>OY755038.1:100409544-100583044 GCA_963576565.1 Aspidapion aeneum
ATTGTCATTTTTTACAGCACAATGGTGTGGAAAATAATAGGGAGGTCCTTCAGATGATGCACAAACCTCCATATGATTTTTATCTAAATTATCCTTTACAAACTCAAAATATGAAGAATGTTATCAAATACCAAATTGCAAAATAATGCAAGGACTTAAAACTATAAACAACAAGTGAAATTAAAGAAAGAAAAATAAGAAAAAAGTTTTCTGCTTCGGCCGGGGATCGAACCCGGGATCTCTTGCTATCTAGGCAACCATTCTCCCCGGGTTCGATCCCCGGCCGAAGCAGAAAACTTTTTTCTTATTTTTCTTTCTTTAATTTCACTTGTTGTTTATGAAGAATGTAATGTAGGATTTTTTAATCTAGACTCTAATAAATTAAAACGAGGAAGGGCTTGTTCCTTGGTATCACCTATCTCGGGACAGCCATTACAAAATGGGTAGGGACACTAATTCCTGAAAGTTCCAACACTTCATTAATGCCCTGTCTAAGTAACATTGACTTTTCATCCAAGCCTTGGTTGTCCACCTTGGTAGGATTTAGCGGGTTAACTAATCTAATAAATTAAAAATCGAGCACCAATGGCATGGTGCGTGTCCAAGTCTTCATCCTCAGTAAGACCAATGATGTCAAGATCAAGTGATAAAATCATATAAGGCTTTTATCCTTTTATAATAGATGTCTCTCTTTTTTAATAATTTAGAGCATAGATGTTCTTGCGACATTGTAAAAAATTTTTAAAAACACTTTATGCTTAAAGAAAATCAAAAAAAAAGGGCATACCAAACTTTTTGCCACAGAACGGGAAAATAAAACTCTTTGCACTAAATTTGGTGCGACGACACCCAGCCGACACTATTTTTCCTTTATTTTATTTTAGTTATCAGTCAAAAAACCGCAAAAAAAATATTTTTAAAGATATTTTCACAAGGTATTTCCGCGGCAAAAATTTCACTTCAATGTTCAATGCGGTGATTCACTTATTTTCACGCAAGAAAATCGCGAAAAAAAAAACACAATATGTGATTAAGGTTATGTTAACACAAACATACCTTTCCCCCATACGTTTGGGTATTCGACCGGTCCAAAATACCGTTCGATACACCGGAAAAATCTAAAAGGTTTGTGGAAAAATCAAAAAATTTGATTGTTTATATTTAAATAAAACAAAAATGGTGAAAAGCTGAAAAACAAAATTAATAATAACTGTATAACCACGAACCGATAAAAACATTCGGCTCGAAGACCAAATATATATGGCGGGTAGACGAAAAAGCTATAAGTTACGAAGGACCGGTAAAAACTATGAATGCAACTTTGGTAATTTGGCACAAGTAAACTATCAAAAATTGGCCATATTAAACAAATTTTGGATGCTCACAAAAGACTTACCTTGTTGGTTGGTCGTTTTTGTTACTAACCCTGGGCAACTCGTGAGTTTTCCAGAGCACCGCACACGTGCCATTCTCTTTGACGGATTCTAATCGAATGGACCCCACATAAATTGCGCGCAATGTCATTTGTCAAAACAAGTCAAATGTGAGCACAACAATGCAAAATTTAGCAAAAAAAAACAAAATCAATGAAATAGGCCGGAAAATTCAAAATTTCATTCACGAACAGAATAACAATATGCAGGATATTATATTTGAAAATAAGAAAAGAAGACAAAACTAAGTCACGTGACATGCCCCGTATAGTATGTGTTCTAACATTTAAAAAAATATATATATAATTATTGAAAATCCAGATTTAAAGAAAAAATTATATTTTTTGTAAAAATCGTGTAATTAACCTTCTGGTGGTATTAAAAGGGTTGCAGATGTAGATAGAGGGATCAAAAAATGAGGAAATGTACGGGTACTTCATTACAGCTTTAAACAAGTTGCAAAAGATACTTATCTAATCAGTAACAATAATTAGAGAAAAGTATTTTATACACATAAAAAATTTGAGCCAATCATCCAAGCAATTAAGAGAAAACTAACTAAAAACATTTCCCACAGCTTTTCGTTTTTAAGATGTTAACAGAAATCGCAAAAAATTATGACATTTAAACCACATCACAAAATCCGGCTTAAGACAATCCACAAATATATATTTTTTTAAAACAAATCTTATGATAACCGGTAAAAGCGTTTTTCAAAACGTACCTTTCGAAAAATAATAGTCAGACTTCCAGTCTTCCTGGGTAGCGCCGCAGCTGATGGATCGGGTCTAACATCTGACCTTTGAGGCTCCATTATGGGAATAAACTGCATTTCTCCATTAACACCTGATAACACTAAAGTATCGTTAATTTAAAATCATTGCTAACTTTTTTTGCAAGGTAGGCAATTTAGCCAATCCTACTTTATCAAATATGGAAGGAATTTTTTGAGGTGTGGTCATAGACTAAATAAATTAATTTACGGGCTGGTCCTCAGAACAAGGTAGTGGTAGCCAGTTTTCTAAAGTGGGTATCCACATTTCATTTTTCCTTTTCAGAATTTATCACCTTCATTTTATCGCCTTTTTATTCATCTTGGTTATGCCATACTGAAAATGTCTAAGGAGACTGTAACATCGATGTATACGGCTACCACTACCTTGTTCTGAGGACCAGCTCGTAAATTAATATATTTAGTCTATGACCACACCTCAAAAAATTCCTTTCATATTTAATATTGAGCCTGGGCTTAGGATACCTACTGAGATTAACTTTAGCGGTCTTCGTAGTAAGAATTTTGCTTCAGACCCGAGGCTACCCTAGCTGATACCGCAAATTGGCAGTTGGTTTTCTAAAGTGGGTATCCACATTTCAGTTTTCCTTTTCAGATTTCATCACCTTCATTTCATCGCGTTTCCATCCATCTTGGTTATGCCGTACTGAAAATGTCTAAGGAGACTGTAACATCGATGAATACGGTTACCACTACCTTGTTTTGAGGACCAGACCGTAAATTAATTTATTTAGTCTACTTTATCAACTTTATTAATGCATAATTTTTGTGTGGTGTGCAGACGTATTTGTTTAGTATTAGGGTATTTTCGACAGATTTTTTGCCTGTATGTTACCCTTGGCTTACAACATTATTTTTCAAATACCAAATTGCAAATAATGCAAGAACCTAAAACCATAAACAACAAGTGATATTAAAGAATTATAAAAAAGTTTCTCTTCGGCAGGGATACCTTTGACAGTGCGAAAGAAAAATTATAAAAAAAATTCAGTTGAATTGGCTTGGTCGAGTTCATAACTTGAGGATTTCTCGTTCTTTTTCACACATGCATAGGTAGAAGTTTTCTAAAAATGTATGTATGGTCTTTGGTGGCTTAATGGAAGAGCGTTTGCGTACAGAGCGGGTTCGAAGAGAAACTTTTTTATAATTCTTCTTTCTTTACTTTCACTTGTTGTTTAACATTATTTTTATTAAATGTAACAGAAGGCGCTAATTAGCGCCAGGTAAGAGCTACCTTTACCGTTAAAGAGCCAATCAAACAAAACCAAATTCAATTATAAGATAAACAAGCTTTTTGTTGAATTTCCCTTTGTTCACAAGTCCACAAAAACAAAATTTCAATAAAAAGGTATGGTTATGTTTACCGCCAATTATTATTTATTATATTATATACAAAATCTCTTTTTAACGATAAAGTTACCTTTATTTACGATAAAGCATAACCGTAAGGCTTAATGACTAATAATTTCCGAGATACAGGAGTGAGTTTCTGAAAGATGTTTTTCCACCTTGCTAAGGTCTTAGGGCTTTTTTAACGAAATTCGAGGCAAATAAATTATTGAAATTTCGTAAATCGCCTAACTGTTTTCTATGCTTATATTCTTGAAAGTGATTACTAACAGTGAGCGTAGGATCATCTCTCAGGGTGTCGGACTGACCAAACATATTTTTTAAGCCACAGAAAAAATTTTGCCGATTACTTATTTCTTGCCTTATTTTATTGAGATTAAACTATCAAAAATACTAACGTCAAAAATATGCGTTCGGCTTTGATTGGAACGTAGGCGCTTGTAATTGGAATGGATTCACTCTGTTTGGCGGTTAACGATATTTATGACGTCATCGCCGCAACACCGACAAATCTGAGAGTAGTCAAGGAGCAGTAAGGCAGCCGCGGCCCGTGGGTCAAGTGAAGTGCTAGACATATAATCAAGTGTGTATCCTTTCCAAATCGTGGCTTCCAAGAACATGGTACGTCAGTTGGAAGAAAAAAATGACATGATAGATACTTATAGCCAATACCTACTTATACGGTTTTCCCTTTCAACTAGTGTAAACATACTTGTGTATATGGCTCTACTTTACCCCACGAGCTGTGGTTTCCGTAAATCCGAAAAAAACACACTACGTCAACTAACTTACTTATATGTGTCGATTGTTTTTCCCCAGTTTGAGGAGACTGGCCATTCGGGAACAAGTTTCGGCTGACTTGATTAATAGGTGATTGAAAATAGTCCGTCGCCGATGGATGGGCGGGTGACTGAATTACTACAGTTAAACAAAAATGTATTTAAAATTTAAATTTAAGAAGACTATAATATGTAAAATGTGGATTAGTTTCATTCGCATTATATAGGAAGTTTGTTTTTATTCCGCTTATGGAATTTTCGTTTTAATATGTCAAGATAAAAAAAAATCTGGCATAAATAGAAACAAAACTTTAATAGGGTATTTCACCTTAACTTCACAGAAGTGTAAACTAAGGTCACTATATCACGAACTTCGTGATAAAGTGTCCTTAGTGTAAACTGGGTTTGTTTAACCTAAAAAATAAAAACAAATAATTTGGTGTGGTTTTTTATAAAAACAAATATTTGTCTAATAATGCTAAAGCATGGAGTTAAAACAACAGCGATGTTTTGCTTACTTTGTTTATATAAGCGTTCTCAAGCTTTTGTATCTTTCAAATCTCTAAATCTGTAGCTTATTGTTATGTATTATTATTATCGTAATCTAACGTGTGATGTAGACTTTTAGGAATATAAAATATATTTTCTTTAGGAAATAGTCCGTACAATATCCCGCAAAACTGTAATAATTTACTACGACAATTTTTCAAAGATTAATTTACCCTGTTGCGGACGCAACTACCAATACCGCTTTCCCGGTGAAACATTGACCTAAGTGCAAAAAATAAAGTTTTAAGAAAATGATGTTTTAATATTTTTTGTATACAACGATGTTAAGTAAATGATTTTCTGCACTTTTTTCAGGGCAGAATATAATATCATTTGGAGCGTCAACCGCATTAAAGAGAATCGGCGCAGCGCTTTATAGCACCATCTTGAAGCCGGAGTGAAAGACCGCACTTTAAAAAAAATATTATTAAAAGGCACGAATTGTGACCTTTGTTATATTTACAT
The DNA here is from genome assembly GCA_963576565.1 of Aspidapion aeneum. Taxonomy (NCBI): domain Eukaryota; kingdom Metazoa; phylum Arthropoda; class Insecta; order Coleoptera; family Brentidae; genus Aspidapion; species Aspidapion aeneum. The sequence continues at coordinate 100,414,914 of OY755038.1, forward strand.
TTATCACTATATATACAGGGCTCGACTTCGAACGTTTAGCCTTTATAAAAAGCGAATAAAAAACGATGAACTTATGGAAAGCAAGAAGTCAGTGAGGGACCAAAGACGCGCAAAGAAGCGTTTGCCCCTGTGACTCAAAATTCATTAATAGTTTTTTATTACGAAACAGGAGCAATCAAAGTAAGATTTCCACTTTTAAACGACGAAGAAATAGTCATTATTAATTATTTCGTTATTTTAGCTTTAGACAGAAAACCTTAAATCGAGAAAAATTCAATTTTTTTAAAATTTTTTCTTAGAAAATAACCTTGCTTTTTTATTAAAGTCGCGCTTAAATGCCGCTCAAGTGTTCGATCTCCTGGCGGCGGCTCACGAAGTCAAGTTGCTAAAAGTCACTATACAGTATCCAGGAAACAGAATAGGGGACAACATTTTTGGGGGTAGGGATGTACGACAGCCTAAACCTCTTGCCCCTCTACTGGTTTCAGTCTGCAGAAAAAAATGTTTGTCACGTTTTACTACTGCTTTTAAAATTTTATTATTACCCCTTAAATAAAGGGGCCATTCCTCTTGAAAAAAAAACAATAAGTTGAAATGCGGTGTTATGGTAATTGCAATAATTTAAGTTTTTGAAATATTTCAAAAATTATTTTACAATTATAATGAAATTACAAAATTGAATTACTAAAGTGATTGTTATTATTTCTGTGGTAGGGCGTCAAAAGGGGTTAACTCAGATGTAGCAAAGCCTGAGTTAATCCCTTTTGACTTCCTACCACAGATTTGTAAAAAGCTATTTTGCTTTTATTATTTAAAGAATTTAAGGGGTAAGTTCGGAATGTATTACGAAGGAAGAGGGCTCCTAAATTAAGCATTTTCACATTTTGTAAATTATGAAAAAGTTTTTTTTATTTTGCAAGTAGGAAATTTATAATTAGGTTATTTTTTGTTGTAATTAATTACACAGTTTTCTAAGTACATTCCTGTACTGTAATTTGTAATGTAATTAATACTTTTTAAAGTATTGGTTTCTAACTCTGAGAATAAATCGGCATACATAAAGACCAAGAAATTTGTTATCCATAAAGTTGAATTTGTGGAATATTTTGTTTGTGCGTATAGTAACCTCCTTTAACATTTTTGCCATGTTAGAAAGCTCTACCTGTACACTTAATTACGGATTCGCAGTATTGATTATTAGTCATACAGTTCAAATGATATCTAAGAGATGGCGCTACAGCAATTAAAATCAAATGGTTATAAGGATTTTATGCATCGCCGCCTTTTGGCCTACTCAGCCGGTAACGTCATTAGATCGCGAAAAGAAAACCATTTTCTTGAATTGCTAACTTGACAACAGCGCTAAACTATTTATCTCTCTTAGTGCCATTTATTTAAATAGCGATCTTACTTCAGTTCACATATTTTTCAATGGCCAAACGATCGTTGACGAACCCTGTATACTGTAACTTATATGTATTCAATGTCACAATCAAATTATTAATTATTATCATTATTATTATTTTTTATATTTATTGGATTTCTGTATGTTTTTTTATTTACCTGAAGAAATATTTTCCGTATCGTTGTAAAGTAGATGGCCTGGCAAAGCTATGTCAGCAAATTTCGGTATTTCTTGTCCCGAATTCATAATAGCATCCCAAATGGGACTATTCTCTCTCCAAGCTAAACTTTCTATCACAGTTTCTTCCACCTACAGACATAATGAATGGGTAACATTTTTTTTACAGGTAGACTGATGAACCATGAATTAAGGTTTGACTTGTTAATAAACACAGAAACGGCAACTTTGTTAACCTTTAATGACAATAAAAAATATAATAATACATAGTTGGGACAACATGTCACCAACACTCCATCTGCTCGTTTGTTTGTCGTGAGTAGTTACAAAAAAAACAGTTGAATGATAAAATGTTTAATCCCAAATACATCGATTTCGCCGTATTACACAATATGCACAAGGAAATATAGCTTTAGGCATTTACCCAACCGAAACTGAAGCCTATAGCCCATGGATTTAGTGACGAATATCGCCAAAATATTTTCCGGCTACCAGTTTTTTACAATTTTATCACAATCTTTTCCAACAACAACAACAAAGTGTACAAACAGTATGCATTTAGGAAAATAGAATTATCCCCATTGAGTGGCAATATCGGATATATGATACAACGTCGGCAAGCTCTAAGAAATGCTACAAGTAATATTGAAACCATTTTTTCTTGGATAGGTTCCCTCTCTCTTATGACCTTATCAATCTACAGAAGATATGTTTTAATAAAAATACAATCGTCAATACAGGACGCAATATTTGAAGTTGTGATACATCCCTGGGAAGCCCTAAATTTTTTTTACAAATAATGTCCCTACAGTATGTCCCTTTCATAATACATACCCTTTGTTATTTGATGACTTTATCACGTAGGGGGGAACCTGCCCACGAAAAAAGTTGTGACAACATAATTTGTAGCATTTTTGATAAGCTCTCTAACGATTTATCACATCCAATTTTAACACCCGTGAAGCGGAAGCGGGCAGTGGCACGCAATTTTAAGACGTCCAAATAAGATTTTTTAAAACAGGGCTCAATTTTTTACACAAAAAAAAGTTTAAGCCCCCCCCCCCCCCAAAATGTTTACACTTTTCCCGAGCTCCCCAAAATTTCACTCGTTTATATCTCGTAAACGGGTCGGGATAGACACTTTTTTGTTGGATTTACATTTTTTTTTCTACTTAAAAAGTTTTTTATGAATAATGTCAAAAACTGACATTTAAACTGTCAAATTTTAAACTTAATTTTTTTACCGGGTCATTTTATAACACAATAGTCTCTAATCCAAAAATGGAAATAGTTAGTTAGTCTTTAATCACCCAAGTAGAAATTTAAATCTATTAACATTTTACATTTAACTCTGCTCTTATAATTTTCGTGCGATAACAATTGAAGTTTTCGAGGGGCCGCCTAACAATTTTTGGTGCAAAACATAGCCTCTCAAAAATATCAATTGAGAAGTTTTTAATTTTTCAAAAAACCAAATATTAGCATTAAAAGTGGCCACCATTAATACACATTGTTTTTATTGACAAAAACAATCTTGCACATTTTGTTAGATGTAACTCAAAAACCACTTCTCGCAAGAAAATTATAAGGACAGATTTAAATGTTGAATTTTATGGGGTTTAAATTTTAGCTTGGGTGATTAAAGCCTAACCCCATTCGTTTCTGAGCTAGAGGCCATTTTGTTAGAAAACTGCCCACTCAAATAAATTCAATTTAAAATTTGACAGTTCAAATATAGTTTTTGACATTACCAATAAAATACTTTTTGACAATCTGAAATTTTGAAATTTTTTGGAGGTGGGGGGTTAAGGAAAAAGCATTAAAAAATGTGTAAATTAAAAAAATCCCAATTTTCTTTTAAAAATGTTTTTTCTAAACAAATAATTCGTTGCCAAATAGCTACATGATGCATTTAGGTATTTAAAATAATCAACCATGAAAATTTTTAAAACCGGAAATGTCCCTCACCCTCTCCGATTTTTTTGATTTTTTGTGGGCATATTACCTACCTGGAGGATAGACAAAAGCCAAAATATTGGCTTTCGAAAAAATGTATTGGCTAAGATATAGCAATTTTTCTGTTTTTTATACATTTTTTGCATGAATTTGGGAATTTTCTATAACTCAGAAGTTTTTTGCACTAAAATGTTGAAAATTGGTAGGGTAATGTAGAAGTGACCAAAAACCAAGAATGTCTACAATAATTTGACCTAGGACAAATTCCCACAAAAATGGTGGCCAAAACCCCTAAAATTTACAGAAAAATACCCATTTCTTGTGGAAAAAAAATATACCACTTCAGTCAACTCAGTATGTAGGTACGTGGGTAGAATAGATCCATATGTGGTCGCAGTGCATGGAGGTCCAGTAGGGCCTGCCACCACTTTCGAATACATACATACATACCCATTTCTTGGGGAAACGTTGAAAAAAAAATGTTCTTAAAATTTTTAAATACGTCTTACAGATAAAGAATTAGCGATTCTAATGAGCATTTATCCATATTTGTCGGATAAATCGTTTAGGAAATACATTGTTTCAAAATTGGAAGTTTTTTTTTTGTTGGCGGTAAAAATTACGATTTTTGACCCAATAAGACAAGTGAGTGAGCGACACGTGTAGCTTCTTAAAAAAAGAGTAAAAAATGCAAACCCGTCAAACGCACTGGGTGATTGAGCTATATTAGGCCAGTCATTAAAGCAAAAAAAGAGTGTGCAAAAGGTGGTGTCGTCGCGATTTTGACATATGACATTGACATTGGAGTCCTAAAAACAAATTTGAAGAAGAAAGAAAGAAAGTTTTAAACAAAAGTTGAAGATGTTAAAATTTCCTACAAAAATGCCTTTGCATGTTTTTTTGTCAGATGAATGGTTTTTGAGTTCTGACGCTAAACATTTCGCCTTGATTTTGAATGTTGACCAATTTTTTTTTAGTGGCCTTTAACTTCGAAACTGCTTATTTTTGAGAAAATCTGTAATAACGTAAAATAAAGACCAACTAATAGCCTATAAAATAATATATCATTGAGTTCCTTTGGGTAGTACCCTTGCTGAGATACGAACCCTGAAGTGTTATAGTTCATAACATTATTTTTGAGACAACTTTTTACAACGTTTTTTCGTTGGCCTATGCTATTTGTTATGGTAAACAGATGATAACTGTCAAAAAGTTATATCAAAAATTTTGAAATGGTGTATAGCAGTACACCCGTTTCCTATGTATTTCCAAATGCAAATTAAACCGATATTATTCAGTTTTATGTAATTTTCTCAAAAGGTAAGCATTTTACAGAAAGTATGTAATCAACTTTATGGTAGAAAATTAAATTATCTTTTAAACGATGTATCACCTAACCGAGCCCAGTCCACGGTTAACACTTACTTGGCATCCATAGGCCATTTTATGAATATTAGTTGGTCTTTATTTTATGTTATATCAGATTTTCCCAAAAATAAGCGTGGCGAAATATTTAGCGTCAAATTTTGAAAACCATTCGTCTGACAAAAAAATGTACAATAGCGTTTTTGTAAGAAATTTTATTCTTTAACTTTTGTTTAAAACTTTAATTTCTAAAATGTACAGGGACCAATTAATTTAAAAAAAAACGTTTTTGTGCACACTCAATCCAAGAGGTCGGGGGGAACCGGCCCCCCCCAAGGTCGAAAACTTAAATTTTCTTTTAGAACTCCAATGTGAACAACATATGTCAAAATCGTAACTACCACTTTTAGCAAGCTGGGTTTTTTTTTCGCTTTAATGACTGGCCTAATATAGCCAAATCACCCAGCGCGTTTAACGGGTTTGCATATTTTTAAGGTAGCTACTTGTCTCGCTCACACAAAAATAAATCTATAATTCGAAGATTGTCTTATTCGGTCAAAAATCTAAATTTTCACCGCCTACAAAAACAATTTCCAATTTTGAAACCATGTATTTCCTAAACGATTAATCCTAAAAATATGAGTATGGGCTCATTAGATTCGCTGATTCTTTTTCTGTAATACGCATTCAAAAAATTAAAACCCTAAGAAATGGGTATTTTTCTGAAAATTTTAGGGGTTTTGGCCACCATTTTTGTGGAAATTTGTCCTAGGTCAAATTATTGACCACATTCTTGTTTTCTGATCACTTCTACATCAATGTACCAATTTTTTACGTTTTACTGCAAAAAACTTCTGAATTATAGAAAATACCCAAAATCGTGTCAAAAATTTATGAAAAACAGAAAAACGGCTATATCCTAGCCAATAAATCTTAAAAACGATTTTGTCTATTCTCCAGGTAGGCAATATTCCCACAAAAAATCAAGAAAATCGGAGGGGGTGAGGGACAGGACCGGCATCGCGACCAACCAAAGTAATGATCAACCAATTGCGTGCTGGACTCCAGATACAAATTCGCACTTTCCTTCGCTGGCCTCTTTAATTAGTATAATAAAGTAAACGCAAGTGAAATTAGAGATCGATTACGATTACTCATTATGAAATTAAAAATAAGCGCATCTATAAAATGTTTCTGAATAATATAAAGGAAATACAAAAATTTTATGGCTCTAGTAAGGATATTTAGGCAGACTCTTTATAATTTTGGAGCATATAAATTTGAAAACTTCTCATAACTACGAACAAGTCAATCAATATTTTTGTTGATAACTTCGTGCTAGTCATAAAAATAAATACATACATTATTATACCCTAAATTCTTAATGTTGCCAATTGGCATCAAAGCAAAACAACCATTTTCAGAAAAATCCATGGCATGAACCTCAATCTTCAAATATTATGCTATTATACAAACCCGAAACACAATTTAGAACAATTTCAATGATATTGTAAAAAAGTACTGTATTCACTTTGTAACCCAAAGCATTCTCCAGGCTTCATGCCCCAACAATAAAAACGACTAACTAGTGACGTAAAGCGTCATTCCGTCATAAATTTCGGAAACATACCATTACATACAGGATGCAGCGAGTAGAAATTTGCGTTCTTGTATCAGTGACTTAGCTTAATATAGCTACGTAGCCAAATGGCCACTATATGCATTTAAGGGTTAAGAGTGCGATATGTACAAATGTGATAATATGTGACACGTAAATATTAACACTAAACTTTGAATTAACATATAAAATTAAATTGTAAGCGTCACTTTCAGTTTACAATTTTTTATAAAAAGTGATGTTTTTTTGCTTAACTAAAATACTTACCCTATTGAGATGTTTTACCAGTTCCCTGAATAAGTAATGATCATTTGCTCTGACAATGAGTTCAATTACTTTAACAAAATGCATTGGTTCAACGTTAACTGCGTCGAGGACCCATGGGAATTTGTGTGGGAAATTGTAGCAAAATAGCACCATCTCCAAACAGCAAGCAAACATACACTGATAAAACACATCTTTTTCGACCAAAATCTAAAATTAAATATTACATTTTTTAAAAATCAATGCCATTTTAGACGAGAAGAATATTCTAATATTTTGGCCTTGGCAATGATTAAAATGTAGTCAGACTTCAACTGAGGTTTTTCTGACAAGTACAGGGTGAACCAAATTCGATATATTTTAAGGTTTTAGGTGTTTCTAGGGGAGATAGCGATATAAAAAAACTGACCCCTACTTGCAAGGTTCGATCTTCAAGAAAAGCTTAAGGTCCCATCCACAACTGTCAAATTTAATTTTATATCACGTTTAGTTTTTGAGATATCACATAAAGCTGTTCTTTTTCTTATGAACTGACCCCTTTATCTCTCTTTATTCTTTGTATTTTTTTATATTTTTTGTGTTTGTTTTTATTTTAAAGTTTAAAACATTTAAAATATTCATATAAAAAAATTAATCAAAAATGAAGATGTAATTAAAAAATTAAAATTATAAAAAAAATTGTGTGTGCTTAAGACCACACGGCAGAAGTGTAATCTTCAACAAGGCGAAATTAATAATACTGGCCTTCATCTGCATCACCATATCGCTCGCTGAATGTTCCTCTCACAGTTAATCGACTCGAGCCGACTTCACCGGAATGAGCGTTACATGGCCGAGCCTGACGGCTCAGTTCAATTCACTACCCATAAAAACTGCTAACCGTGCCTAAAGAAGTTTACACTTCAAAAATAAAATATTGAGTCTTCTATCTCTCCCAGAAATACCTGAAACCCCCAAAAAATCGAATTGGCCACTGTGACATAAAATTATGTTTTCAGTAAAATAATTTTGGTAATTTTGATTCAACGGCGAAAGTCGAGAACCGTCTAAAATGAGTTGTTCTGTGGGAAAAATTGACATTGGACGACGCACGTGACGAGGTTTATTTACATACCGAGTGGGCCAAAAAAACCGGACAATTTTTTACATTCCTAGCCCGCGTAGCAATGGCTAGAGAAGGTATTATTTTCGACGAAAATTTTTTTTTGAGGTATCGCCAAAAATGTGTTATTTGGATGTATTTTGACCTATCCTAGCAATATCGTCGTGATGTTTTAACAAAGCACCCTATTAATACACTGTTTTCGAATTATATTTTACTCAATAATTCGTGTTATAACCAAAAACTTTGTACAAGCTTTAGCTAGGAAGGTGTCAGATCCGTCATGGATCCATTTATTTTTTCTTATAACTATTGAACTATATACAATCGATTTTAAAAGGACAAACTGCACTTGGCAGAGAATAATTCAGAGTTTTGACTAAATATATTTTTTTGTGCGCCATCTCAAAATCCAAGACGGCGCACAGAGAAGCAAAATCAAGAAAACATGCGATTTAGTGCAGAACTCATTTATCTAATATGGGAGATATTTTTACTGAAAACTATTAATTAATAATCGCTTTACCATAGCAAGTTAGCTTCGGATAGTCAAACGTCAAACAAATGAATAAAACACCTTGTCAAAGTTAGCGTGTTTTGAAAACTGACGTTGCGTAGTTGTTTTAAGAAAACAAATGAATCAAATTTGCAACAATTTTTAATGATGATCAAGTTTGGTTAAAATAATTTTAATTATGTCAGATAATCATTATTGTGAGTATATTATCCTCGTATAAAAAAAATGCAAAATTTTTTGTTGTTTTTCTTCAAACTGCCGTATTTGTAAAATCTTAAAAAATTTATTATTTTCTTTAATTTTAAAAATATACGTGGACACAAAGTAACTTGTCGCCCGCTGTCGCGGGCGAGTTTTCACATGTCATTTTTTATTGAACCTTCCTTTTTAAAATGATGCCACATTTAGCTGCTAGTTTTTGTTAATAAGGCCAGCATTAATTTTTAAATATTAAAATTTTTCTCCAAACTTAGCGAAATATGTGTTTAAATTGTAGTATAGATATTTAAAATATAACATACTAAATACATATACATCTACACATACTATTATTATACTTATTATATATTAAGGAATAAAAGTCACACCTTATCCCGAGGCAAAAAGTTTGTAGCCTGAGCGTAGCGAGGTATATAATTGGCCAATAGCTAACAAGACACTAATTACGAATTTTTAGTAGATGTTTTTAAACTTTTGGATTTTTCTGCCCTAAAATTAAATTATAATTATAATTATGTGGTTTTCAGCTACTTTACTAAAAACATAATGTCTGATAGAGCCTTTTATTTTGAAGGATAAAAAGTGATAGTTTCATTGCTAAAATAAGGATTAAAGAGGGCTCTGTTCTTCTAATATATACCAAGGGATAAAAGTGACACTTTTTATTTAAAGGTAAAAAGTTTTTAGCACGAGCGTAGCGAAAGCTACAATTCGTTAAAGGATAAAAATACTCTTTTATAACGAGGTATATACGTTAATTTTACGTTTTTAGACCGATCGTTTTTTTAACTTATTATTTGATTTATTAATATAGTTAAATTATTTTTTGTTCTGTTTAGTATAATATATAAACATGATTATTTATAAACAAAGAAAGCTTCCAGTGGCGTATATAGAAAAATGTCTCGGGGGGGGGGGGGGGGGGTTCGGTTCGGGACCCCATTAGGCCGTATTTTATGCTGGTTTATGTTTGTATTCATGAAATATGTGGAAAATATCTAGAAAAATCTTAGCTTCGGGGAGTGCCCCGGCTCCCCAGGCCCCCTCCCCCATATATACGCCACTGAAAGATTCTGTCAAGTCGTTTTAAAAATGGTAAAAGTCAGACAGAAGAAAAGTGTGTAAAAATTTAATGTCGGTTTTGTAATGTTTTTTTTGGGGGGGTTTAGGTGTTTTCATTTTTCAGGGGGACGGTTAGTTATTGGGGAGGGGGAAAACTTGGCCTTTCCGTTTCTGTAGGGTCGACAACATAATATAACATTTTGTAAACATTGCCGTCGTACATAGTATTTTAGGAAATATTTTGAAGCTTATTCGACCACTTATACCTTGACTAACAGCTCGGGGTCAATTTTTTTTTATTTTGGATCTCTAGTAATTAATTTTAAACATTCCTGACTACAAAAGAATACATCCATTGCACTGTGGGACTTTATCGCACCTTTTTGTGCTTCTGCCCCACTGTGCGGCGGACGAAATTAAAATGTACCCTTCAATGATGGTCATTTATTTTTGTATTGCAAACATGTTTGAATTATTTTTTTAAATTAGTAAAAAAGCTGCATTCTTGCCACGCACAACAAGGTACGAATCAGCAAAATCAAAAAAAAACCGGACAATTTTTTTTTCAATATCACTTTTAAACTATACCATCGATTTTAATAAGACAAACTGCACTTGGCAAAGAATTAATAAGAGTTTTGGCTAGATATATTTTTCCTCCGCCATTTTAAAATCCAAGATGGCGAACGAAATTAAATTGTAGCTTTCAAAGATGCTCGTTTATTCTTGTGTTGCGAATATGTTTTAATTATTTTTTTAATCGGTAAAAAAGCTGCGCTCTTGCCACGCATAACAAGGTACGAGTTAGCAAAATCGGTTCAGCGGTTCTAAAAATAAAGATTTTTGTTTCAACCATTGTTTTGCATATTATACAATTGCCTAGCCAAACATGTCTGCATTTATTTCCTTATAAATTCTATATTGCTAAACCGATTTTAATTAGATAAAAAACATCCTGGTTAGAATTGATTTCTTTTTAAAGATCATGATTAAAGTTTATCGCCATGTTAAAATTTAAGATGGTGGACAGAATCATACTTGATTCTTCAAAATTCTTTTTTTTTAATTTATAGAAAAGCACTTCCTTTTCCCCACACAACGAGGCACAAATTAGTAAAATTGGTACGATGGTTCTCAAAAAATCTATTTTTGTTTCACCCATTGTTTTACCGATTATACATTCCCAATTCTGTCTGCATTAATTTTCTTATAAATTCGTTAAACCGATTTTAGTGGAACAAAAAAAGTCATGGTAAATGAATGAATGAAAAATTAAGACTGGTAACCTTTGTGATCACACCAGATAACATCCATGGTAAAGGGCATGGGTTAATCTGGTGATTCTCTGAATGGACTCGGTGGCTCGGCCATTCATGAAATCACCACATGGGACAGGGTATATGGAGTGCCTATTTGGAGCTAGCAGCTAGTGCGGGCACGTTGTGGCTCTCTGTACCCTGTTGATCATGTCAAAAGGTTTATTACCCATCAGTGGTCTAAGGCTACAACCATGGCATTATGTGGTATATCATGATGACTAAGTTTCTGCCCCAAAACATAATTTGAAGTATACTGGGTTCTATATACTAGATAGTATTTAAATTATTATCTGAGTCGAACACAGTACGTGGTGCACAACGGGCCCAAAAAGGCGGCCTATAGTAGAGCAGATAAAATGGTTTTATCGTGCGATCTTTGAGGTGACAAAACGCGGTTTTAACTGTAGATCTAGAGGCTTAAAGTAAGTTTAAAAAGTAGTTTTTTTTTCTCCAAACCCGCGCAGGTTGGAGGGGGGGTCATCAGGCGCAAGCAGCCGATGAGCAAAAAATTTACAAAGTTTTTGTAATCATTTTTTAATTTTTTTTTATTTTGCAAAATTTTGTTTGAGGCCACCTAAAATCTTGACTGGGTAAGTTATGCGTCTAGGATATACCTTTTTGTAACGGCACATTTATTGTGCTTTTGACCGTGTATTCAGCTGTGGTTAATAGCTCGTTGCTATTTTTTTAATTAATATTTTTATCTTGGGAACACATAATTTTTCAAATTTTGGATGAACCGGTTTCAACAAACATTTATTTTTTTTCTAGCAAATTGCATCACAGAATCACCAACTTATGTATTGCCTTTTACTTTCGAAATATGTCGCTATTAACTGGTAAAACATTTTTTAGTTCTATAACCTTGAAACATTTCACAAGCCTCGAAACATAAAAAATAGAAATAATTAATTTTTGATCAAAAAACTACTATTTTAAATACTCGCCTTTTTAACCTAATTTTTTTGTGGTGATTTTGGTTTCGTATACCACACGTTAAACTAGGGTTCTTAGGCTATTAAACTGTCTATCTCAGATATGTGACTTCTGTGAAGAAATTTTGAGATAAAGAGACAAATTCCCAGGCATAAACATTTTGTTCAGTTTTCATCGACGGTTTATTATTATATTATAATATTTATTTATGTAATGTCCTAACATGATTCTCATTTTAATGGTAGGCGTTATTCTCGATTAAAGAAGCTATCAATTGATGAAAAAAAAATTTTAGTCCTATGACCTCGAAATATTTCAAAAGCCTCTAAACATAAAAAATAGAAATAATTAATTTTTGATAAAAAAAACGTCTATTTTAAATACTCGCTTTTTTAACCTGATTTTTTTGTGGTGATTTTGGTTTCCTGTACCACACATTAATCTATGGTTCTTAGACTTTTAAACAGTGTAACTCAGATATGTGAGTTCTGTGAAGAAATTTTGAGATAAAGAGGCATATTCCCACATATATATCTTCTCGTTGGGTTTTCATTGACGGTTTATTATTATATTATAAAATTTATTTATATAATGTCCTACCACAATTGTAATGTTTATGCTAGGCGTTATTCTCGATTAAAGGGGCTGGTTACAAGTTAAATTTATTTGGAGCTTAATAACCTTTGAGCACGTCAAATGTAAAAAAATAGAGATAATTATATATTACTAGGGAGGATAGCCAATGTAGAAATGGTTTTATCGTGCGATCTTTGAGGTGGCGAAACGTCCTTTTTACTGTAAATCTATGGGCTTAAGCTATGTTTAAAAAGTAATTTTTTTTTCTCAAACCCGCGCAGGGTGGTGGAGGGGGGGCCATCTTGGATTTTATCGACCTTGGTTTAAATTACATTTAATTTCTTAAAAATGTATATAACAATTTAGAAAAAAAAGGTGTCGTTTTTAAGCCAATGCCTTGTGTTTACTAAGAATAAAAAATTGGTCACCAGGCTTAACCAGCCGATTAGTTAAAAATTTACAAATTTGTCATATTATTTTTTTTATTTTGCAAATTTTTGTTTGGAGCCATTTAAAATCTTTTACGAAATAAGATATGAATTTAAGATATACTTCTTTTTAATGACACATTTATTGTGCTTTTGACAGTGTGCTTTGTTTAATAACTCGTTCTTTTTTAATTCAATATTTTTTATCTTGAGAACACATAATTTTTCAAATTTTGGATAAACCGGGTTCTAATAACATTTAATTTTTTTTCTGGCAAAATGCAAAACAATGTTACCAATATGTGTACTGCCAATTATTTTCCAAATATGTAGCTATTAATTGGTATAAAACGTTTTTACGTCTATGACCTTGAAACATTTTAAAAGCCTCTAAATATAAAAAATAGCAATAATTAATGTTTGATCAAAACACGACTATTTTAAATACTCACCTTTTTAACTTGATTTTTTTGTGGTGATTTTAGCTTCCTGTATAACACGTTAATCTATGATTCTTAGGCTTTTAAACTGTGTATCTCATATAATTGATTTTATCGACATTAGTTTAAGTTATATTTAATTTTTTTAAAATTTATACACCAATTTTAAAAAAGGTGTTGTTTTTAAACGAATGCTTTCTGTTAAAAAAACGAAAAAGAAAATAATTATCAGCATATACATTACGTGTATGGTTATCAGGTGCAACCAGCCAATGAGTAAATAATTTACAAATTTGTAATATTTTTATTTTGCAAAATTTTTGTTTGGGGCCACTTAAAATCTTTATCACTTAACCTATGCGTTTACGATATACTTCCTTATAATAGCACGTTTATTGTGCTTTTGACTGTGTGTTCAGCTTTGGTTAATAGCACGTTGTTATTTTTTAAATTAGTATTTTTTATCTTGGAAACGCATAATTTTTCAAATTTTGCTATAAACCAGCTTCTAGTAACATTTAATTTTTTTCTGACAAAATGCATTACAATGTTACCAACCTATGTATTACCAATTATTTTCCAAATGTGTAGATATCAATTGATACAAAACATTTTTTACGCCTATGACCTTGAAACATTTTAAAAGCCTCTAAACCTAAGAAATAGAAAGAATTAATTTTTGATCAAAACACGACTATTTTAAATAGGTACTTACCACTTTAACTTGATTTTTTTGTGGTGATTTTCGTTTCCTATACCACACGTTAATCTATGATTCTTAGGCTTTTAAACTGTGTATCTCATATATTTGAGTTCTGTGAAGAAATTTTGAGATAATGAGGCATATTTCAACGCAACGTGGATTTTATCGACATTAGTTTAAATCATATTTAATTTTTTTTCAAATATATACACCAATTTTTTTAAAAAAAGGTGTCGTTTTCTGTTAATAAATAAAAAAATTAGTTATCAGGCGCAACCAGCCGATGAGTAAATACTTTACAAATTTGTAATATTTAAGTAAAACAAGCCGAATCTCATAACTATTATTTATCTCGAAATACATGATATACCAATAAGAACTATATATGTATGAAAAATTTTTTTAAAGCTCAAGACTCGTAGATTTATACAGTATTTAAATCTAAAATAAAGGCCATAATTTTTTACCAATTAACATAGTATTTTTTCTGTGTTTTTTATTTAAAGTGTCTTGAAATACTACTTAAAGGTCATTGCAAATATCATAGAAATAAAATTTCGGACTTTCATTGTCTTTATTTATTTTAAATACGTAGTTTCGGTTAGCAATTATTTCTAACCAGTTTTACATTTGAAAATGGTTAGAGATACTTACTAACCGACACGTCGTCTTTAAAATAACTACAGACAATGAAAGTACGAAATTTTATTTATAAACTTTAGAATTATGTTAGGACACTACGAATATATAAATAAATATTATAATATAATAATAAACCTTCGATCAAAATTCTACGAAAAGGTCTATACGTTGGAATATGCCTCCTTCACAGAACCATAGAAGATATAGTTATATTTTCAGAACTCACATATATGAGATACACAGTTTAAAAGCCTAAAATCCATAGATTAACGTGTGGTATAGGAAACCAAAATCACCACAAAAAAATAAAGTTACAAAGGCGTGTATTTAAAATAGTGATTTATTGACTTTTTAAATTTCAAAGTCATAAGACTAAAAAATGTCTGATTTTGTTTTAACCATTGTGGGGCTCCCTGGTGGTCCAGATAGGAGAGTTGTCTGGAATTTAACGGTGTCAGATGTGGACTGTAATTTTAAGGGAATAAGGTCATAGGCTAAGCTGGTACAAGGGATTCTGAAATGGTCTAGTTTACCTTCTAGGTTAGTGTAGCAATAAACAAATGTATGTAAGGTAAAAATAATGCATTTTCACTTACCATTTTTATACAGGAAGTGGAACTCATGGGAGGACGCGCTGTTAAACCTTAGTTTTTGCACCCCACATTTCATGTGGTAGGAGAGTCGCTAACACGCGTGTGTTATCGTTCGAAGGCGAAACGGTTCTCTGTTCTGTTGCGGCAGCAGGTATCGCTGCTGCGTTCATTCTCCCACATGGCGCCCAGTGGCGTCGTTAATCCATAGGCGTAGGAGAAAAGGGAATAAGTAGGAGGGAATGAGATTACGAAGGTCCATATTAAAGGAACTAGGAACCTTAGTAATTCAAAATGCATTTTATGTAAAGTAAATTAATTATAGCAAATTGTAATATTTGCCTTTAAAACCGCGGGAGTTTCAAATGCAAATAACCCAGTAATTTTAAGTACTTAATTAGTTAATTGATACTAAATAAACAAAAAATAGAAAATGCTCTAGTGAATCACCAAATAGCCTAATTCGAACCAACTTGGTAAATTATAGTAAAAAGAACATATTTACAAAAAGGAAGGCGGGACGAACCATTTCCCACCCCCCTGAGAATGCCCAGGGGCATTTCAGAGAGTTTAATTTGTAGGCAGGGCGCATAGTTTTACCAAAGGCCGTTTGTAGGTACCTTTAGTAGTCTTTACAATAGCAACCCGTGGAACATTATCAGAACCTTTAATAAGGTCTTCAATGCGGCCTAGGGGCCAATCCAATGGAGTGGAATTTTCATCTTTGATCAGTACCATAGTACCAATATCAATGGAAGCAAGAGGTTGGTGCCATTTGGCTCGCTGTTGCAAAGTGTGCAAATATTCGCGATGCCAGCGAATCCAAAAATCGCGGTGCATTCTTTGCAACAGTTGCCACCTGGACAGCCTGTTTAACGCAATATCGCAGTAGTTTGGATCGGGTATTGTACCTGGAGGCCTCAAATTTAAAAAATTATTAGGAGTCAAGACCGCCAGATCAGTAGGATCGGTGCTTAAGGCACATAAAGGACGTGAGTTCATTATGGCTTCAACTTGGGTTAAAACCGTATTTAATTCCTCATAGGTGAGTATTTGATTTCCAACTACCCTGTGAAGATGAGTCTTTAAAGATTTAATGTTTGATTCCCAAATGCCTCCCATGTGGGGAGCAGCAGGTGGGTTAAAAGACCAAACTATACCTTCCCCCTTCACGCAATCAGAAAAAATTTGTCGCAAGTATTTTTCAGAGGCCACGAAGTTGGTCCCGCAGTCTGAAGAGATCTTTGAGCATAGTCCTCTTCTAGCTATGAAGCGGCGCAGAGCAGCCAGAAAGGCTTCTGATGTCATATCAGAGACTAACTCTAAATGCACGGCTTTAACAGCGCAACAGATAAATAAACAGACATATGCTTTCATGGTTTTTGCACCTCTGGTCCGACCAAGAGTAATCGTGAACGGACCACAAAAATC
This sequence comes from Aspidapion aeneum, assembly GCA_963576565.1. Classification (NCBI taxonomy): domain Eukaryota; kingdom Metazoa; phylum Arthropoda; class Insecta; order Coleoptera; family Brentidae; genus Aspidapion; species Aspidapion aeneum. The sequence continues at coordinate 100,431,664 of OY755038.1, forward strand.
TATACCTACATTTTCGAACACCTTTGCTTCGGAAACTCTAAATTTCGGTAGGTTACCCATAGGGGGTTGAAGGGAGTTAGGTTTAGTTTTCCAGCAAGTATGGCAAGAACTTAAAACTTTTCTCACTACCTTTTTAGCAGACAATACCCAGAAGTTTTGCATTAGTAAAAAAGTTGTGGTCTGTATACCACAATGAAGATTGCTGCGATGCAAATCTAAAATCAGTAATTCAGTGAATTTTGCACTAGAAGGCAAAAGAATTGGAAATTTTTTATCGTATGATAAATTTGAATGGCATAAACGGCCTCCAACACGAAGCAAATCGTAGCTTTCATTATGCAAAAATGGACATAATTTTTGAAAAGCTTTTGGAAGCTGTTTCTTATCTTTTAGTAATTCAATTTCTTTTTGGAAAGAAAAAGATTGTACGCATTTCGAAATAAAAAGTAAGCTTTTGTAGTAATCCTGATTTGTAAGGTAATCAGTAGCAAAATTGTATGAGGGATTTTTAAACTTTTGTAACCCTCGCAAAAAGTAAGCAACTATTCTCTTAATTTTAAAAAGAGAACTGTATTTTTCAAACAAGTTGTTTACATAATATTCAACTGTTTGTTCGCAAGTAAAAACGTTAAAAATATTTTTTCGCTGTTCTTCCAAAACTGCATTCCCATCGTAAGTAACTGTCATAAAATCCCAAGTATTTGTAGGTTGGTTTAGAAAAGAAGGCCCTTCTAACCAAAAATAAAATCTTTGTAAATCAGAGGGATACATTTCCCTAGTACCGCAGTCAGCAGGATTTTGTTCAGTAGGAACATAATGCCAAAACTCAGGGCTAATTCTTCCTTGTATATAGGCAGTTCTATTCGAAACAAATGTTTTAAATTTGTGAGGAGATCCCTGAATCCAAGATAAGGTCATTGTGCTATCAGTAAAAGCAAGAATTTTATCAAATTTAATTTTTTCCGAGAACGTTTCTAGTAAAAAATCCATTAATTTAGCCAACAAAACAGCTCCTAAAAGCTCTAGTCTTGGTAAAGTTAGTTTACGACGCAACGGTGCGACTCTAGATTTACTACAAACAAAAAAAACTTTAATGTTTCCATCAGAATAAAAAATTCGAATATAAGCGACAGCACAATAGGCCCGTTCTGAACTATCGCAAAATCCTACTAGCTGGATTTGACTAGCATTAGGCAAAATTATTTGACGAGGAATTTTAACAGAATGCAAAAACTTTAATTCATTTTTAAATTTTTCCCATTTAAAAACAATTTCCGGACTGACAGGGTCGTCCCAGTTTAAGTCTTCTGCCCAGCAGTATTGAACAATTAATTTTAAAATTAAAACTATTGGCGCCAAAAAAGACAGAGGGTCGTAAATGCGGGCCAAATTACTTAAAATTGTTCTTTTAGTGCATGTTTGGAGAGAACAGTCGAAAGTATAAAAAAATTCATCAGTATGAGGGTTCCAATTTAAACCGAGAATTTTCAAAGTTGAATTTTCAGCATCTAAATCGAGAGAAAGAGCCTTCATCGAAATGTGTGACTCAGGAAGATCGGATAGTAACTCGGGACAATTGCTCGCCCATTTACGCAATTCGAATCCACCTCGGCTAAGTAGCTCGATTAATTGATTTTTCATCTCAGTGGCCTTAAAAAAGTCATCACTTCCCGAAATCACATCATCGACAAAAACTGCCTCCTCAATGATTTTTGAGGCAAGAGGAAGGTCCTCATGCTCTCTAGCAAGTTGCAGCAAAGTTCTGATAGCCAAAAAGGGGCTACAAGAGACCCCGAATAAAACTCTATTTATTTCGAAGTCTTGAATAGGCTGGTTAGGATCAAACCTCCAAACTATTCTTTGAAAATTAGTTTGACTAGGGTCAACTAAAATCATCCTGTACATTTGACGGATGTCGCAACAAAAGCAAAATTTATGCAAACGATAAAGTAATAAAATTTTTTGTAAGTCCCTTTGTAAAGGGGGCCCAGTATAAACAGCGTTGTTGAGCGAGATTTTGCCAGGGGCGTGCATGCTCGCATCAAAAACCACCCTCAGGGGGGTGCTAGTAGAATCTTTTTTAAACACCGCATGGTGTGCAATATAAAAATGATTTGAAATTTCGGTCGGCAAAGGTGCAGAAACCGGTTGCATATGATTATTATCTAAATAATCTTGTAAAACCGAGCTGTAGGCAGCATAAAAATCAGGGTTTTGTAGCAATTTCTTCTCAAGGGAGAAAAAACGACGTACGGCAATGGATCGAGTGTCGCCAAAATCTGGAGCAGTAACTTTAAATGGTAAAGATACAATATATCTCCCCTCCTCATTTTTTGAGGTAGTTTTCAAAAAATAATTTTCGCAAAACTCATCTTCGGGGTCAATGGCCTTGACATTAGGTATGTCATCTATTTGCCAAAATCGTTGTAGATTTTTATCTAAATTGACAAAAGAATCGTTCATTGACGTAGTAAAAAATGTTTTAATTTGATTTGTAGTTGAAGGTGAAAGTGAAAGATTGCCCATTATTCCCCAACCAAAAATAGTATTAATGCAGACGGGGTTGTTGGGTCCCGTAGACAAACGACCATCTAGCAAAATGTAAGGGTACACATCGCCGCCCAACAATAAATCAATTTTATCGCTTTTATTAAAGCCTGGGTCAGCTAGTGCTAAGTTGGCGAGAAAAGGAAAACCTTTAATCGAAAATGAGGAATGAGGTAAATCACTACAAATTTTATCGAGTATTATCGCATCAAAATTAAAAACAAAATTATTATCACGCAAAGAGGATATATTGCAATTAATTCCAGATTTTGCCGAAGTTGTCATTCGATCTAAGCTTTGTAGAGTCATGGCGATATTAAATTTAGGAAGGCCCAAACTATCAGCACATGACTTAGATATAAATGAAGATTGAGCACCAGAGTCACAGATGGCGCGCACTGTGTGCCAATTTTGAAAAACATCCTGTATTTGTATTAAAGCGGTACAGAGAAGTACTTCGCGATCATTTAAAGACATACCAGTAACAATGGTGTTAGTGGTTCTATTAAATTCGGTAGCCACGGGGCTCCTCGGGGGTTGCACTGCAGAAGTAGAGGGGCTACTCGCAGAACTAGGTGTAGAATTAATAGGAAAAAAATGTAAGAGACTGTGATGAAATTGGCCACAATGTAAACATCTTTTTTCTGATTTGCATTGCTGGGGTAAATTATGCTTTGAGGCCAAACAGTTGACACACGCTTTATGTTGTTTAACAATCTCAAAACGTTGCTGGGGAGTTTTCGCCAAAAAATTAGGACATCTGTATATTATATGATTGCCACTTTTACAGAGAAAACAAAAATTTTGAGGGTTTGGAGTATTATTTAAGCCACTTTGGCCATTTGGAGACTGGGAGGCATTTTTGGAGGCTCTCTGAGTATTAGCAAACAAAGCAGATCGATTTTGAAACTTTGCTTGATTTTTCTGACTTGAAATTGACAAATCTTTATTTTTTAAGTAATCTTGAGTTTGTTGTATTTGTTCCAACGCAATGCAATGGCTAGAAACAACAGCACGAATTTTATCATAAGAGGGGATCTCATTGGAGCAATAATTTTGCTCAAATGCCTTGCGCGTGGTTGGGTCCAACCTATCCAAGAGCATTTGTGCCATAATATAATCCCAAAACTCCGTTTTAAAACCCATGACTTTTAAAGCCCTTAAGTTTTTCGAAAAACAATCAAGCAAATTCCTCAAATTCGTAGCATTCTCTTTAGTAAGAGGAGAGAAGCCTTCAATTGCCTTCCAGTGAAGGTAAGCTTGTAATCGTTTATTTGTATACCTATCCACCAAGGTGTGGTAGGCATTTAAATAATTTTCAGCAAGGATAGGAATGTCAGAAATGACATCCAGGGCAGGGCCCTTTAAATTAGAAAAAAGCAAATTGAATTTTTCAAAGTTTCCCAGCGACCTATTATTGTGCACGGTAGCATTAAAGGCTTGCAAAAAGGTTGGAAACTCCTTAAATTCCCCTTGAAAAAGAGGTATTTTTATCCTAGGCAGTAAACCATGCTGGTCTGTGGAGGCACAGGGACTGCCCATGGGATTTATCGTACTGCTCAAAAGCCCTCCATCTTCAAAGGGTAGTTCGAAAAGTTCGTAAAATATAGTGGAAATCTCGTCACAGCGTTTGCAAAAGTCCATAGACACTTTGGTTTCTACTACTAAGCGATCCTCATCAGAGGCTACCAACGTCAACAAAGTATTATGGTGCTTTTCAAAATCTTTTTTGATTTTTGACAATGTCCGAAATTTGACTTTAAAGCCGCTGTGATAGGTAGGGTCATTTTTTGCGAGGGTCGCGGATTCAATGATCAAATTTAGCTGTGAAATCGCACTATAGCGCAAGGCTTTAGCCTTTAAAATTTTATCCGAACTAGACATGATTTAAAAAAAAATCCAAAAAATAATTGACAAAAATTAGGTAAACTGAAAAAAAATCAAAATTTGGACACCCTGTATAAATATTAATGTCCTACGTTTGATTACAATAATCAAACTATAAGCGCACAAAAGTAAAGAAAATACCCGATGCAAACTAATGATAACAAAAAACTTGTGTATAAGTTTTTTTATCTTCGCCTCGCGAATTCAAATAAGTAGGTACCTACTATGTATTAAATTTAAAAATAAATACCTACAAATCAAAAGCATTTAATTTGGTAAAACTATTTATCTGCCTTTACACGAAAACAAATTCTCAAGTTAAGAATTAAATTTCCTTCAAAATTTATTATGCACGCAAAAAATGGATACAATCATAGCCATTTGCAGACAGATATTATAATAGTAAATTAGAAATAGATATATTCATAGCAATTTTTACGCAAAAACGAATATAGTAAAGCATCCGCAATCGGATATCGTCATAGCAATTTGCAATAAGCAAAAATGAATATGGCAATGTGGAGATTTTTTTCGAGCAAATTGGATATAATTATAGCAATCCACAAATGTGAAGGCACAACGGCTAAAATATTAGCACTTTGCAGACACTATTTTAAACTATTTCCAGTGACAAACAAAAAAACACCCAAATTCCATACGGTTTTTTTTTTACAAAAAAGAAACGAAAAAACTTGATTTATTCGAAACAAAAAAAAGCATAGTAGTTTACAGATTTTATCTGTGTTTGGTTTTTCGCATGAAAAGGCTAAATTTATTGTTAAAAATATTTAATTTTTACACAAAAAAAAATCGCAAAATGTATTTTAGAAACCTAGGGGTTTTCTAAAGTAGGCATGTAAGAAAAACAAGGGTTTTTCTTGCATTTGTTTTTACACAAAAAAAAATCGCAAAATGTATTTTAGAAACCTAGGGGTTTTCTAAAGTAGGCATGTAAGAAAAACAAGGGTTTTTCTTGCATTTGTTTTTACACAAAAAAAATCGCAAAATGTATTTTAGAAACCTAGGGGTTTTCTAAAGTAGGCATGTAAGAAAAACAAGGGTTTTTCTTGCATTTGAAACCAGTAAAAAAGGCATTTAGGAAAAACAAGGGTTTTTCTTGCATTTGAAACCAGTAAAAAAAACTAACCTAAAAAGGCAAAAAAAACGATTCCAGAAATCCGGCTCGAAGGACCAAAAATGGGGCTCCCTGGTGGTCCAGATAGGAGAGTTGTCTGGAATTTAACGGTGTCAGATGTGGACTGTAATTTTAAGGGAATAAGGTCATAGGCTAAGCTGGTACAAGGGATTCTGAAATGGTCTAGTTTACCTTCTAGGTTAGTGTAGCAATAAACAAATGTATGTAAGGTAAAAATAATGCATTTTCACTTACCATTTTTATACAGGAAGTGGAACTCATGGGAGGACGCGCTGTTAAACCTTAGTTTTTGCACCCCACATTTCATGTGGTAGGAGAGTCGCTAACACGCGTGTGTTATCGTTCGAAGGCGAAACGGTTCTCTGTTCTGTTGCGGCAGCAGGTATCGCTGCTGCGTTCATTCTCCCACATGGCGCCCAGTGGCGTCGTTAATCCATAGGCGTAGGAGAAAAGGGAATAAGTAGGAGGGAATGAGATTACGAAGGTCCATATTAAAGGAACTAGGAACCTTAGTAATTCAAAATGCATTTTATGTAAAGTAAATTAATTATAGCAAATTGTAATATTTGCCTTTAAAACCGCGGGAGTTTCAAATGCAAATAACCCAGTAATTTTAAGTACTTAATTAGTTAATTGATACTAAATAAACAAAAAATAGAAAATGCTCTAGTGAATCACCAAATAGCCTAATTCGAACCAACTTGGTAAATTATAGTAAAAAGAACATATTTACAAAAAGGAAGGCGGGACGAACCACATTGTTTTACACATTATACGATTGCATTGCCAATCCTGTCTGCATTGATTTCTTTATAAATTCATTAAAACTAAACCAATTTTAGTGAAATAAAAAACATCATGCTGCAATGTGATCTTTAAAGATCAGTCACTTTGTACCCTGATGTTTTTTATTTCGTTAAAATCGGTTCAGTAATAATGAATTTATAAAGAACGGAATGGTTAAAACAAAATAAGATTTTGTGAGAACCACTCCACCGATTTTATTACTTTGTTCCTTGTTAAGCGGGAAAAAAGTAATGCTTTTCTTTAAATTAAAAAAAGAAACTAAAACATTTTCGGAAAATGAGAATAAACATGCCTCTTTGAAGGGTCAGGTATGATTCTGCCCGACATCTTAACTTTTAAGATGCGGCAAATTTCGATTATAATCTTTTAATAACAATCAATTCCATGGTTTTTTTATTTCACTAAGATCGGTTCAATAATAATAAGTTTATAAGGAAACTAATGCAGACAGGATTGCCAATGCAATCGTATAATCTGTAAAACAATGGCTAAAACATTTTTGAGAAGCAAACCGATTTTAGAAATTTGTACCTCGTGCGGATGAAAATTAGTGCTTTTCTATAAATTAAAATAAAAGCTAAAACATTTTCAGAAAATAAGAATAAACACGCCATTTTGAAGAATCAAGTATGTTTCTGTCCGCCGTCTTAAATTTTAAGATGGCGATAAATTTTGATCATGATCTTTAAAAAGCAATTAATTCACACCAGGATATTTTCTATTTCATCAAAATCGGTTCAGTAGTAATGAATTTATAAGGAAATAAATGCAGACATGATTGGCAAGAAAATCGTATAATATAATATATAATATATACCGCTGAATCGATTTTGCTAACTCGTACTTTGTTATGCGTGGCAAGAGCGCAGCTTTCTTACCGATTTAAAAAAATAATTAAAACATATTCGCAACACAAGACTAAACGAGCATCTTTGAAATACAATTTAATTTCGTTCACCATCTTGGATTTGAAAATGGCGGAGAAAAAATATATTTAGACAAAACTCTTATTAATTCTTTGCCAAGTGCAGTTTGTCTTATTAAAATCGATGGTATAGTTTAAAAGTTATACTGAAAAAAAAATTGTCCGGTTTTTTTGGACCACCTGGTATTTTATAGGAATATAGAGCAGACGACATGCCCTGGAATTCCGTAACCGCGCACTAACGCGTTTAAGCGGTACTGCTTACCGCCCCGGATTGCGGCTCGTGGGCAGTAGTAGTACATAAAACATATTACAAGTGCACTTCAAAACACGTATTTAATATTGAAATAGGTAATGAATCGTAACTGTACTGTTTTAAGATCTGAAATTGGTTTGCGATCGATCGAAATGCTTATGTTAGAATTTTATTTATACAGGGTTCCTAGGGTGTGATCCAGGTCAGTTTTTTAATGTTTAGATCATTGACTTCTATACCCTACGGGTAGACCCGGCATTACACACGCAATTGACCAAATACAAGTAAGTATTTAATGAACAAGACAGGGATGAAAATAGAATTTCGGTTTGGTAAGTCCGGACACATGCAACATCGCAAAAATATTCTATTTGCTTGTCTTGGATAAAAAAAGGGCAGAGGCGGCGCAAAATAAAAATTGTGAATTCCACTAGCATTTTTTTATTAACAATTTTCTGTTTGAATAATAAATAATTCATGAATACTTACTTGTGTATACTGTGTTTACAAAATTCTCTTCAGTAAAAAAAAGAGTAAAAATTATTTGTTAGCATGCTAAGTGCAGTGGATGTATTAAAATTATTGTTTTCATCTTAGAACTTTACAAATGTTGTACCTTCCAGGTAAAATATTTTCTTTCTTTGAACAAGGGTCTTCTTCAACTCTTCTCTTCTTGGGTGGGGTGGACTACAAGTTATGCTCGAGTCAGATGAAATTTCGGAACTAAAAATTTCAATTCGGAATGGGCCAACTGGGCGCCAGGCCAACTCGGCACCGCCAACAGGGCGCCACGCCGGGCCTAATGGGCGCCGGGCCAACTCAGCGTCGGACTATTTTTTTTTTCGATAAAATGTGCAGATAAAAAACAAAATAAATGAACCGAAGTCGAGTGTTGAAATTTGGAGGTATAGTGTTCTGATAACCTGGTAAAAATACCATTTACGTTTTTTATTTTAAGAATGGCGGATTCAAAATGGTGGATTTCTTTATTTTTAAACCGATTTGTCTTTTTAGTTTTATCCTCAAACTTAAAAAAATTAAAATGGCGGATCCAAAATGGCGGATCCAAATATAGAACTTGGCAGTGTTTCAACTCGCTGAATATGATTTTTGACTTAAGCTCAAAATGGCGGATTTCTTTATTTTTAAACCGATTTGTCTCAAACGTAAACGTTTGCAGTGCATGAAAGCACTTAATTTTAAATGACGGATGGAAAATGGCGGATTTTTTTATTTATGCACCGATATGTATCAAATATCAAACTCATAATTAATTTAAAATGGCGGATCCAAAATGGTGGACTTCGCTGATTATCATTTTTGACATATTTTGTATTAAGCTATAAAAGTCTGCCATTTGCAAGTGTGAGTCACAAATTGTATTAAGTGACCTTAAGCACTGCAAACTTTCAAGTTTGAGACAAATCCGTTTAAAAATAAAGAAATCCACCATTTTGTATCCGCCATTTTGATTTTTTTAAGTTTGAGTAAATAATTTTGTTGAATGACCTCAAGCAATGTAATATTTCAAGTTTGAGACAAATCGCTTAGTAAATAAGAAAATCCGCCATTTTAGAGTCGCCATTTTGATTTTTTTAAGTTTGAGGATAAAACTGTATTTAGTGATCTCAACACTGCAAACTTTCAAGTTTCAGACAAATCGGTTTAAAAATAAAGAAATCCGCCATTTTGGATCCGCCATTGTTGTAATAAAAAACGTAAATTGTAGTGTGACCAGGTTACCAAACACTACAACTACTAAGATTCAACAGTCGACTTAATGGATTTAACTTTACTTAACAAAAACAAATTACAAAAAAATTGCGTAAAGGATTTTTTAAAGATGTTTTTATATAAATAAAATATTTTGTTTTTCATCTACAAATTTTATCAAAAATTTTGTTTTATTCCGGCGCCGAGTTGGCCCGGCGCCCAGTTGGCCCGGCGCCGAGTTGGCGGCGCCCAGTTGTCCCATTCCGGCCAAGTTCCATATTTGATACATATCGATGCATAAATAAGAAAGTCCGCCATTTTGGTTCCGCCATTTAAATTTTTTTAAGTTTGAGGGTAAAACTGTATTAAGTGATGCCAAACACTTCAAACTTTCAAGTTTGAGACAAATCGGTTTAAAAATAAAGAAATCCGCCATTTTGGATTTGCCATTCTTGTAATCAAAAACGTAAATTTTATGTTATCAGGTTACCAGAACTCTAGACCTACCAAAATTTCAACACTCGACTTAATGGATTCTAACAAAACCAAATTTCAAGAATATTACGTAAAGGATTTTTTAAAGATGTTTTTGCATAAATAATAATATATCTATTTTGTTTTTCATCTGCACATTTTATCAAGAAAAAATATTTTAGTTCGGCACCTAGTTGGCCCGGCGTCCAGTTGGCCCGGCGCCCAGTTGGCCTGCCGCCCAGTTGGCCCGCCGCCCAGTAGGTGGCGCCGAGTTGGCGGCGCCCAGTTGTCCTAGAGTGCAACACATTTCAGGAGAAATTATTACTAAAAAATAATCTTATAAATGCGGGGAAGTGACACTTTCTGAATCAAAATGTGTGAGGGTAAAATCGCAAGGTCGCAGAAAAATCTATCTACCGTGACGCTACTGAACTTTCTCGTGTTTTAGCAAAAACTATCCGTCAAGACGACTTACCCATGAAATGTTGTTTTTTTATTGATTTTTTTTCTTCTTTTGCACAAAAAACAATTTCGGACAAAGTTTGAACTTAAATAGTTACTAAACTTGTTTTTAAACGTTTTAAAGATTTCTTTTTGTAATATTCCCACACAAAATTCAAAAAAAAATCATTTCCGTACTTAGACAACATTGTCTATCAGTTTTCCCTGTATAAACCGACTAGCAGGTTGATTCACTCAAAATACGGCAGGTGGATAAAAAGTAGCCAGCTGCTTTTCTGTCGCACTTATGCCGTCAGTGTGAAAGAGATAAAAGTACCCATATATTATCTAGGGTATTATTAGCATGCAAAATCAGCCTATCTTTGTCCGTTTCACATGTTCAATAATGTCTTCTCTGTTTTTATTGTAAAAGAAATACCCGTCCCTAGAAACCAAATTGGATAGAGTCAATAAAAAATGCCTTGTCTTTCCGTCTCTAACGCCCTTTCAGGGGTTATACAACTCAATGGTTTAGATCATTGAGTTGTATAACGCCCTAAAAGGGCGTTAGAGACGGAAAGACAAGGCATTTTTTATTGACCCTATCCAATTTGGTTCCTATGGTCGGGTATTTCTTTTACAATAAAAACAGAGATATACATTATTGAACATGTGAAACGGACAAAGATAGGGTGATTTTGCATGCTAATAATACCCTAGATAATATAAGGGTACTTTTATCTCTTTCACACTGACGGCATAAGTGCGACAGAAAAGCAGCTGGCTACCTTTAATCCACCTGCCGTATTTTGAGTGATTCTACCTGTTAGTCCGTGTATACAGGGAAAACTGATAGACAATGTTGTCTAACTACGGAAATGATTTTTTTTGAATTTTGTGCGGGAATATTACAAAAAGAAATCTTAAAACGTTTAAAAACAAGTTTAGAAGTAACTATTTGAGTTTAAACATGGTCCAAAATTGTTTTTTGTGCAAAAGAAGAAAAAAAATCCATAAAAAAACAACATTTCATGGGTAAGTCGTCTTGACAGATAGTTTTTCCTAAAACACGAGAAAGTTCAGTAGCGTCACGATAGATAGTTTTTTCTGCGACCGTGCAATTTTACCCTCACACATTTTGATTCAGAAAGTGTCACTTTTTTTTGCATTGCATGAAAATTAACAAAAAATATTTGATTTTCTTAAAAATGATTTCTTTTTAAATTCTTACATACCGATTTTTATCCAGTTGTTTTTGTTTTTTCGAACCAAACTTTTGACATGTCACGGTCGAGTTTCATACATCTTGATGAATTGTTACACACACTGATCTATGTTTTTATAAATTTCGATAAATTTAATGTTTTTTGCGGACTTTACAGTAATTTTAAGTTAAATTTTGGTCTTTTATCGCGAAAGTATATATTTATTATTATATGACCACCGCGACCGGTCCACAGGCCGGTATCATATGTTTATGTCCTTCTAATGTCATTTGACTATCATGCTGTCTTACTTAATAAGGTCACTTAGTTTAATTAATAATTTTGTCCTACATAATATAAAAGAAGAATAGAAACCAACAAAAAATTTGTGACACTTCGATTACCCATTTTCTTTGATTGCGATGGATTAGGGTGACCAGATTACGGTTTATTAGGGTGCCCAGAGTGCGCAAAAAAAGATTTTGAAAAATTTCCCTAAAAAAATTGAAGACCAAACACTCACTCGCCACTCAATGTTTATGGTCGCATACACTAATCCTAACTCGATTTCCGACGATTATGGACAATGGTTACCCCCTGGACATAAACCTAACAACTTTTAATATATTTATTAACAATAGGTAGGTTAGGTTGGGTTAGGTTGGGTTAGGTTGGGTTAGGTTGGGTTAGGTTGGGTTAGGTTGGGTTAGGTTGGGTTAGGTTGGGTTAGGTTGGGTTAGGTTGGGTTAGGTTGGGTTAGGTTGGGTTAGGTTGGGTTAGGTTGGGTTAGGTTGGGTTAGGTTGGGTTAGGTTGGGTTAGGTTGGGTTAGGTTGGGTTAGGTTGGGTTAGGTTGGGTTAGGTTGGGTTAGGTTGGGTTAGGTTGGGTTAGGTTGGGTTAGGTTGGGTTAGGTTGGGTTAGGTTGGGTTAGATTGGGCTGGGTTGGGTTAGGTTGGGTTAGGTTGGGTTAGGTTGGGTTAGGTTGGGTTAGGTTGGGTTAGGTTGGGTTAGGTTGGGTTAGGTTGGGTTAGGTTGGGTTAGGTTGGGTTAGGTTGGGTTAGGTTGGGTTAGGTTGGGTTAGGTTGGGTTAGGTTGGGTTAGGTTGGGTTAGGTTGGGTTAGGTTGGGTTAGGTTGGGTTAGGTTGGGTTAGGTTGGGTTAGGTTGGGTTAGGTTGGGTTAGGTTGGGTTAGGTTGGGTTAGGTTGGGTTAGGTTGGGTTAGGTTGGGTTAGGTTGGGTTAGGTTGGGTTAGGTTGGGTTAGGTTGGGTTAGGTTGGGTTAGGTTGGGTTAGGTTGGATTAGGTTGGGTTAGGTTGGGTTAGGTTGGGTTAGGTTGGGTTAGGTTGGGTTAGGTTGGGTTAGGTTGGGTTAGGTTGGGTTAGGTTGGGTTAGGTTGGGTTAGGTTGGGTTAGGTTGGGTTAGGTTGGGTTAGGTTGGGTTAGGTTGGGTTAGGTTGGGTTAGGTTGGGTTAGGTTGGGTTAGGTTGGGTTAGGTTGGGTTAGGTTGGGTTAGGTTGGGTTAGGTTGGGTTAGGTTGGGTTAGGTTGGGTTAGGTTGGGTTAGGTTGGGTTAGGTTGGTTCAGTTTGAGTATGTTCGGTTAGGTTCCGCTAGGATTGTTTAGGTTAGGTTTAGCTATATTCGGTTAGGTTCGGTTCAGTTTAAGCAAATCGAACCGAACCAAACCGAACCGTTAGATTTGGTTTGATTTGGTTCATTTCGATACGGATGGGTTCAGTTTGCTTTTGTTCAGTTAGACCTTCGATAAATTTTAAAAAAGTAAATAATTATTAATTTTTAGTGTTTTAAGGAATAAAAATTGATATAATGTTCAATTAAACTAATTTTTATTTGTAAAAATGTAGGAATCATAATTTTCTTGATTTTGTTTTGAATTTCATGCTTTTTTAAAAATTGTGCATTTTCATAAAAGGACCAAAAAAACTGACCCGATTTGGATCAGTGACCTTAGTTATTTCAAGTTTTTGTTGACAGCTGATAGACGTCAGGGACCGTTTTGTTTCAGTTTGAAATGAGAAAATGCTTCTTTTGTAGCAATTTGTATGGGTTTTAATGGGGTTTTAAGAATGTTTCAATTTCAATTTTTTTAACAAAATCAACGATAGTCCGCAATTTTTTTTTTAGAAATCACTATAAAATGGTCTAAAATTATCATTTTTCAAAAAACTTCGTAGTTTTAAGAAAGGTGGTAAAACGTACCAGACCCCTGAAATGTGTTGCAGTCTAGGACAACTGGGCGCCGCCAACTCGGCGCCACCAACTGGGCGGCAGGCCAACTGGGCGCCTGGCCAACTTGACGCCGAGCCAACTGGGCGCCTGACTAAAATATTTTTTCTTGATAAAATGTGCAGATGAAAAACAACCTTAAAAAAATTAAAGTGGCGGATCCAAAATGGCGGACTTTCTTATTTATGCATCGATATGTATCGAATATGGAACTTGGCGGTGTTTCAAGTCGCAGAACACTACACCTACCAAATTTCAACACTCGACTTAATAGATGTTGAAAGTTTTGTATAAATAACATATTTATTTTGTTTTTATCTGCACATTTTATCGAAAAAAATATAGTCCGGCGCTGAGTTGGCCCGGCGCCCATTAGGCCCGGCGTGGCGCCCTGTTGGCGCCGCCGAGTTGGCCCGGCGCCCGGTTGTCCCATTTGGAATTGAAATTTTTAGTTCCGAAATTTCATCTGACTCGAGCATAACTTGTAGTCCACCCAAGAAAAGAAGAGTTGAAGAAGACCCTTGTTCAAAGAAAGAAAATATTTTACCTGGAAGGTACAACATTTGTAAAGTTCTAAGATGAAAACAATAATTTTAATACATCCACTGCACTTAGCATGCTTAGAAATTCTTTTTACTCTTTTTTTTTTACTGAAGAGAATTTTGTAAACACACACAAGTAAGTATTCATGAATTATTTATTATTCAAACAGAAAATTGTTGATAAAAAAATTTTAGTGGAATTCAAAATTTTTATTTTGCGCCGCCACTGCCCTTTTTTATCCAAGACAAGCAAATAGAATATTTTTGCGATGTTGCATGTTTCCGGACTCACCAAACCGAAATTCTATTTTCATCCCTATTTTGCTCATTATATTCTTACTTGTATTTGGTCAATTGCGATAAAAGCTTGATATAATGGCAATTTTGGCCCATGCCGGGTCTACCCGTAGGGTATAGAAGTCAATGGTTTAGATACTTAAAATTCAAATAACACTAAACATTCAAATTTGTGATTTAAACATTCTTGAAATGAGGAGAAGGCATTCTGGAGCAATATTTGCTTTATTCTAACTTTAAAGGATTTTAGCTGTAAATTTCTGATTTTTGGAGGAAGCTAGTTTACAAAACGGACAATACCAGTACTCTCTTAAATTTTGGCAATTATTGAGTATTGTTGTGTTTCATACAAGTTTAAATTAGATTTGATATAACAAAGGCCAAACACATGGATGGATTTTGTGCGGGTAAAAAACAGATGAATTATGCAATGCTGTCCAATCTTTACCATGGTTGCATTAAAAATATTCTTATTCAAGTAGAAAAGATAAGATTTTTACACTGCTAATATCATCTTAGCGATAAGACGCCAACCTAAGCTAACGGACTTATTCCTACAATAACTCGGAGCAGAAACCTGTAAAACCGATCGATATGTATGATTCTACTGACGCGTTGTTTAAAGAAAAAAATTCCAAGTCCCTTTTTTCGATTTCAAATTTTTTGACATTTCGGTGCAAAACCAAGTTCCCATTTTTTCCCACAATTCTACACCAAAATATCAAAAAATCCCAAAGTTTAAAAAAAAAAGCAGTTTTGATGCGAACGGACTCAGAGTTAAATAGTATTAGCAACAAGTGGAAATTGTTAAAAAAAAACAATTTTCAATATAGTGGGTGTGCTTTCGGGCTGTTCGGCCGTCGTCGTTGGAAATTCGTTCTCGACGTTTCGCCATCTCGAGTGGATGGCATCTTCAGGAAATGTTAACTGTTTGTCGGCTTTTCGAAGACTGGTGGTTAGTCTGTCGCGGGCGCAGGTTATATACGCTATGGTGGGCGGAGCGTATATCAGATCTGGTCGGTGATTGGTCACTTTCCCGAGATTCAGTTTTGTTGTTGTAAGCGAGCCGTTTAGTGTTTTTAAGAACCGGTACCCAAGTTCTGTTAATTTTAAGAGTTTCTTCAGATCTGTTGAAGTTCTGCTGGTGTTTATGAATTTCGATTGCTTCTCTATAGAGTCTTGGATAGTATGAAGAGGAAGCGCAGAGAACTTGTGTGTCTTCGAATTTTATTCGGTGGTCTTCATTGTTTAGTGTGTGATCTGCAACTATAGATTTTTCCGTGTGTCCGAGTTCTTTGATTCTTGTGTTTACGGACCGTTTGGTTGTTCCGATGTAGACACTTCCACAGGTACAGGGAATGCGGTATACTCCCGAAGAACTTAGTGGGTTCCTTATATCCTTCGCAGATCTGAGGTGGTTCTCGATCTTCTTAGATGGCTTGAAGATCGTTTTTATGTTGTGTTTTCCCAGAATACGTCTGATCCTATCCGTCACTCTGGGGATGTAGGTCAGAAAGGCTCTTGAAGTAACTTCGCGGCTGCTCAGTCAACCGCTGCTGTTACTTCTAGTGTTCGGCTTTGGTCGTATACATTTATCTATGTCGCTTTGAGTGTATCCATTTGCTACGAGGGCGTTTTTAAGATGGTTTAATTCTTTGTCTAGATGTTCTGGTTCGCAGATTCTTTTCGCCCTCTCTACCAATGTTTTTATTACCCCTTTTCGTTGGCACGGGTGGTGGTTGGATGTGTTGTTTAGGTAGCGGTCTGTGTGAGTAGGTTTGCTGTATACGGTATGTCCTAGTCGTCCCTCTTTGTCAGTACTATAGGCTCACCGAAAGCACACCCACCATTGGACGATGGCCGTGAAAGCCTTTCACAATTTTCAAAATGGTTTTTATAATTTTTAAAGAAACAATAAAAAATATTTTTTTTATCTAAATCTAATACAATATCAGAAAAAGAGAAGAATTTGGATTGTTTTACCAACACTCCCTTCTTTTGATCTGTAATGGCAACCCCGGCATATGCCCGTCGATTCGTCTCTCATACCATTTTATGTCTGTCTGTACTCTAACACACGGCTTTTTGGCATCCTAGATCTCACTTTGTGAACCCGGTATAACAAAAATGAAGCTGTTCAAGATTACCTTTAATATAATTTTTTCTTCGCTCTGTGCTTTGCCTATTTAAAACAACTTACCGAGATATCAGCAGCAGCATTTTTTTCTTTTAGTAAAACCAGTTCAACATATTTATAAAACAACGTCTGGCTAATCTCCATATAATTGTCTACATCTTCGTGGGAAACATTGCTTTTTACACAGGCTTCGGTAAACCTCGTTTTTAAATTGGAAACAATATTTTGAATTTTTTCTGTTGGATCACCCCTGCATGACCTAAAGTAAATTTACGCACTTTAGAGATAAAAAATGCACTTTCGGAGAAAAAAGAACAGACAGACAAACAGACAGACAGACAGACAGAGACAGACAGACAGACAGACAGACAGACAGACAGACAGACAGACAGACAGACAGACAGACAGACAGACAGACAGACAGACAGACAGACAGACAGACAGACAGACAGACGGACAGACAGACAGACAGACAGACAGACAGACAGACAGACAGACAGACAGACAGACAGACAAAAAAAAGTTTTAAAATCATCTGAAAAAGATATATAAAAATTTTTGAAATCGGAGCAAGATTATTAAACCATAGTAGTGCCCTTTACATGATAAACCAATATTTTTTATAAGTCATTAACTTTTAGATGGGTGGTAGTATGTTTCGGAATCATATCTAGGTAAGTTAAATCAGTGTGCAATACACAACATGTAGTGATATTTGTATGGAGATATAGAACAAAGAAGAAAGAGTTTTGGCCTTTTTTATAATTTGATAAATTTTAAAATAACTTATGTAATAACTATAAAAAAGTAAAAATGCTACAGAGAGCTCTTAATGTAAATAAAAAGCATTATTTTAGAGATTTTTTGGTTTTATATTTTTTTAAATTATGGTTTTTTTGGCGTCTGATTCCTTTTTTTGGAACAAAAAGAAATTTTGCCAAAACGAACCAAAGCACTTGGTTTCCTATAAAAACCACTAATATGACAAAATAAGCTACAAAATGTATATGGTGTTTGTAAACCAGAGGCTTGGGTCTTTTTACGAAAACGTAATGTTTAAAACGTCTAAATAAAACAAAAATGGTGTGGTTCCTTGTACGAAAATTAAATCTGTAAAGTAAAAAAAAAACAATGATACCAGGGAACCACAACAACAATAAAATTATTATTAACGCGTTGGTCTTTGTTCGAAAACAACACATGAACTAGCACAGATACAGAACTTAGTTCTAATGTAACTAGACGGCGCTAGGATTAGTGATCTTCTAAAAAGGTGCGTTCCTACATTAGGCGTATATTAATGTGTGTTTTTCTAATAAATCGCGAATTTTGAAATTTGGCGCTTGGTTCTTTGTTCTATATCTCCATCCATTTTATATACTTAAAATCAGAAACCCGAACCATGGGTACGGGTAGACCTCGTCAGATGTCTATCAGGGGAAATGAATCGACCCCTGCCCTCCGTAGATTCCAGGTACTCTCCGACCCGGAGAGTTAGCACCTGTCTAGGGTCCCTTTCCCAGGGTTACGGGAGAAGACCACATCGATATGAAAGGCGGAGAGAACGGACCTCGGTACGGTGATCATAGCGTAGGTGGCAACCCTTTCTTTTAGGGATAGTATAAAAGACAGCTGTTGCCTTACAGTATGGCGTTGGCTCGTCAAAGGCTAGAGGAGAAAAACCTTGATTAAAAATCCTGTTCCTCCAAGTAGGGGGTTGAGGCATTAGACTGGTTCTCTAATACTTGTAAAACAAAGCAATTACCAAAAAGCCTAAACAAAGCCTCGGAGCAATAGATGGAAATTCTCAAAGACGAAAAAAGCAAAGACAAAGGACTATGAATATAGCTACATGGAACGTACAGGGAGTGAATCAAATGTTGGACCTTATTGCAACCGAAGTTCAGAATTGTAAGATCGATATCATTGCACTTACAGAGACAAAAAAGAAAGGAACAGGTACGAATAGTGTCGGCAATTTCGTCCATATATTCACTGGAGTCCCAAAAAAAAAGAAGAGCAGCCAGAGGGGTATCCTTATTAATAAAGAAAAACCTAAAAAATAAGATTACCGACTACTATTGCATTAGTGAAAACATACTTCGAGTGATGCTTGGTCATAATATAAGCATAATAGCAGTCTACGCACCATCATATGACGAAAAAGTAGCTACAAAACAACTGTTCTTTGACAAACTTAATGAGACTATCACCAAAATCGGTAATACCAGAGAAATAATTATGCTTGGCGATTTTAATAGCCGAACTGGTAGACAAACCCAGAGCAAAATGATAGGACCATTTGGAGAAGAAGTAACAAATGATAATGGCTTGAGACTGATGCAATTGTGTGAAACCCACAACCTAAAAATAAATAATGGTTTTTTTAGGCATAAGGATATTCATCGATATACCTGGATTCAGCCAACAAGAAATCTTAAATCAATCATTGACTATGCTATAGGTGGACAACACTCGCAATTAAAGTGGTATGATGTGCGAGCACTTCGTGGTATTACCTGTGGATCTGACCACCATCTGGTAAAAGCAAAAATATTATTCCCTTTCAGAAAAACACATAAGGACGAAAGTATTGAAGAAAATGAAAACCTAGAATGCATCGAAGACAATCAAAAATAAAACTTTAAAAGTCTAGAAATCGAAAGTACTCAAAGATTGTATCAGAACCGATTAGATAAAAAATTAATTAACACAGAACACTCATTTGAAGAGATATATACAAACATAATAAAAAGCTTGAAGGAAGCAAGCATCGAAGCTGTTGGATACCAAGATAATAGAAATAGCAGGAAGATGTGGTGGACGGAAAAAATACAGGAAATGGTCAAAGAGAAAAAACGCACATACTTGAAATGGCTCAGTACTAAAGAACAAAGAGACCTAGAAATCTACAGGGAAACCAAAAGACAGCTGAGAAATTTGATACGCACAGAAAAAAATGAACTGTTAGAGCGCAAATGCCACGATATCAATACACACGTAGGAGGTAGGCAGAGTTCTGAAGTATGGAAATTCATGTCTACAGTAAAAAACCCAACAAAAGAAAAAGTAAACATCCAGATCATCAAACCAGAACAATGGACAGAACACTACAAGGGACTGCTGCAGGAAACGAGACCCGAATATCTGGCAGCCTCTCCGAGGAGACACATAGAAGTACACGAAGAGGAAGTAATCATCGAAAAAGAAATGATAAAAAATAGTATTAAAAAGCTTAAATCCGGAAAAGCTAGCGGACCTGGAGGAATATATGCTGAAATGCTCAAATATGGATCAGAGAAACTAATCGAAAATCTCACATATATTATCAATCAATGCATAAACGGACATCCAGTACCTGATGATTCGAAAATTGCATTCATATCCTCAATACATAAAAAAGGAAACAAGCTGGATTGCAACAATTACAGAGGAATTTCAGTAACTAGTACTCTCAGTAGATTGTACGGTAGGATTCTTAGAGATCTAATAGAGAAGGATTTTCATGAACAAGAAGAAGAAGAGCAAAGTGGGTTTCGCGCAGGCAGATCTTGTAGTGATAATGTTTTTTGTCTTAAACAAGTAATTGAGAAAAGGAGCGCCAGAAATATAGAGACTCATGTTACCTTTGTGGACCAAAAAGCATATGATACCGTTCCAGTAGAAAAACTATGGACAGTGCTAGAGCAGACTAATATCAATCATACATACATAAAAGCGATAAAAGAACTATACAAAGGGTCAAAATCTAAAATTAAAATTGGAAATCGACTTTCAAAAGAATTCCTGGTAACAAAAGGCTTAAGACAGGGACGTTGTATTTCTCCAACTCTTTTTAAAATATATATCGCAGTAGCTCTAAAAAACTGGAAACGGAAAGTGCACGGCATGGGAATACAACGTAACGACCGATTTACCAAATACACACTACAGTTTGCTGACGACCAAGTAATTGTAGCTAATGATAAAGAATACATGGAGTATATGATGAGAAAGTTAATGGAAGAATGCCAAAAGTGGGGATTAACAGTGAACGTGGACAAGACACAGTACTTATGTATTGGAAACGAATCCAGTGAGTTAGAACAAGACAATGGACAAGTAATATCTCCATGCAATGAGTATGTATACTTGGGTGTCACATTTGATAAGACAGGAACAGACTGTAAAGAACTGGAAAAAAGAATAGTAAAAGCAAAAAAGGTTATTGGATGTCTTAACAGTATTTTATGGAGCAGAGAGATAAAAAAGAATGTAAAATTTAACATATATGAAACAATGGTGAAAAGCACGCTGTTGTATGGAATAGAGACTTGTCGCGTAACAGAAAATGGAAAGTGTCGAAATGGATGCAATAAGAAGATCAATGAGAATATCTAGAACAGATCACATAAGAAATGAGATCATAAAAGAAAGAATGGGAATCGAAGGGAGCATAACGGATGACATCACTAAAAGACAACTGATATGGTACGGCCATGTACAACGGATGAACGACGAAAGATTACCAAAGCAGGTCCTAGAATGGCAACCAATAGGGCGCAGAAAAAGAGGGCGTCCTAAACTAGAATGGCAACAGTCAATTCAAAGATATATATATTTATCGGTTTCACAACGTTCTACGTCTTCCGATACCCAATCTCCACTCGTTTCTGTTTTCCCATAATTCATCATCTAGGCCTCTTATTCTTATTTCACTGTCTATTCCTTCTCTCCAGCTTCTCCTTGGCCGTCCTCGTTTTCTTCGGCCAGTTGGTTTCCATTGTAGTATTTGTTTAGGTAGTCTTTCGTCATTCATTCTTTGTACATGTCCGTACCACACCAGTTGTTTTGTTCTTATATCATCCACTAAAGTACGTTCACCTACTGTCATAATTTCTCTTATTCTTTGATTTGTAACTCTTTCTCTTTTTGATTTCCCTGCTGCTCTTCTCCAATAGTCCATCTCCGTAGCGGAAAGCATTTTTTCTGTTCTATCCTTGATTGGCCATACTTCTGAGCCGTATGTAATAATACTTTTTATAATGGTGTTATATATAAGCTTTTTGTTATGTTTTGATATACTTTGGTCCCAAATTATTCCATTTAATAAAGTTATTGCTTTTCTTCCTTGTACGTTTCGATCTTTTATAGCTTTGTCTAGTGTTCCGTCAGCTGTAATTTTTAGACCTAAGTATTTATACTCATCACAGGAGTGAATTCGCTGCCCGGTATTTAAGATTAGATCCTGTTTCATTCCACCGATACACATATACTCTGTCTTATTGAGATTAACCTCTAGTCCCCACTTATTGTACTCTTCTATTAGTTTTCGTGTCATATATTCGAGGTCGTCATAATCCTGAGCCACTACTATCTGATCATCGGCGAAACATAAAGTATACAAGGTGGTTTCGTCCAACGGAATTCCCATGTTTTGGCATTTTCTCTTCCATACTTTAAGGACTTGTTCCAAGTATATCTTGAAGAGCGTAGGCGAGATACAGCAACCTTGTTTAAGACCTTTATTTACTTGAAAGCCTTTGGTTAGTTTTGCTTTTATTTTAACTTTTGCCTTACTATTGCGGTATAACTCTTGGATGGCCTTAATTAGTTGTACGCTTATGTTTGTGTTTTCCAACGCTTTCCAAAGTAGATTTAGTGGTATACTATCATATGCCTTCTGCAAATCCACGTAAAGCAGATGCAGCTCTTGACCGTATGCCATTTTCTTTTCAATAACTTGGGTTATACAAAAGAGATGATCTGAAGTCGATCTACCCGCCCTGAAACCAGCTTGTTCTTCTGCCTCCATGTCTTTATATTCGCTCTCTACTTTATTTCTTATTATTTTACCGTATATTCTGCTTAGCGTACTAGTCACAGATATACCTCTATAATTGTCACATATATCTTTACTTCCTTTTTTGTGTATTGTGGATATATATGACGTTTTCCACTCAGTTGGGACTACAGTTCCATTTAAATATTTTTGGAAAAGATTCCGTAATCTCCAAAACAGTTCTTCAGTGCCATATTTAATAAGTTCGGCTGGGATATTTCCGGGTCCGGCAGATTTACCGCTTTTTAAGGTTGTGCACACGTTTTTGACCTCAGAGATTGTGAGGGGTACTGGAGATCCCATCGTTCTAATTATATTGTCTCTTGCGTCTTCCTTGAATTCTGCTCTATCTTCAGTTAAAAGTTTTTTAAAATGCTCATCCCATTCTTTGTCTGGTATTGGTGAAATGATATCTCTGCATGTTTCTTTTTTAATCAATCTTATAGTTTTCCAGCTTTCGGTACTTCTCCTACCTCCTAAGTAAGAATCTATTTTCTGACACTTTTGCGTCCACGAATGATTTTTCTTATCACTGATCATTCTTCTCACCTTTGATTGCGCGATTTTGTATTCTTGTCTGCTTCTATCTGTCTTTTGGGATAAGTAGGTGTGATATAATTTCCTTTTTTCCTCTATTTCTCTCTCAATCTCAGCATCCCACCAGTATGGTTTTCTTCTTTTAGAAGTTTCTTCCACTAATCCTAGTGCTTCTTTTGCAGCTTTGGTCCAGGTATATTTGTGTATTTCCTTATGTTGAAAAAAACCGTTTTGGATTTTTAGGTTTAATTGCTCACATACTGTAATTAGCCGGTTTCCATTGTCATTAACAAGATTTTCTCCATATTGGCCAACTGTCAGATCATTAACTCTGTTACCGGTTCTACTATTTAAATCTCCCAATATGACAATTTCTCTAGATGCACTTACTGCTGATATTTCATTGTGTATTTCTTCAAAAAAATTGTCTTTCACGGCTACATTTGCATCGTCGTTATACACATAGATTCCAAAAATCGTAAGTCTCATTCCTTTTATTGTTATATTCATTTTAATTAGCCTTTCATTGACTGCTTCCCAGTTGGTGATAAATTTTCTAAATCTTTTGTTGACCAAAATAGATACTCCTTGTTGGGCATGTTTTTCTTTTGCCACTCCGCTATAGAAATGGTCATATTGTCCTAGGTTTTCAGATCCTTTTCCTTTCTTTTTCGTTTCTGTTAGTACAGCAAGGTCTACCTTCATTCTGCTGCACTCATGTACTATTTCATTCATTTTTCGATTCATTCCTTGTACGTTCCATGTACCAAAAATGATATTCCTGTTTCTTTGCTTGGTTCGTCTTAGGTTTTTCATTTCTTTCCGAGGCGTTTGATTGGGTTTTTTAACAGTGTACGTTTTTTCCGGGTATCAGAGAGTTAGTCTGATGCCCCAACCCCCAACCTGGAGGACCAGGTGATTTTTGATCGAGGTTTTCTTCCCCTAGCCTTTGACGATTCCAACGCCGGTACTACAAGGCAGTAGTCTTTTATACTATCCCTAAAAGAAAGGGTTGCCACCTACGCTATGATCACCGTACCGAGGTCCATTCTCTCCGCCTTTCATATCGATGTGGTCTTCTCCCGTAACCCTGGGAAAGGGACCCCATACAGGTGCTAACTCTCCGGGTCGAAGAGTACCTGGAATCTACGGAGGGCAGGGGTCGATTCATTTCCCCTGATAGACATCTGACGAGGTCTACCCGTACCCGTCAATCCAAAGATCAAATGATCAATCAAAGATCAATGAGTCAAAAAAATCTGACAGAAGATGATTGTCAGGATCGAAGGAGGTGGAGAATAGGCGTCGGACAACGTAGAAAAACGTTTTAAACCGACTAAATAAAAAATAAATAAAAAAAATCAGAAACCGTAAGGTAGCATTTTTAATTGGTTCATCTTATAATCTCGAAACAGGTATTACTGTTTTCCAACAAAAAACAAATAAAATATTTCGTGGAGAAGACTGAAGTTTTTTTTTATAATTTTATAAAACTTCACTTACTCAAATAGGTGTCCTAATGTTTCACTCGGGAGAGTAGTTCGGTTACTTCCAACCAAACTATGCAATCTGGCGACTTTTTCTGTGGTCGATCTATCGCTTGAAGGTGAGCTGTCGTGGTCTCTTGGTCCAAGATAGTGTCTACCAGTCAGAGGGGTAGCAAAGCCTCTCGATGGCTGTAAAAGTAATAACTAATCATTTGCCTTTAAAACTAGTACGATTCAAAATTTCAATAAAAAAATTGTTAAAAAATGCAAATTGGGTAAAGTATACAAAATCCATATTCGCATGTCGAGTAGCAACAAGTATATTTTTATATAAAATAATAATACTAATAATAATAATATAATAATAATAATAACACCGCTAAACAGGTAAAATGTTGCAAGAATATTTTTTGTGGATTAATATTCTCCAGGATTCCAGAACCAACTTTGGTTTATCTAAGTTGGCTCACTTTTGTAGGAAAAAAATAAAAACTGTTTTTCGTAAAATTCATATAAAAAAAATTATATCTTGAAAGCATCTAAAGGTATACAACTCGAAATTGGGATAAAATTAAGGGATCATTAGCTGTATCTTACAGCGGAATTTAAAAACCATCCGTAGCCGTGTTACGAATATATGGCCAAAAAACTGCAAAAAATTGATAAATTTAAAAACAAGCCAATACAACAAAACGAATAACTAAGAAGAAAATTTGGATTGACAGTTGTATCAAGTAACGAATTTGCTACAAAAAATGTCCTATACACTTTTTTCAGACGTTCACAATTATGGAAGTAAATTTGGTTTAAAGTTGATCAAAAATAAAAATGGATTGTCTCTGAAATTAATACGACAACTCATTTTAAACGGCATTTTTGTTAATTTAAAACAAACAAGATCTTCTCAAATTCATCTTTAAAAACTTCAAAAAGGATATCCAAAAAGTCACTTCAAAATGACAATCCACAAAACTCCATCTTAAAAAATTAAAATCCAAAGAACACCAACTTAAAAAATAAAAATTCAAAACCTCCACGAAAGTCCAAAAAAATTGAAAATCATAGTATTCAACAGAAAAGTCAAGACTCAATGACACGTTAACTGTACGTACGATTGAGAACTACACATTAAAACGAATATATCGCGTCTTGTAATTGCAAAATGATAAAAAACGAGCAAAAATCATCTTATTTTAGCTCACACATATACTATACTATAGTATTAGCTCACACATATACTATACTATAGTCGCGTGAGCTATGGTGATCCTAATTTTTTCGAGAAAAAAAAAGTTGCTCCGATTTCAAAATTTTTTATATATCTTTGCGTTTCAGATGATTTTGAAACTTTTTTGTTGCGCCGTCTGTCTGTCTGTAACGACCAACGCGCATAACTCAAAAACCGCTTGGCCGATTTTAATGAAATTT
The DNA here is from genome assembly GCA_963576565.1 of Aspidapion aeneum. Taxonomy (NCBI): domain Eukaryota; kingdom Metazoa; phylum Arthropoda; class Insecta; order Coleoptera; family Brentidae; genus Aspidapion; species Aspidapion aeneum. The sequence continues at coordinate 100,457,566 of OY755038.1, forward strand.
GGTACCTAGGCTGGGTCTTGGGTCAAGATGGTCCCATTTAAAAATGAACAAAATCCACCGAACACAAACCAAATAAAAGGATGGGGGTAGATTTCAAAAATTAGAGTTTATGTTTATTTAAAAAAAAGGGTGGGGGTATATTTTAAAAATTAGAGTTTTAGTGAAAATATGGCGTGTGTGATATCAAACGAAGGGTAATTGAGTCCGGAGTTTAACAAAATACATTTTAGTTTTTGTTTTTTTTAAGGGTGGGGGTAGATTTAAAAAATTTGAGTTTAAGTCAAAACATGGCTTGTGTGGTATCAAACAAAAGGTAATTTAGTCTGGAGTTGAATAAAATATATTTCAGTTTTTAGTTATATTAGCTCACACGTACACTATAACTATAGTACCTAGTGTGAGCTTAGGGGTCCATATATTGGCAGAGTATTTTTTTATGACAATAAGAAACAATTGTTTATCTGTTTTTTTTTTGCAACATTCTACTTCAAACCTATATATCATTCAACCTGATGATTTTACGATAAAATGTTTTTGACATATTTGTTGGCTACTTCTCTAAGGAATTTAACTGTATGACTGACAAGCCACGTTACCAAGCGGTTTTTATTAAATTTACTTTTTTCTGAAAAATCGCTTTTTTTCCGAAACGTATTCTAATCAAGCGCGCTTATGTAAATATACCATTTCTTTGCACAAAAATTCTCCAGGTAATACTTTATTTTGCCAAATTTTGATAGTTTGCTGCCTATAGTTTTAAGGTTATAGGACATTTTTTTACAAAAAACACGGTGAAAAAGAAAAATCGTTTCTTATTTTTTTTACACAAAAGTGAGCCAACTTAAACAAACCAATGGTAGTTACGGAATCAGTAGGTAACACTGAATATTTTTTTTTTTTTGCAACAAGAACTTTTTCTTATTTTGTAGAGCGGTGTAATAAATAAAAAAATGTTTGAATTAAGTGGTTGTCCGTGATCCAGGCTATCAGACTTCCAAATTACATGTCTCTGTGGCCTATGGTTCTCTAATAAACAGAGATTGAGTAATGCTTAAATCAGAAGTTGTCTATGTATGTAATGGGAAAATTCAAGAAGTGCCTTTCAAAGCTTTCAGTAAATGTTGACATCATAATCTTACCTCAAACCCCGTTTTATGTTTTATTTCATTTCGAAGATGAACAGAAAAATAAACTTATAAATATATATTTGAAGAAAGTTGACGTTCTTAGAATTTACATACTTATATCAACACGGGTTAAGACATGCAAACAAAACCGCCAGTTTTCGAAATTTATTCTCAATTTCTGACTGGGTGACGACAAGAAATCTATTTAGTTTAGCACGCCCACGACCCATTAGAAAACTGCGTAGTGGTTTACCCTATAGAAAGGTTACCAGGAACTAAAAACTACAAACAAAAGATTTTTGTATTGACTAGTTTATATATTTTGTAAAACTAAATTTAAGAAAAATAGGATCCTCAATTTAAGGTCCATTGGGTTACTCTCCCAAATTATTTTTAAATTCAATTTAAGGATTTTTCTGTTTTATGCAGCACATAAGTGTAGCTATCTATAGTCAAAAAATGGATCCATGACGGATCTGAAACCTTCCTAGCTAGCCTATAAAAATCTGGTCTACTGTATTCCGAAAACCGTATATTGAAGCGATGCTACGTTAAAAAGTTGCCATTTTTAAAAAAACTTAATTGTCAAAAAACTGTCATTAGCATTAATGGATTTTGTCCAAAATCTAATCACCTCGTTACAGTGTCGAACACTATTTTACATGAAAATTTCATGAAAATCGGTTTGGCGGTTTAGGAGCTATCGTGTTACGGACAGATATACTTTCAGACACACACAGACAGACATCACGACGATATTGCTAAGATAGACAAAATACACCCAAATAACACATTTTCGGCTTTATCTAAAAAAAAAATGTCGAAACTAATACCCTCTCTAGCTAGCGCGGGCTGCATATTTGTATACAACACCCAGGATCGCCAGTCGGCTTTCGCCCGAACATATCTGGTAAATAGCAGACGATATGGTAAATCGCAAAAATGTTCGTTAAAAATCAGTCTGGATTTCAGAACCACAATCTTTCTTAAGAAAGAATTCGTAAATTTCTACATACATATATTTTTTTAAAACATACTCTCCTGACCTCTTTCCCGGGATCCTAGAGAATGTGAAACCTAACCGTTGTCAATCGATCGCCAACGTAACCGAACCGTGTCAATGTAGAATAGGGCTTCATTGACACGGTTACGGCAGCGTTCGGGCTACAACCGAATCGCAATCATGAACGTCGTTTACAAATATGCGCGCGGGCTAGGAAGGTAAAAATTTAAAATTTACTGATATAAACTAATCTGAACTTAACTGAACTTACCTGAACCAACATAACCTAACCTCAACAACTAAACACAGTGTCTATGGACAAATCGGCCTAAAAAGGGATTTCGTGTGCAACTTTTTGCCGATAAGCCAAGTTTGTTAAGGGCACTCCATAGATCAGGTTTTGACTTGTCATTCTGTTAAATGCGTTTTTTTTAAGATATGGCCCCCACCACTTTTTCTTGCACGATACTTTTTAAAACGATGTATCTTTCTTAAAAATAGTCGTAAAAGGTTGCAAATGAATAAATGAATCAGTAAACATCCGCAATAAAATAACTTTCTATTATATTTTTCAAAATATAATGAACGAAGCAACGTTTTTTTAGAAAAAAATAAATAACTGAATTTTTACTTTTTTTTTGTATAGCTAGTAAAGTTTACCCTACATTTTTAAGAACACCAAAGCAAAATTTAAAAAAAAAGTTTAAATAAAAGTTTTAGAATGAACATATTTCTTTAATTTGGTTCATAATGTCCATCAAACAACGTTGTTATTGTTATTTTTGAAAGTGAATATCAATCGACGAAAGTTTTTACAATATAGTGCAGGTAATAGAGGTAGTTGAGTATGCAAAATATGAGGACCGCGTTTGACAATGGATCCTAGCTGAGAATAGGTCACAGACTAACGATTTGGATGTTGCCGGGCAGGTTTTTGGTCCAATTTTTTTATCCCCCCTCCTTATGTAACTAAGTTGACGCCCTAAAGACACAATGACATAGAAATGGATCAAAAATGTGTAAAATCTAATTTAAAAATAAAATTATATTAGTTTTTTAAATTTTAGCTGCAAAATCCCGCAAGACCCCCCAGACTCCCGAAGTTCTGATATTTTTAGATTTTTTTCAAAGTTTCTTAAAAACTAAGCTTAGGAAAAATATGCACTAATCTTTATTGTAGACCATAATATTTCCTTTTCAACAATGTATAGGTCAGTAAGGTACAACTAATGACAAACTCTCCAGCGGCGCCCGTTTATTGAGGTAGTGTAAATAAATTTTAAAAAGAAACATTTTTATTACAGGTTTTACCCGATTTTCTTAAAAACCGAGCTCTATATCAAAAAATATAATACACACTTTGTTATAGACAATAAAATTGCCTTTTAAATGATGTATAATAAGGCAATGGTAGTTTTATCTATAACAATTTAGGGGCGTCCGTAAATAAAATCAATTTTAAAAAATCACTAAATTTTATCCAATTTTGTCAAAAATTAAGCTTTTTGGAAAAAACATTATTTCGCCGTTTATTGTAGAAAATAAAACAAATTTCCTTTTCACCAATGTATAAGTCAGTGTGGTCAGGCTAATGACAAACTCTCCAGCGGCGTCCGTTTATTAAAAAAATATAAAAAAATTCCACATAGGTTTTACCCGATTATCTTAAAAACCAAGCTCTCTATCAAAAATTGTGACCTATAGTCGATTGTAGACAATAAAATTTCCTTTTAAACGTGTATAATAATATAAGATTTATCTTCAGATTAAAACTTCACAGGCCTGTTCAACTTAAATCAATTTTTACAAATCACCAAACAAATTAATTCTGTTACAAGTTTTTTCCAATTTTCTCAGAAACTAAGGTCAATTGACAAAAATGTGTTTTATACTTTATTGTAGGAAACAAAATTTTCTTTTTAACAATGTGTAAGTCAGTGTGGTTTAATTAATGACAAACCCTTCAGCGACGTCCGTATATGGGGGTCAAATAAAATAAATAAAATCGATTTTGTCACTTGTTTCTCCCGATTTTGTTTTTTGAATATTAAAAAAAATACATTTTTTAAAAAGTATTTTTTAAATACATTTCAAATCAAGTAATTTAAGCTTGGTTGTATTGAAATCGCATAAAAAATAAAAAAGATACAATTTGTTTTTAAATATTGATTCACCATATTTAGAAAAAAGCGCGATTATCACAATGACAATAAGTCAAAACCTGATCTGCTAGGTATGTTAAACAAATTTGAGTTACTTATAAAAAGTTCTTATGATTTTCATTAAAAGCATACTTTTTAAATATACCCCAAAGACCTATTTGGAAATAACTTAAAAACTAATTAACGCATTGGAAAATTTGAACCAGATTTGAATAAAGAAACAAAATAGCTATCTTTTTTATATAAACTTTTTTCTTCTAGCTCCAATAGTTTTATAAATAAAATAAAAAAATGAAAAAAATTTATCTTTTTTTTTTAAATTTTTTTGACAAATACAAACAAATACATATTTTCTGACCAATACATTTTTAAGTGCATTACAAACCAAGTATTTTAAACTTTGTTCCATGAAAATCGGATAAAAAATAAAAAAGTTACAATTTTTTTTAAAGATACGCCTTTCCACCATTTTCAATCCGCCATATCTTTCAAAAAACGCATTTACCAGAATGACAACAAGTCAAAACCTGATATATGGGATGCCCTTAACAAAGTTAGCTTATCGGCAGAAAGTTGACACGACTTGCACACGAAACTTGATTTGTCCATAGACTATTTAAGAAAAACAGCATTAAAGAAATATTGAGTGTAACGCAAGGCGGAACCCCGGTCTCCCCAATGAGCCTTACGTAAATTAAGAACAGGTCCTTATAAACAAATTGGACAAATAAGAGCTGAAACTGACTCCCTAATAGAATTTTACGTAATAAAAAAGAGTAGAATGATTCGGCATGCACCATGTCAGTCTTCCCATTTCATGTAGTCGGATTATAAACATTCGCGTCCAGTGTATGAATTCTTGAGCGAGTAAAAAGAAGTACTCCCTCAAAATCAGGTGAATAACTACGCATGCGATCTCACTTGATTTCCGCCTTCTATTGGTTCTGACGTGGGAGATGCTCATTCTCACTCTCACCCGTTTCAAGAATCCATACACAGGGGCATTTTAGCTATAAGACCAAGATGCGACATACGTATTATAATACGCCGGAAATTATTAATCAAATAGTGAGAATACTATTTATTAAGGTAGTATTACCATTAGCCTGAATCAATTAGAACAGTTAATAGATGGCGCAAGCATCGTGAGATTCATCAAAAGTAGAAAATTAGCTTTTTAATTGAAAGAGTAAGAGGGATGCCTTGATGTTGAAGATACATCAACAATATGGCAATAAGAAAATGGCAAAAAGTCGTACCAAAAAAGGCAGAATGGAGGGCTCAGCTTAATCAGGCTAAAACCCATCAGGGGCTAAAATTCAATTTCGTCGCCAAAACCACGAAGTGGCGTAACCCACAAAAATGCGATTTTTAGATAAGCCCACTAACATAAATAAAAAAAGTTGCTCTAGAAATCCACGAAGGGGCGTAACCAAATTCCAAAAGCCTTTACCATATCGAAATTTATTTTAATGTGAAAATAAAAAACAAATTTGACCGATCTCCTGTAAAATGCGCCACTTCGTGGTATTGATTCCTTACATTATTTTTCTCTTTTGAAAATAAACAAAAAGCTTTTTAAAAGGTTTACGTTTTAGAGTTTTTGAAAAAATCTGCTGCAGTTTTTAAAAAACAGATAACGCTATGAGGTTTACATGATTAACCAGTACATCAGCTTTTAAAAATTTTTGATAATTTTTCAGGAATAATGCTTATTTTTCATCCCCTTTTTACATTTTTTGCGGTACGTTACTGGCGAATTCTAAAATAGAAAAAATAAAAAGTGTTTTATTTTTTTCGCAATAATGGTAGCAGATACAAAAAAACCAGAAATAAAAAAGTTTATTCAACATAATTCTTTTTTTGTATTTAAGGATCCACCAGCAGCACACCGTCAAAAAATTCAGGGCATAGAAAATTTTAACGCCGTGTAGCTTGCTTGGGAATGAAGCATTTTATGAAAAATTGTCAAGACACAAAAAACTCTTAAAAGATGCAGAAATAAAGGATATGCAGGCTATTCTAAAGTAAGTATAAGGATCCACCAGCAGCACACCGTCAAAAAATTCAGGGCATAGAAAATTTTAACGCCGTGTAGCTTGCTTGGGAATGAAGCATTTTATGAAAAATTGTCAAGACACAAAAAACTCTTAAAAGATGCAGAAATAAAGGATATGCAGGCTGTTCTAAAGTAAGTATCTACGCTTTGCTTGTTAACTTCGTTATTATTAAAGATACAGAATAGTTCAAATTAGTAGACTAGAAGCATTTTGAAAGGTCTATAAGATAGTAAAATTTAAAAAACAATTAAGTGTTTTTGCAATACATTTTTTTTATACATTTTTAAAATCTAAACCAAATGGCTTTTAACAGGGGTGGATCAGGAACTGTAAAACGGCCCGGGAAAAAACCGGCCCAAATTTAACATTAAGGCAAAACTTCAACAACGCTCAAGATAACTGTTAATTCATAAAATAATAATAATGGGTATCTCGCTCTCTCTCTCATTCCGCCAACTATCTAACTCTAACGCCCAGGTCTAAAAGTCTGTTTTTTTTTTACTGGGAAAGAAATGTTCATCTTTTAGTTAGTCTTTCGTTCGTCTGCCGGTAATAATAAATAGTTTCTTTAAAATTACGCATGAAAATTTGTTTTTTTATATCACACCACTGGACAGTTCTTTTTAGGAAATATCAACACCATCACGACTATACGGAATTAATTAGTTATATAGTCACTAATACTCAGACCAAAAATTAGTTATTATACTAGTTTTGCTCATACGTAACACTTATCGTTGCATTGGTTGCTAGTTTATTTTAATTTTAAGTACTTAGTTGATGTATATTTTTTTGACCGGTATTGGCTCATAAAGCACCGGGCCATAAGGGACCGGTCATTGAGGCACTGGCCTATAAATCACCAGCCCATACGGCACCGGCCCACCGGAAACTTTTTAATTTTCCCATATGGTCCATCCACCTCTGGGTTTTAATTTAATTTTACTATCTTAAACGGCATTGATAATGCTACAAGTTTGCTTTTTTCAACTATTCCGTATCTTCAAAAATAAACAGCGAACAGCCTGTATACCGACCATCCCTACACAGAAAATCTTGCTTCTATTAGAAACAACGAGATCAGAAGAGGTACAAAGTGAGAGCTTCAAAGAATGCCAGATGTACTATAATTAGCACTTAATTTAAATGCATTTAGTCCTTCATAATAAGCCCTGGAATGAATTCAGCATTCTATTACCTAACTTATGCTTTAGATATACATATCTTAGACATATAGTAATAAAATTAAAATTTGTTGAAAGTGTTGTTTGTTTAAAGTTAACAATATTTTAAAAAAAGATCGAACATTGTTGTCTTCCAAGACAGAATAATTAACAATTTTTCGGAAATAACTATTTTGTAACATTCTGCCGTGTTACTCAAAAAAGGCGTATGTGACTTTTATAATTTTACAGGGTGTTTTAAAATTCAATAACATAATTTTAATGTTAAATTCCTTGAATGATTTCAAGACAAAAAGTTCATATCACATAGGTCTACAAACGCTTAGTTTTCGAGATAGAGTGTTAAAATTTTGTTTTTTTAATAGCTCCTGCAGTTTCTGAGATATTTAGTTAAAATTTGGCACGTATATGTATACGATACTTATAGCCTTATTGGCCATGCCAAATAAGTTTTAATTAATTTGTTTATTTTGACATTGTTACGGGTTCACTGCTGCAAATAAAACTCGCAATTGTCAAAAACGATATGTCAATTTATTTCGACAATAATGTACAAAACCCGCACTTAAAGTTACTAGTAACTTGCTAATAACTCACTACTATATTCGGCCTATTAACTTCGTGTTAATATCTCGTTACTACAGTTCCTTATCTTTGACTGACTCGATGCGCGATGTCCGGCCCTATATATGAGTCGCTCAGCTCTAGAGTGGCCCAACTGTAAAATTGGCGTTTCCGAGATAACACGCAAAATTAATTCCATTCTTTACCTATTTTGAAATAAAACTGGCCCAAATGAGCTTTGTCCATTCGTTTAAAGATGGCAGCAGATGTATAGCTGTGCCACTGATAATTTATGCAAATCAAGAGTGGCCCAAGTGGTAGTTGGACAGTTTTGTTTTTTACTCTATATTTTCACTTAGGCCACTTTGGAGCCGAGCGCCTCATATAGGGTCTGCGTAGTTTCGCGAATTCCCCATCAGTTTTCGACGCCTGGAAAATTCTCGTATTAATGCGACCACAAGTCACAGATAACGCAACTAAAACCTAGACTAATAATACAACCTTAAGATAAGTCAACTTAATTATAACACTAAACCTAAATAAATTCTAACTATAAAATTTAAATAAATTTTCTCTAAAACGGTTAAAGATGCAAAAAAATTGCAAAAAAAAGGTTTGCAAATGAAACAAGGATTTTATTTCTTGTTCTAAAATCTACCAGTGGCTTATAACAAAAAAAAATCCGGGGGAAAAGGCGATATGACCCCCGAAAAAGTATCACTTTGTAGATTATTTGGCATATCTTATAGTGCTTAAATTTATTTAAATATCTCAAAAACTGAACGACTTATAAACAAAAAACTATTAAAAAAATGAAACTTTAACAAGTGGAAGACAAGGGGTTTGAGGCCCTATATTTATATCAATATTTTGTCTTAAAATCACTTAAGGAATTCAAGACTAAAATTATGTTATCGAATTTTGAAACACCCTGTACATGAGAAAGAAGTTTAATAGGTAAATTCTATGCCATCATTAAATTTATTGATATTTTGTTTTTATTAAAGACATCTTAGATATTTTTCTGAGCCTAATTTTATTTAGTTTATATGATGAATGATGTATTTTGCTATAATGAATAAGTGTGTATAATGTCAGACACACCTTTTTAAGTTAACACTGCATTATTGCGAAATCATTTAATATTTGTAGGCCGCATTGCCGCACAAAAAAATAATTATTTTATTAAGTGGTCATACTTACCCCACCTAAGGAATTCCTGGGAGAATCCATAATGTCAACTAAAAAAAATACAAAAAACTATAGCTGCCTTTTTAACTAAGGTCCCTAGATCTTCACAGGCTAGCAATTTTAGATTTTTATTAAAGGGCTTTATAGTCAAAGTAATCTTACAATTTATTGTAACAGTATTAGGGCTAATACTTTAAAATTTGTCACAGAAATACATCATAACAACCTATAATATGGAGCTTTGACAACAATGTGCACTCTTATTTGCCTATACAATGTGTTCCGTATAAAATGCGCAACAGGGTTGCCCTAATGAAACTTTCATCACATTACCTTCAATAGTAAATGAAATATTGCGGTTTTTCGAAAATGGATATGTTTGTTTTTTACCGTGTATCTACGTAATTATATCAATTTTAAACAAAATAAGACTGGATTGGTTTTACGCACAAAAATACACAAAAAAATTTTCATTTAACCGACTCTGTATCCCCAATGGTTTACAATATCCTGTCATCATTTTATACATAATTACATATAATAAAAATATTTTCTTGTGTTAAGTAATTAACAATTATTGGAGTCGTCATCTAAATAATATCAGCAAAAATGTCATGTCACCTAAAACAAATAAAAAGCCTGACCGAAAGCTCCATATATTGCGGAGGTCACAAGAAGCCGAAAGCTACGATATGAATGGCTAAAAAGTTAAATTTTGGTGTTAACTCGCTTCATTGCTCCCAAGCTCTACATCAAAATCAAAGCTTCCGTCAAGCGAACCGACTGTCGGTGGTTTGCGTTCAGGGTTCAGTAATAGTTGACGCCAAATAATCTTGCTGCTTTAAAAATGGTAGAGACTATAGATTCAACGTCTTGATACTCAACTTTTTTGTATCTTGTGTTTTTTTGTAGAATCGGCAGTTACCCAAACACGTTAAAAAAATATAATATTGGGGATAGATTTTTTCAGACACTGAAACATCAAAGATGCAAGTTATTGATAGTTTTTCTAAAAGTGCAGTATGATTCAAACAAAATAAAATTGATTTCAAGAAAATCGAGTCACTGTTTGTCAATTCAACATTAATTGTCATGTTTGAGCCGCTATCTTGAATTTGGTATGAGTTTGAAAGATGTTCAAAAGGTGAAATTCAGATAGTAAAGGTTTTCAATTTCAAAATGAATGAAGGGTTCTAAGTCAGTAAAAAGTACTAATTAGCTTGTTTTTGGTCAGGCTTTTTGCCTGTCTGTTACCCTTACCTTTATTCTCCGCGTGGGGAGTAGCGCTCTGTCACACTGTTACTTTTATTAAAGGTAACGGAAGACACCAATTAGCGCCAGATAACGGCTACCGTTACCGTTAAATTTATTTGCCGTTTGTTTTGTTTTGAAAAAATAAAACTAAGCTAAATTTTGAGATAAACAATCTTTTTGTTCTATTTTCTGTTTGTTTGCAAGTACATTTTGTACTAAAACTAACATACCCAGTTTACCCAATTTTTTAGAGTCTTCTACAAAAATAAAATCACCAATTTTTTTATCCTTTCTTTAAGCATTGTTATGAGAGACTGAAATGTTGATTCTTAACTATATTTTATTGCAACTAAAATAATTTTAAGCGCCCGTAAATTGTATATGAGCTTTAGCCAGGTTTTACTGTAATATACATAATACCTTTTATGGGCGACGGCGATCAAATTATAAAAAAAAACAATATTTTTTGCTTAATAAAAAATTTAGCCAAAAAATTCGATTTTATAAAAAGAATGATAAATTAATTTTAAACTTTGCTGTTAAATGACTGTTAAGTATCCATTTGTTTTTGCCAAAATAACAATTATTTACTATATATTTTTGAAGTTCTTTTAATTTTTTTAAACTCATATTTATTAGTTTTTATGAAAGTTTGTTATACAATATCTCAATCACACTCAGGTGCAAAAAATTCAAACCATTCATATATTTTATGTAAAATCATGGATAAAAAAGCCTTTATTGGTTTTTTTGCGATATATGTACTTTAAAAAGATGTCTTTTGTTAGTCCGTATTTAAATTATTCTATACCATACATCTAATTTTCTGTTTTAAATAAATTAATTAAAATATATTTGCAAAGTATTAGTTTTTTCCAAGGTACTTTTTATGCTCTCTTAATTTGTTCTTATCACATACTTCTGAAAAACCCGCTGTTATGTATTGTATTCCTAGTTTTAATTGGTAAAAATTATTTAAATTTAAATAGTAATAAAATATTATTTATGAATGCATTTAATTACTTTTTTTTGAGTTTTTTATTGCTTTTATTCATGCCTAACTGCATAGGAATTTCGATAGCGGGAAGAGACACAATATTGGTTTACTAAGAAAAAAACGCTATTCCTAACTCAATCAGATGGTGAATCGAAACTAAAAATATCTACCATAGCCAAATTCGTTATTTCTTATGAATTTCATTGAATAAAGCTAACAATAGAGCCTTTTAACCATGCTGTCCTGCTGATGGAAACAAATGCTGTAACTGTGGTATCATATCTAAGTATGTATGTCAATTAATTGACATATTTTTTGAGTTACACTGCCCATTTAATTTTATAAGAAAAGGTTTCCAAATTGGGGAAAATTGGACATGTATGAGTGTTTCATTTTGTGCCATAAGAACGCTGGAAGAGCTTAAGCTAGTACTTGGTACGATTGGTACCCGGGCTAGGTTTGAACCCTAGTTAACCTCATATAAAGTGGTTTTTGTCATCGGTTTTTAGTTTTCGGTCTCGTTTTAAGTTTAGTCATAAATAACGTTTCAATTTTTACTTTTAGTATTTTCTAAAAGATAGATATTAGGAAATTGCCTTAATTTTTGGCAAAGTGAAGTTGAAAAATAAAGATTTTAACAAATAAACTTAATAATTGGGAAAGTTTTGACAGATAATTATCTATGTAGATATAACAACAAACACAATTACAAAATTTGTTTTACAGTCAACTATTTTCATAGTTCATAAATTCACATTTTCCGTGATCCAAAGACAGGCTTGTTATACATGGATGAAAAGCTCTTTCTACGCTCTGTTTAATGACTTATAAATCTATTATGCCTGCCATAAGAAATAACAAAGTTGGCAATGGTTCCAAAAAAAGTAGAAGGCCTGAAAAATTTTTTTACGTCATTCGATTGGCCGTAGTTGCTAATACAAATTGAAATAGCGCTACTTTTTCCTTATTTAACCAAAATTGTATCTCTCTCCGTTTGCCAAATCCTCATATACCTAGTGACTTTTATCTGTGACATCCTGAACATAACATTTATTGACCAATTCAATTGAATCGTTCATCTAGATATTATTAACTATATTTAGAAAAGTTTATCATATAGTACCTCGTAAGTGTAATTAAATTATTGAAGGTAGTTGAATTGTAGCTATGATTTTTTTATTAACTGCTACTTTTTTAAATAAATCGCACAAATAAATAATATACAGGGTGGCCCATTAAGGATGGCAGTCGGATTTATCTCAGTAATAACTATTACTAGGACTTCGAGAAACATGGCTTTCGAATTACCCTAAAATAATTTTCTTTCATCACTTCTTCCTACTCGAAAATTTGGATTTTTTGAGGAAACACTATAATTAACAAACGTAAATTATACCATATTCATATTTATTGAAAAATTCTGCATAATTTGGACTAACATGTAGCTCTATAGTCTTTTTAATATAGACTTGTAATGACGTCATGCTTGTGACCAGAAACGTACCGTATTTATTAATCTATTTATCAAAGATCAGGGTGAAACACATATTCTTAAAATATTATTTCAATACTTTTGGTTCAATAAATAAAACAATTTTTTTTCAATTAAAAGATTAAAATGGTACTGTTATTTCCTTGGTTTAGAAAGCACAAAAAATATTTTTTAATGTTTAGGGCACATTCTGGAATTACGTAACAGAAACTCAATATTCTTTACCCGCCTTCCCCCTTCGTAACGCATACTCAAGAAAAATTACATATAAAAATCATCATCATCATCCTTGTAAATTGTATAAACAGTTGAAGCGCTACAGCCTAAATTTTGACGATACTGCGTTTGGGAGTAGAAGCAGCATACGTGGGTACACATGAGACTCCCCCGAACATTTTGCGAGGGGGAATTACCCCTGGTGGGGGGGCGAAATCCCCATCAAATGTGCATTTACAGTGGTGGCCAAAATATTAAGAGTGCCCTAAAATATAATAATGTATGAAAATCTGATCCTGCTCCAAGTATAAAAAAATGGATCCATGACGGATCTGATACCTTCCGAACTAGCCTATTAGCACACTTCTGGTGAAGCCATGATATATTAGCCTTAAAAACAGTTTTTTGTAAATATCTTAGAAACTAAAGCTCTAACGAAATTTTTGGTTATAACTCAAATTATTAAGCAAAATGTAGTCTACTATATTCCGAAAACCGCATATTAATACGACGCTCGGTTAAAAAGTTAGCATTTGCAATTTTTTTTAACTATCATTACCATTAATGGATTTTGACAAAAATCCATCAGCTCGACCAAAATCCATCAGAGTGTCGAACACTATTTTACCTGAAACTTTTATAAAAATCGGTTTAACGGTTTAAGAGCTATCGTGTTACGGACAGAAATAATATACACACACACACACACAGACAGACATCAAAAAGATATTGCTAAGATAGGTCAAAATACACCCAAATAACACATTTTCGGCGTATTATCTCAAAAAAATTTTTTCGACGAAACTAATACCTTCTTTAGCCATTGCTACGCGGGCTAAGAAGGTAAGAAAAATACTCTGCCAATATATGGGCCCCTAAGCTCACACTAGGTACTATAGTTATAGTGTACGTGTGAGCTAATATAAATAAAAACTAAAATATATTTTATTCAACTCCAGACTAAATTACCTTTTGTTTGATACCACACAAGCCATGTTTTGACTTAAACTCAAATTTTTGAAATCTACCCCCACCCTTAAAAAAACAAAAACTAAAATGTATTTTGTTAAACTCCGGACTCAATTACCTTTCGTTTGATATCACACACGCCATATTTTCAGTTAAACTTTAATTTTTGAAATATACCCCCACCCTTTTTTTTAAATAAATTAAAATGTATTTTGTTTAACTCCAGACTCAATTACCTTTCGTTTGATATCACACACGCCATATTTTCACTTAAACTCTAATTTTTGAAATCTACCCCCACCCTTTTATTTGGTTTGTGTTCGGTGGATTTTGTTCATTTTTAAATGGGACCATCTCGGCCCAAAACCCAGCCTAGGTGCCAAATTTCATTAAAATCGGCCAAGCGGTTTTTGAGTTATGCGCGTTGGTCGTTACAGACATACAGACAGACAGACAGACAGACAGACAGTCAGACAGACAGACAGACAGACAGACGGCGCAACAAAAAAGTTTCAAAATCTTCTGAAACGCAAAGATATATAAAAATTTTTGAAATCGGAGCAACTTTTTTTTTCTCGAAAAAATTAGGATCACCATAGCTCACACTACTATAGTATAGTATATGTGTGAGCTAATAGAGGTATACTTTCAATTTATTTCTCATTGTGAAATGAGAAATAAATTGTGACGATATTTCGCATAAAATAGAATATTAGATTATTATATTATATTGTAGCTTTTTTTTCAACCTGCCTGCACTAGAATATTTTATGTGAAAAATCGCCATAGCAAGTGAAATCAGAAATAGAGTGAAGTTTTCAAATATACTTCTAGTTTGTTTTATAGTTGGCGCAGGATCAGATTTTTATACAGTTTTTAGGGCACTCTTATTATTTTGGCCACCACTGTGTATAGTTTTCTGCTAATAAGTGAAGAACTAACAACTCAATACTACGATTTTTGAAGCAGATAAAATTTTCTATTCGACGATGTACATTAATTCTCCATCGGAATTGGTAAACTTTTTGCACCAGGATGAAAAGTAGCACTTTAATTCATAAATATATAATATATCCAATATTCCTTTACTTTCACTTGTAGTTTGAATAAAAAACGTAAAACGCTGTTTTATTAAAAAAATCAATATTTTTTTAAATAAAACTATAAACTAAGAATGAAAGAATGGAATTTTCATTTATGTTCAAAATGTAGCAACTAAATTAAGTCCTACAACCATTTGCAACCTTAGGATAACTGGAATAAAATCTGTTAAAAAATTCACCTTAAACTTGTTTTTGTAGCTAAAATAAATATAAAAGACTATGTAGACTATGTATGACATAGCCATAGGATATTTTCTGTTTTGTGACTTTTTTCATCTGAATCCAATGCATTTTATATAAATGTTTTTAAAGAACTCAGTGAGAAATTAAAATATTCGTTAATGTGTTTGATTTTTTTAATAATTGTGTTGATTTTGTGCATACCTACATTATTTTTGTTTTTAATAATTTTCGCTGAGAAGACAAGCTGTTCATTATGAGATTTTATTCCTTTTTTCTTCATGTTTAAATCCTTGCATGCAACCTCGGCTCGTTCGATCACATTTTTAAAATGAATGGGAATTCCATTCTTCACGTGTTCCTTTCCTAGTATTAGCAAATCTTATATTGGCTAATATGTTTAAAATCATAAGTGTATCGCGACATTTTTACAAACACAGAACATTAAAACTCAATGTAAAAATAAATCTGACAAATATGTCATGTTGATTGAATGTGATTGCAAATTTTTTTCAAATCTTTTTTGTCATTGCCAGTTACCGTTAAAAAAAATATTGGCAAAAATGATCAATAATAAGTGTGTAATAACAAGACTATATATATCCTCGCAGGAAGGAATTCAAAATGTAACTTTTTATTAAACAATTAATTTTTCTTACGTAATAGACTAAATCTGTTCTTATTATTTTTCGACTTATTAAGAAAACGATTAGATGAAAAATTAATAAACACACAGCATTCATTTGAAGAGATATATACAAACATAGTAAAAAGCTTGAAGGAAGCAAGCAAAGAAGCTGTTGGATACCAAGATAATAAAAATAACAATAAGATGTGGTGGACGGAGGAAATACAGGAAATGGTCAAGGAGAAAAAACGTACATATTTGAAATGGCTCAGTAACAAAGAGCAAAGAGACCTAGAAATCTACAGGGAAACCAGAAGACAGCTAAGAAATCTGATACGAACGGAAAAAAATTAAATGGTCGAGCGAAAATGCCATGATATAAATACACACGTAGGAGGTAGGCAGAGTTCTGAAGTATGGAAATTCATTTCAACGTTAAAAAACCCAACCAAAGAAAAAGTAAACATCCAGATCATCAAACCAGAACAATGGACAGAACACTACAAGAGACTGCTGCAGGAAACAAGACCCGAATATCTGTCAGCCTCTCCGAGAAGAGACATAGAAGTACATGAAGAGGAAGTGATTATCGAAAAAGAAGTTATAAAGAATAGTATTAAAAAGCTTAAATCCGGAAAAGCTAGCGGACCTGGGGGAATATACGCTGAAATGCTCAAATATGGATCAGGAAAAACTACTAGAAAATCTCGCATATATTATCAATCAATCCATAAACGGGCATCCAGTACCTGATGATTGGAAAAAAGCATTCATATCCTCAATACTTAAAAAAGGAAACAAGCTGGATTGCAACAACTACAGAGGAATTTCAGTAACCAGTACTCTAAGTAGATTGTACGGTAGGATTCTTAGAGACATAATAGAGAATGATTTTCATGACCAAGAAGAAGAGCAACATGGGTTTCGTGAAGGCAGATCTTGTAGTGATAATGTTTTTTGTCTTAAACAAGTAATTGAAAAAAGGAGTGCCAGAAATATAGAGACTCATGTTACCTTTGTGGACCTACAAAAAGCATATGATACAGTTCCAGTAGAAAAATTATGGACAGTGTTAGAACAAACTAATATCAATCATACATATATAAAAGCGATAAAAGACCTTTACAAAGGGTCAAAAACTTAAATTAAAATTGAAAATCGACTTTCAAAAGAATTCCAGGTAACGAAAGGCTTAAAACAAGGATGTTGTATCTTTCCAACTCTTTTTAAAATATATATCGTAGTAGCTCTAAAACTGGAAACGTAAAGTACACGGCATGGGAATACAACTTAACGACCGATTTACTATATAGACACTACAGTTTGCTGACGACCAAGTAATTGTAGCTAATGATAAAGAAGACATGGAGTATATGATGAGAAAGTTAACGGAAGAATACCAAAAATGAGGGTTAACAGTGAACGTGGACAAGACACAGTACTTATGTATTGGAAACGAATCAAGTGAGTTAGAACTAGACAATGGACAGACAATATCTCCATGCAATGAGTATGTATACTTGGGTGTCACATTTGATAAGACAGGAATAGACTGTAAAGAACTAGAAAAAAGAATAGTAAAAGCAAAAACGGTAATTGGTTGTCTTAACAGTATTTTATGGAGCAGAAAGATAAAAAGAATGTAAAATTTAAGAGAATAGAGACTTGTCGCGTAACAGAAAAATACAAAGGAAAAATGGAAAGTGTCGAAATGGATGCAATAAGAAGATCAATGAGAATATCTAGAACGGATCATATAAGAAATGAGATCATGAAAGAAAGAATGGGAATCGAGGGAAGCATAACGAAGGACATCACTAAAAGACAACTAATATGGTACGGCCATGTACAACGGATGAACGACGAAAGATTACCAAAGCAGGTCCTAGAATGGCAACCAATAGGGCGCAGAAAAAGAGGGCGTTCTAAACTGGAATGGCAACAGTCAATCCAAAGATCAATGAGTCAAAAAAACCGGACGCAAGATGATTGTCAGGATCGAAGGAGGTGGAGAATAGGCGTCGGACAACGTAGAAAAACGTCTAAACCGACATAGTAGTAGTAGTATTAAGAAAACCCTAAAAAATTCAAATATTGCCTTTGTGACCAATTTTTTTTTTGCAAGAACATTTTTAAAAAGTACCAAACTTAAGAACTTACTTTTCTTTAAAAATTTAGATACAATCCAATTAATATTTTTACCTGAAGTTACTAAGCGATTTTAAATAAAAAAATTATTGAAATCCGCAAACCAACATTTAACTTAGTTCTCAAGACGTGGTGATACGTAGCACTATTTTTATATTACACATGTTATAGTTTTTGACAATTGATGTTTGACGTTTAATTTTTAAAAATCAAAACAACGAAAGTAAATAAAAGTCAAATTATAAAATAAAGATACAGAGTAAACTTTTAGGTGCAATAAAGCACAGTAAGATCACGTTTAAAAAACTTTTTTTACAATTTCTTCAAATTAAGTTAAATCCTAAAATGCGGGTTTCAGTAACTTATTAAATAAATATTACTTAACAACTCCAAATACAAATATTGATGGGTTTGCATTTAATTTTTTTTTAAGTTTTGGTTTTTAGATTTGGTACTTTTTGAAAATTACCTCTGGAAAAAACTCAAATTTAGACAAAAATTCAAGTTTTGCATTTTTTAAACAAGCCAAGCCCAACAAATAATAAAGATATATTTCGCTACCACGTATGAGTAATTCATTTTTCATTAAAAAGTTACATTTTCGTTCTCTCTGTGGGCAAGTGGCAAGAGGTACACGTGAGGGGTATAGATATGAAGAATATGACATAAATTCATCAATCATAGTGTTTTAATACTAATATTCGAGAGCTATGATTACTGCCCCCTATTGAGGGGCAACACAAACAAAAATATTTTAGCTGAATTCGGAAGGCCCGATTATTATTTTAAAAGTTTTTTTTTTCCCGAAGTCATAGCGATTGTAGTTTCGTAGATAAATCAGGCTGCCATCTTTAATGGGACACCCTGTATATGCAAAAAAACTTACAACTGGAATCTCCTGGAGGAAACACTCTGATGTTTGATTCTCTCTGTTCTTTTTCCATTAATTGGCGCTTGTATTCCGCTAAAAAAATAGTCAACTTAAAAAACGCTGCATAAAAGTCAATGGGTGGATCGGTTGCCATATTTTGTACACCCAAGGGTATTGCAATACCCAAGCAGTAATAACAACAAAGTTTAAGCAAATGCCCAATCAATACTAATAGCGAGTACAACAAATTATCCCCACCGATGCACACCTCGGTAAAATGATTCAATAGACACCGCGTGATTCACTATTAATCCCCTCCCTCTCAACTTATTCTTATGGTAAGAGATAGACAATAAACTTTCAGATAGAACATAATTTTGAAAATATGTACTTTCAAAAACAAAATAAAATAGTATTCTGTCATAGGCAACTTAATCAAAATAATTTATTACTGACCTTAGTTATTATTTACTGAGTTACAAACATAAATGTTCAACATTTTTTATTGATTTCAGGATTCCCAAAAACATTTTTTAAGGCTGCTTTATTGGAAAGGTGGGTTCAACTTATTAAATAGGTAATGTATACAATTTTTGATTAAAAATACTTTTTTGAAAAAAACAATGTGATAAGGATAAAAACTACCACAATTTTTTTAAAATTAATTATAAAATGGTTTCTGATTCTTTCTTGGTATTTGATTCAGGAGAATACAGGTTTACTACCGTACTTTAGCATTTCTGTCGTTACTCTCTCTTTTCTAGGTAATTCGTTATTTTTCATTTTCTTTAATGCTCTCTTTATTTCCGCTTTGCTTAATTCGGGTTGTAGTTCTGAGTTTATGTTCTTTATTTTTGTTTGGAGTTTCGTTATGGTTTCTCGCGATGGTTCCCTTGTTTTTGGTATAATTCTGTATAGAATAGCTGTGTGATATTTATAATATCCTCTTTAACGTTAGTTTCTACGCCGTTTATATCCTTTATTTTAAGTATTTCATATCAACCTAGAGTCGGTCTTAGACATTTCATATTTCTGTTATTTTCTATAACTTGTGGTGTTCAGAAATAAACTATCCGTTTAAATCGAACTTTTATATTGACTTGTTCTAAAAAAATGAATGACAAGAAAAATGATAATTATTAATCAAAATTACATGTGTCTTATATGACTTCAAATATTCAAAAAGTGGCTGGTAATTATATAATCACTCAATAAAATGAAATATTATATACAAAGAGGATATATATATAATTCCAAAACCAAAATTGTTCGAAAACTGGAAGTTAACCTCACATTACTCTCAATTTTTATTGCTTGGTTCTTTCTTTTATTTTCTTTTATCATTTTTCTTATAGTTTTATTTATTTCTGTGTATTACATCGATGTTCGTTTTCCTTCTTTTTTCATGTTCCGCCTTTTGTCCATCAGTTTCTTTATCTCTTCCGATACAATTTTTTCTCTTTTTACCTTTTTGCGCGACACCTTTTCCTACCTGGGTCATAGCTCTTGTCAGCGTATCATTTATTTATATATAGCTTTATTTTGTGTAAGTTTATTCATGTCAAGTTGTTTATTGTTATTAATAATTTTCTTTTCATTTCGAAATTGCTATCAATGCAGATTTTTGTTCTGCCCATGATCACTGCCTGTTGTAAAGCGGTTTAGGACTGTTACACCTCTAACGATGTTTTTTTCAGTAGTCAGTATGTAATCAATTTCGTTTTTTGTTATTCCATTATATACCAAGAGCCGGTGACACAGAACTCTACGTTATCCATACCAAAATAATTCACCGTCAAATAGTGTCATATTATCCTTCAAATATATGTGCCTACTTTAGTTAATAACGAGACGTGGTCTGAAGTCGCTAATTAAGCGAATTGTATGAAAAGATTTACAGGTGCGTTAACATCTTATAGTATCAGTTTAGACTCTATTATGATGAAGCTGCCGCACCTCACTCCAGCTGGAGGACAGGCACACGCTCTTAATGTAATAGACAGGTAGAAGTAAACTTACATAAACACAAAACAACATAATTTTTACAGTAAATGTGTCATTTATACCTCTCCTTTATAAATCCTTTATGCTGCCTCAAGTTGCCTTATCCCCAGTCAGGTAACACCTGCCTCACACTGCACTTTTTTTTAGATAAACTACCTTACTAAATACCAAAACAACTTTTATCTAATTAGTGTCAGATAAAGCTATTACTAATATAATAGTTAACTATCTTCAGCCAAAACTGAAAAGAGGAACGTCACGCCTCCTTAAAGCAATTACATATGAACCACATACCTATATCTTTAACTAACAAATTAAATTTTGTTACATAGGTGTCATAAAAATGTCCTTATTGTTAAATGAGTATGCTGTCTAAATTTTACTTGACTAGATATGAGGCACACCGCCTGAAAGCAATTATTTAATTAGACTACGTTTACATTAGAACGTATTTATTATGATAAACATGCCATATAAACCACTTTTATATAAAAATACTATGCTGTCAAATCATCTTTGGATCAAAGACCTCACATACCTCCTCTGAAGATTGGTTATGTATTTAGCCGATATACGTCATGAGACACCAACCAGATTTTTCTTTTATTCGGTTCAAATGTGATAAAGTATTATAAGGTAATGATGCTGCCACTACTTCTTTTGATGTATCGAAAGGCACATTTATTTTAAACTTTCTAAGTTTCATCTATATCAAGTTTCAAATGTTTTGACTTTGATATCATGTTAATACCCTGATTATTAAATTACTATGCTAACAAATTTTTTCTTAACAATAGGTGAGGCACACATTGTGAAATAAATGATTTACTTTACTTTACGTACTTCATTTATCTTAGAACATACCAAG
Source organism: Aspidapion aeneum (assembly GCA_963576565.1). Lineage (NCBI taxonomy): Eukaryota > Metazoa > Arthropoda > Insecta > Coleoptera > Brentidae > Aspidapion > Aspidapion aeneum. Next base: position 100,479,587 of record OY755038.1, read on the forward strand.
TTAATTATTTTGATAAATATGTTATATAAAAATACTAGTAATTAATTTATATGAAAGAAGTTTTTAAAAATGGGTTTTAAATACCAGTTTGACTACCTTAAATACGGAATACTCATTTTCTTACCCTTTATTGTTATTGCTTGGGTATACAATGCAGTGTAGATCTCTCTTATATCTAGACCACAGTGGTGTAGGTATCTTACAGTATGGTCACTCCTATCATAAGGCCTTTTTACTCGCAACACGCCGTCCAGCACATGGAACAACAGGACTTTGCCCTCTGGATGCAAACAGGTAAGTTTTTATTGAACACACACAGAATTACTTGCTCATAGTTTTGTTTAGGGCTTGTTATTACACTTCGAATTTTTTTAATAACAATTTTATTAGTGTTCTACTTTAAATTTTATAAAAGAAAATACATGTTTTTTAAAAACAAGGGCTAGAAGACTGTCAAACATTTTGTAAAATATATTTTATAAAACATATTTGTCAATGATCTTTAATAGCGTAATTCTAGCTCAAATAGTTCATACATTTTTCTGATAGGTCTTTCTTCAATTGTAAATATATATTTTTTCGTAGAGTTAAAAATAATGAAGATATTTTGCATTTTGCTTACATAGGGCAGAGTATAAATCAATTAAGCTTTTCTGTTTATCGGCTTCAATTTTTTTTTGTATAGCAGACCTGGGGGCATTTGTATGAGCTTCCAATTTGGTAAGACATAGTTGTGTAGGTGCAATAGTTTAGAAGATATAAGGCATAATCTAAAAACACATTTTGCAAACTTCCGGCCCCTAGGGGTAAAATATGTAATTTTTCTTGACAGAAAAAGAATAAGTACGTGAAGGCCGATGGGCGCGCAAAGTTAATTTAATTAGTCCAGCTTAAAGTGTTCAGAATTGCAAAAATATTTTGACACCCTAACCTTACTTTTTGACTGAAACAATTTTGGGTCTGTTAACAGGTTAGGCAGTGTTGGTGGGATCATTAGTAATATGTAAACTATGGCCGCACACTATTTATAGTATTTCCAATAAGGCTAGTCCTTTTGTTTAATCACCCCGTAAATCTGGTAACAAAACGCACGTGTATTCTTAAATCAGTTTAAAACCACAAATTACCTAAGGTAATAATGGGTGCTGTGAAACTATCAGTTACATTTCAGAAAAGTTTCTGTCCCAAAATTATTTTATGTGGTGAAAAACTTATGTAGAGCGTATGCGCTTCACAGGTATGCATTCATCAATCAACTGTGGTGCTTTGCCGACTTTACCTCGATGTTTAAAAATGCGTTTCATTTTTAATGACAAGTTTAGGTCGTTTTATACTGTTTTCACTAGTAATACCACTAGAAGTTAAATTATTTCCGGAAATTTTTTCGAGCTAATGAATATTTTTAAATATAATAATTTTCTAAAAATATTCATTAGCGAGAAAAAATTTACGGATTTAATTTAACCTCGCCTGGTATTCGGTAAGAACATTCCACACCAAATTGAATAAATTTAAAATCTATTTTTTGACTCACAACAATGCCAATTTTTTCGTCGATGAGACACCAGCAAAACATATAAAGTTTTGATTGACTTGATTATTTAGTTACTATGGCAACTAATATTTTGTCATTCTGCCTACCTAAATTAAAAACTAAACGCTGAATTATTATTTTTGACTAGAATAAGAATAGTTGAAAATTTTGTTTATTTTATTTTCATATATTTACGTTCATCAATAAATTTAGTTTCGTCCCAGTTTCAGCACCAATAGGATTAATTTTTACGTCCAGAATGTAAAATATTATATTCTCTTATTTTATATCAATTTTGTGTTACATCAAGTGGTACAAAATTATAATTTTCACAATCAACAACAACACATTCAGTTCGCTCGCAGTTTCGTCACCAATGGAATGTTAACTTACATGTTACAAACTTTTTTTTAATTTCCCGTTTATCCAAATCGACTAATAATAGTCCAAAGAATCATTTTCATGCAAAAAATCGTTATATAGTGCGTTTTGACAAGCGAGGTAAAAAAAATCTGGGGGCACCGCAGTGCCCCGCCAAGTTCGCCGAATCTGCGGTATACCATCATTTCTTAAAACATTTCAGCCCATATTTAACATATGTAAACTTTACTTCGAAATGAGCTACGAAAGTCAAACTTCCAAACTTACTTTTATCTCAATTCTTTTTTCGGAATACCATTTTCGCGTACTTGTCCTTTTTACATGAGATGTTTTTGTTATGATAAATTTGATTTTGATAAGTTTGTCGCGTCTCTAATTCTTTGGAATATGTCATACATACAGGGTGTCTAGTTTATATGTGCTTAATTGCTTCGAAGTAAAAAAAGTTTTATAAAGGATTTACACTACTGATTTGCGCCGCTGTGAAGCCTCTTATAAATAAGCCATTATTTAGCTGATATTTTTTAGCTGCGTTCCAACTCACCATTTGATAAAAACGGCCCGAAAACATCTACTTGTGTTTCAACTGCTCGTTGCATTAAAAGTTTGTGTAAATGCTGATGATCCATAAAAACATCGAAAAAAGTTTTGTCGAAACGTAAAATGATCGAAAAAAATTTTTTGGGCCGTAATTAAGTCTAAAATAACAAACAATCGAAAGTAAAATAGACTAAAAAAATTTAGAAGAAACGTAGATCCGTAAAATTATTGAAGATATATAGTTGAAACCTAAAAGCATCGAAACAGAGTTCAGTCGAAAACAAAAAAATAATTGAACCGTAAAAAAGTCAAATCGTAAAAAGGCCAAACCGTATAAAAATAAAAGAGCAGAAAGCAACTCAAGGAAGATGTATTGTTGTTGATCCGTAAAGTTGTCGAAAATAATTTAAACGAATAGTAGTTTTGGCGATCCGTTAAAATGTCGAAAATTAAAGGCTCGATACGCAATGGAGAAAAGACGCAAAATCATCGAAACGTAGTTTTGTCGAAATGCAAAAAGATCGAACCGTAGAAAAGTCGAAAATGAAGGTGCAATGTTGTCAAATTTAGCAAAATTTCTTGGTTAAATTCGTGGAACTGGCGCTGACCGGTTAGGTTTTGACAGGCTCTTAAGTTAGGCGAGTATGATGTAACACTACATTTGGTAACATCGGTAGTTTCTTGCAGCTGAGTTATATAATCGATGAGTTTTTGATTCGACTTTTTTACAGTTTGACCTGTTTTAACATAATTACGTTTCGATGAATTTTGCGTCTCTTCTTCATTGCGTATCGTGCGTTTAATTTTCGACCATATTATTTTCGACATTTTTACGGATTGACAAAAGTATGTTTGCCTTAAATTGCTTTTACTACGTTTTGTTTAAATTGTTTTCGTCTATTCTACTTTCTACTCTTTGTGTGCGCTCGCATTAGGATTTTTCGTACTTGTCGTAATGGCCGAGAAAAGCTTGCTATTCTCGGGTACTGTTTTGCAACCATTCCCTTGGCCAGCCCCTAATATATTCAAAAATAAAGAGCTCAACATCTCATATTGTTTGTCATTTTTAAAATTCTAATCTGAAACCTGCGTTTCATTCGCTCTTGAGAAGAATGTTTAACCCAATAGTCCGGAGCCTAAGCCACTTTTGTCTGCATTTTTGCTTACCGTAATGAAACTTGGCACGGTCATAGTACAACACTATAGTATTATTTCACGAAGTGGTGCTCATCCCGAACCCAGTGTAGAGCAAAGATACAGGGTGTTTTATTTTTAATTGCATCTATCTCATTAAAATTCTTTATAAAATTCAAATGTAAACCTAGAGCAATGAAACTTGGCATCGATTATAAGGACATATGGCAAAAAGGGCCTACACTGGCCTACTTGTCAGACCTGCGGGTCAACCCCCCCACTACTACTACTACTAAGGACATAAACACTTTTATTTTAAGTGATAAAGAGGTTTTATTGCTTTATTTTCTTTCAAAAAATAAAAAATAATTAATTTTTCTTTGAGAAATTTATGGTGTGTATTGAGAAGAAAAAAAATCCAGAAGCTTAGTTATGCAAGATAAGGTGTTAAAATTTAATGCGGACATAAGCACATTGTTTTTCTTTAAAATAAAAATTGCTAGACGGGTGTGACATTACAGGGTCGGAGGACAGGGGGGTTTTATTTAATACTTCTAAATTAAAAAAATATAAAAAGATGGAAATGTATGTGGATTTCTTAGACGAATATATATACGAAGTATAAGATACTTAGGTTTTATTTATATTTTACGAAAAGAAAATAAAAATTAGTGTGAACTGTTAAATATGCAGGCTGTTTTTAAAAGTAAGAAAAATTTTTATGATCATTAAGTAGTTTTTTTTATGACGACTTTACAAATCACTATGGAAAACCCAAAGTCAGCACTTTACAACAATACTAGTACAGCTTTTATTTATTTAAATAAAAATTTTTATACAGAGTGTTAAAAAGTAACCAGACAATAAAGTATTTTCGTAATTTTTTATTATAGTGCTGAAAATTCCAATAACTCTAGATATCTCAAATAAGCATCTCATTGCAATCACTATATTCTCGTTTATAAACCATTTATCGGACTCTATTTTTGTGATAAGTGCTACATCATTACCATTTCCTGAACGTATATATTGGGCCACAACAACTTTGCTGTCATTTTTACTGTTTTTCTACATTATTTATTGTAGCTACTGCGTTAATAAGACTTTTGCAATGAAACTGGACACAGTTTGTTCCCCATTACAGGCTTTGACAAAAAAATTTAAGTTAGTGTAATTTTGTAATATGCTGAAAGATACAAGGTGATATTAAAAAAATCATGTAAAATATAGTAGTCTCAAACTTTTCGTTATATCGGTTATGCAGTTTAAGATACCCCCATAATTTTACTACTTGTTAAAGCTAGAGGGACTCTAGTTATAGCTAGAATAAGGCGTTTTTTACATGGTGTAGATTGTTTTACTTAGCTTTGTAATTTTAAGAAAATACATGGTGTTTCTTTTGTCAATATAATTTTCTTTAAATACGTAAAACGTTATTCCCAGCACTTATAAAATTAGAAAATATACAATAGAGTTAAACTATTAATCACCTATGTAGCTGTTAGTTAGAAACTTTAAAACATACAGGGTATTCAAATTAAAATATAAAAATTTGAACTTTGTTATTATGAAAAATACAAGGTCGGTTAATTAGGCAAAATGTTAATATTTTTCCGCTAACTAAATTGGTGGAACAACAACAAAATTAAACGACGCGTAGGTGAGTTATACTAAATAATGTTTAAAATATACACATAGTATACAGTACCAGCAATCCATAAAAAAATTATATGTAAATAAAAGCTGTCATGACTTTTTCTTCTTAAGTAAAAAGTTATTAATGAAATACAGTAATTTTAATTTTATAAAAAATATTTTTTATATAATGAGTATTATCCTTATTTCTCAAATATCTATTTAAGTTTTCACTTCTGACAACCAATCTCAAATTGGATGCAATTATGTAATTTTATTAAAAGTGTATGCTTTGGTACATAAGAATTGGCAGATTATGTTAAAAATTAAAAATTCTAGAAAGGATCCTGCACACTTGTAATGGGTTTCTAGTGCACGGCTAATATCGATAAAATTTTAGTATGTTGTTTGTCTCACCTTACTGACCAATAATGGGCCCAATTCCATCCTATGAGCAGTTTCGGAGATACTAGGGCAATTTAAAAGATATTGCACTGGAACGGTAAAAAAAATTTTTTTATACGAATCTCATAAGCGTTTACGTTTTAGCATGTTTTTAGCGAAAATTGTTATTTTCCTGTACGGGGGATATCCAAAAAGTCTGCAAACCTGTAATGAGTTTCTAGTGCACGGCTAATATCGATAAAATTTTAATATGTTGTTCGTCTCACTTTACTGATCAATAGTTGTAATGAACCGAATTCCATCCTATGACTAGTTTCGGAGACACGGGGGCAATTCAAACCATATTGCACCAAAACGGTAAAAATGATGTGGCTTGATTTTTAAAAGCTGTTTTTGTACTAGTCACAAAAATATCTCTTATGTACATATATAAGCATGTTTTTAGCAAAAAATATAGATTTTCTATATGGGGGTATCCAAAAAGTTAATTAGAATACGTTGGTAAATAATCGAAAAGGTTCTAGTGAACCTTTTCGATTAGACCAAAATAAATGTCTTCTTACCTTTAAAACCAAACTTTAATGAAACTTTTTTACGAGGTACACATGAAAAGTAGTGCAGTTATAAATTGTAACCAAACAACTTTCTTAAAACAAAATTCTATCAAGCAATATTTAAAAATAACAATTAAAGTTTCTTAATACTCTAAATAGTAGATGTCTCAAAAATAACAAAGTCGTTATTTGGATCAGACTTTTTATTTTTCTTTCGCATTTCTCTACCAATAGTCAATCAATTATTTCGGGTAAATCTTCGACATTATTTCGATGACCTGCATCCAGGACTTGGTAGATGGGTAACTGATATGTTCCTCAAGGCGAGCATATGCCATTATTTTGTTTAAGGAAAGTTTTGGTTATAATTTATAACTGCACTACTTTTTATGTATACCTCGTAAAAAAAGTTTCATCAAAATTAGGTTTTAGAGGTAAAAATACATTTATTTTGTTCTATATAGTAAATCTTTTCGATTATTTTACGTACGTATTTTAATTTACTTTTTGATATCTCCGTATAGAAATTCTATATTTTTTACTAAAAACATGCTAATTTATGTACATAAGAGATATTTTTGTGATTGGTACAAAAAAACCTTTTAAAAATCAAACCACAGCATTTTTACCGTTTTAGGGCAATATCGTTTGGATTTCCCCCGTATCTCCGGTTAGTCATAGGATGGAATTGGACTCATGACAATTATTGATCAGTAAGGTGAGACGAACAACATATTAAAATTTTATCGATATTAGCCGTGCACTAGAAACTCATTACAGGTTTGCAGACTTTTTGGATATCCCCCGTATAGAACAAAACAATTCTTGCTAAAAACATGCTCAAATGTAAGAGGCTTTTGAAATTCGTACAAAAAAATCTTTTAAAAATCAAACCACAATATTTTTACCGTTTTAGTGCAATATCTTTTGAATTGCCCCCGTATCTCCGAACCTAGTCATAGGATGGAATCGGGCTAATGACACCTATTGATCAGTAAGGTGAGACGAACAACATACTAAAATTTTATCGATATTAGCCGTGCACTAGAAACCCATTACAAGTGTATACTTTTACTTTTACTACACTACACTAACTTATTAAATTTTATTAAGTTAGGCTTGGTCAGGTATTTTAAATAATCCCCGGCAGATTAAGTTTTTGACATATCATGTGAACAGTTTGACGTATTGACTCAATTGACATTTATTTTGGTTTAGAATACTAAATTACCTAGAAATCGATACCTCACACGACCAGTTTAGACGAAATAAGATTTTTACAATTTATCCTACTAAGTTCTGCTTCCTCTCCCCCTCAAAAAAAACCTTTAATTTTAATAGATTTTTTGAATTTATAAGCTACATACCTATAAAGTTAAAGAAACAAAAATTGTACGCGAAACTAGTTTTATATTTAATTTATCAGTTTTTCCTGTCCCACCTCAAGTACGCCCTTGTATCTTGGCCCTGCACTGGGTTCCATCGGAGCACTACTTCTAAAATATCATTTCTAGGTGTCTGGTAACCTTATGCCAAATTATATCACGGTACGCGAAAATGCAGACAAACCCCTAAATTTCCGTCTTAGGCCCCGAACTACAAAAGTTAGAACACTTGTATACTTTACCCTTATATTTTGAGTAAATTCAAAAATCTATCCATTAGTTTCTGAGATAATTGCCTTCAAACTTTCAAATTTAACATGAACTGATAAAATAAAAATATTATTAAAATTTTATATTTTTCAGATTTAATTTTTATTTTATCATTCAGTGTTAAATTTGAAAATTTGAAAGCAAATATCTCGAAAACTAATCAATGGATTTTCAAAACTTTTACACGATTGTAAAGATATTTAAGAGAACTTCAAACAAGGTATCACTAGACTGACTTTCTCTATTTAAAATAAAGACGTAAAGTATACCCCTCGAAGATAGTGCGTGTTACAAAAATTTCAAGATAGCCAAAAAGTATCCCCTTCGCAAACAAAATCGACGTGTTCGAGCGTTTCTTCAAATTTGTATGAAAAATACCCAAAGACACCTCCGTTACCTTTTAGTTGGGACACCCTATATAACGCATGGGTCAAAACTTAATATTTCTAAGGGGTGTCCCAGTCTTTCGATAAGGCGAATATTTGGCAGGATGCATTAGTGGATTTTAGGTCATATTTGACCTGGGACACGCCTAGGGTCATATAATCTGTCATGGGTGTCATTTTTGTCGTACATAATTTAATTTATGAGTAGTACAGTAGTGTGGGTTCTGGATATATTTGGTAACATGCCATCCACTTCTCCGAAGTGGATGACCTGTTGCTGAAGAAGTGAACTTGGTATGACCTTGGGACTAAAAGAAGTGTGTAAGAAGTTGTGAGCAATGACGTAACAACCAGAGGCTGTTGAAAGGCCCTATTGGTCAATGAGTTAGGTGCCAATGCGCGAGTAGGTAAAATGAGGTGTTTTTTTAGTTTGAGCTTCACTAGCGTAGCCTGGTCTAGGTAAGTCTTAATGTGAAAAAGGCCTTAGGTAATTGTTGATTAAAAAATAAAATAATTTCTAAAAATATTTGTTAAAATTAATCGGGATAGCCTGTTATTTTCTCTGTGTTAAAAAATAAAATAATTTCTAAAAAATGATTGCACGAGTATCTTGTCGGATAACCTTAGTGACCCCACACATGTTCTTATTTTATCTAATTAGCAAAAATATGATGCAACTTTTATAATAATTTTGTACACTGGGAGATGTTTATAGTTTATAGTAAGCATTTTTGATTGATGACACATTTTTTCAAAATAAATTTTATATAAAATGAGTCAAAAAAGAGGATAGGGTATCAAAGAAAAACAATAAGTGATTTATTAAATAATATTTGGTAAGTCTTTTTATTAAAATAAAATAGTGAAAGAAAAAATATAAAAATTAGTCAAACTTGATGTTATAATTATATTTCTGTTGAAAAATTCTGCATGCCAAATTTCTTGTTTCTGGGTATTTGATTGCAGATTCCAATAAACAAAATTTGCATATCCGAAAGTTGTTTGGTACTTGTGCACGATACAGGATACATGTCTTTTGGATCTGAAAAAATAAGAAAATATACTTCAAATATTTTATTTTTAATTTATTTAATTTTAAACAAATATTAACGAGGAGAAGGAGATATTTGCTCATAGCAAAATAGGTCTTGTTCACCTCTTACTGCGTAATATTTTTCTATGTTCTTATGATGTTCAATTGATTTCTTGCAAAAACAAAACATTTGCTTACAACTAGAACAAAGCCTAGTGCCAATATTGCAATGTGAATAGTTTTGACAGAAACAAACGTTTCTTTTACAGTAAACACATACATTTTTACTACTACTACTACTATCCATCTGGTCCAGAAACCCAAGTTGCTTGGTTGTCACACATTCTGCAGTCTTTTTCATGTTATTTTTCTTCTGCCATCCTTGTGGTGATGTTTTATTTGTTGCTTGATAAATTTCTAGGTTGTCTTTTTCTGTTTTTTGATGTGATGATTTCTTGTTCATTGTTGTGGTGGTATCTCGGTTAGACTGAAATAACAATTAAAAGGTAAGTATAATTTTTTTACAGATTTTTTTATTTATCTTTTTTTTTCTTCTAGGTGTTAATTTTTTAGGTTGTTTACTTACCTAGTTTAATGAGTTCCTAGACACACACAGTGTCCGATGTCTGAACAAGTTGAGAGGATTCTGTAGACTAGTTTAAATTTAAGATTTATTTAAGTTATTGGATAGCCCCATGGTGCTGTGTTGGTGGAGTGGGGTAATAGTTGACGTTTATCGTCAAAAAGACTTAAAGCAATCTTTTTTTGTTTGATTGTGTACACTTCGTGTTTGTAAGATCGGATCATAGTTTGAGAGATCTCTGTGATTTTATTTTTAAAAAGGCACTCAAGATAGTCATTAAATGTAATTTTTCTAAGTGAAGCCTTTTTTACACCCTTTGCTCTTTTACTAATATTTAAATTTAAACATTGTTCCTGAACCTCTGTTAATGAAAGGCCTTTCTGCTCAAGCTTAGTTTGAAGATTTTGCAAATCGCTCTTATTTTCCAAAATCTTCACACTATACATTTTAGACTGTAATCCTACAAACTCTGTCATTATAGCACCATTATTTTCATCTTTCATGATCAAACTTTTTTATTTTTTAATGGCATGTTAAAAATATTGTCTGGTGGGTAGTCAGATGTGTCAAATTTGTCAATGTCAGTTTTCATATGTTTGTATATATCATCAACATGTAGGTTATAAATTAAACTGTCTGTGTCCGTATATAGCAAAAGGGCTTTATCTCCAAAGTTCGTTTTAATATAGTTATAGTGAAATTCATAAAGAAAAGTTCTTGACAAGTCCAAAATTGTAAATCCTACATATATGGGCTTATTGAAAATAATGTTGTTTCTAGACATTTCAACAATAACCAAATCTTTATCAAATATGGTTAAACTATGAAAAGTAGGTTTTGAAATATAGAATTGTGCACCAAAACGACCCGACCATCGAGTTACCAACTTAACGTCCTTATATTTTCGAACATTCTCCATAGTCTTGCCAAATACTGAATTAATCATCAATTTGTAAAAGTTTTTCTCAAATTCATTTTTACTTTGCTGACGCATATGGATGTTTAATTCAATATAGGGTTTCAACCATTGAGACTGTTGTAATTTAAGGACTCTATGAATTTTTCTAATTTTTAAACCCAAACCAAGGACCTGTTTCAAGTTACGATAATGGATGATATATCGCTCTTTATTGTAAAGTGTAGTCATCAGTTTGGGTAGCTTACTTTTTGAGTTGGGTGGCACTCGATGTTCAGGGCAGACAGAAAGGTCTTTATGTATTTCAAATAGGTTAGCAGGGTATGAAATGTCTGCTTCAAAAATGTACCCTATGGGACCATCATCTGAAATATTACATATATCCTCCTCAGTGAATGAATTGTTATGAACCCATTCAAAACCACCATAGGGCAATGGTAAAGTCATAGCTGTGCCATAAAGTGAGTTCACGTCATAGTACACTAAATATGATGTTTCCTTATTGGGGTTGTATGACTCTCCCATGTACCTATTGTTGGCTTTGGCATATCTGTTTGAACACTGTGAAACTCCACCTCTTATCCCTCTTTCTATAAACATGATTATATCAACATCAGTCAAAAGTTGTAGCTCTATTTTACACTGTTTAAGCATGGCTGAAAAGGCCAATCCTGGACTGGTAAAATAATGAAGCGGATCAAGTTTATAGGTGGAGAGACAGATGTCACGGAACGAGCTCATTATTTCAGATAACAAAATTACATCAATTTTCATGTAAAAAAGCGCATATTCTAAAAGCGAATTAATATTAAAGGTGTTCCAATTGTTTGTGCCCTTTTGTATTCATCATTTGAAACACCTTTTCCTTCCAAAGCACTATAAAATGCGTCTTTAGGAGAACAGTTTCATGTAGCTTTTCCCAAGAATCGAGATACTCATAGGGCAGGACACCCTTACGAGTAACTAATTTAAATTTTTCCTCTTCCTTCTAAAAACTTTTTAAAATTGTCTTTTTGGAATCGTCCAAATATGAAGCTAGTTTGTCTAATGCGGAAGGCATAAACCGAAAAGAATCAATAAAACGAAAATTTACTTTGGTGCCTTCAATGTATTTAGTAAATGAAATATAATTTTCCTTGTTTACAGGGAGAAGTTGAATTCTACCCTCTACATCCTTTGCTAAAGATTTTAATAGGAAATGGCTATCATAACCAGAAAGGTTGTGGAATACTACAGGAACACTGTGTGAATCATTAAAATTTAAATTACAACCCGGATGAGCTGCTCCCCTATATTTTCCCGTCAAGTGACAATGATCCAAATGTGTTCTGTCTCCCTCTTGAAAAGCCTTCTCACAGATATGACAATGGGTTGCATTATTAAAATCAAACTTTTCCATAGTGTTTAGCGGTTTTAAAGGAACAATATTTGAAAAAATGTTACTCAACTTTTCTGCTATTCTTTTCAGCTCATGAGTAAAACGTAAAATGCAATCATTTCCTACAATTTGATGATAATAGGAGAGCGAGTTATTATATGAACATTTCACATAATACCCAATCGCAAAGGGAATATGGTGTTGAATTTTTTGTGTATTCGATGGCGATGATGCACTTTTGTTATTGTTGTCAATTTTTTCCAACAAACATTCTAAATCAGCAAAAATTGTAAAAGGTACCTGCTCTTTATTTTTAAATTCAGTAAATTTCAAAATGTCGTCATTTTTCTTTGGTAGAGTTATTTTGGTAAAATTTAAATTTTTACAATCTAAATAATGCTTTTGCAGCACTGCCTCAGAAACAAACCAATTTAAACATCTATCACATACCCATTTTTTATTATTTTGTCTACCCACCTGACTTGATATAAGACGTGAAAGATTTTTTATTAGGGCAAAGTGATAGATCCTTTTATTGGGCTGGAGAATTTCAAAATCTTCAGAATCTACATCTATCTCATTTTCACTATCAACTACATCATCATCATCACCACACGTTAAAATAAGTAAATTAATTCGTTTGGAAAAATCTGATTTGCTTAAACAGATAGGTAGGATTTCATTCTTTTCAACTCCAAAAACATTTATTGATAAATTATTAAGTTTCTCAAATTTTGAAATGTCTTTTAGTCGCATAGGAAATTCCAAACCTTCATAATTCAGTCCCACCTGACTAAAATGAGGGTACGAGTAAGTTATATTCCTATTATGAGCAGCAGGGTGTAAAGCAGCCACAATAGACCAAAGAAAACAATAATTATCTTTATTTTGAATATTGATCACCCAGAACGGATGCGAGCAACGGATTCAGGCTTGTATGAAAAACTGGCTGCTTCTGGTGTGGCTGCTGCTATGGGTACCAAGCTAAAACTAGGGATGGGTATGGTAAATATTGTATCAAAAAGTGATCAAGTGCCACGTTTAAAGGCAGTGTCTAAATATGATTCAACGTGGGATAAAGATGACAAAAAATTATTTAGGCTCTCTTGAAACTCTAGAGGGTCAAATTAAAAATCCATGACAAACAACGAGAAAATCGTCATCATCTAAACCAAGAAAACCACGGTTAAAAAAAGTAAAAAAAGATGAACCTGAAACAGAAGCTATGGAAACTAATTCACCCCCTTTACATAAAGAACCAACATTGTTAAGAGTCAAAAGAAAGAGAAAGTTAAGCGACTCGGTGGATATTCCTTTTAAATTACCAAAATTTTTAAAAGTCAAAAGAAAGAGAAAATTAAGCGATTCGGTTGATGTTCCCTTTAAATTACCAAAAACCGACACAACTGCTGTTTTGAGTGAAGGACCATTGGAGCAGAAGTCACTAAAGCGGAAACTAAGCATTGATGGTGAAGAAAATGACAATATGCATAGCAACATTAAAAAACCAAAAGTTATATAAATCTTAAACACCTTCAAACACACATATCAGTTGCTTTCATTCTTGTGTAAACTTTCAAGGTAGTAACATCATTCTTAAAAAATGAGTAAAACGAGAAAATCAAGAAAACCTATAAAAAGTAGAAAAACATCAACTTTTAAAAGAAAGAGGACACGAATTGTAAAGAAAAAAATCAAAACGTTGAGTTTCAGTCAAGCAACAAAAAAGATAAAGGATAGATTAAAACAACGAAAACCACAAGACTTTGAAACTGCAGTCAAAGTTGCTCTCAAGACAGCGGAAAAAAACAAAGGAAAAGTACGACCTGCACGAATAATAAAACTACCAAAAAAGGGTGGTTTTTTGCCTCTAATACCAATCATGGCGACTCTCTCTGCCCTTGGTGCTTTAGGGAGCGGCACCGCAGGAATAGTGAAAGCCATTAATGCTGCTAAATCTGCATATCAACAATTGCAAGAGGCTCAACGACATAACCAAAGTATGGAGTCCATTGCTATGGGTAAAGGATTATTTCTCAAACCATATAAACTAGGAATGGGTCTTTTTTTACACAAAGGTGGATGTCAAAAAACAAAAACCTAAAGTTTTTCAAGAAAACTTTACCGATTTCACTACCACAGCGAGCTCTTACAAATATTGACCTGAAAAAGTATACAAAGCTGTTAAAAATTAAACATTTTAGAAGTGTGTTTATGAGAGATGAACTACCCTCAAAGATACATAAATTTGAGTCGGGGATAATTAATTTAGATAGTAGCAGAGGATCAGGAAGTCATTGGACTTGTTATAAGAAAATTAAAAATAATGTACACTATTTTGATAGTTTTGGTAATTTACGACCTCCTATAGAATCTGTAAGATACTTTAGTTCTAATGGTGACTCAAAAGTACTGTATAATTATAACCCCTACCAGACTTATGATTCTGTAAATTGTGGACACTTGTGTTTAAGTTTTTTGTATTACTTTAAGGGTTAATAAAAAACGTCTACTAAACTACATGGTTTTTCATTTATCAGTGAACCGCTATATAGTAAACATGTCCTACACCTTTACCTTATCCGGAAAATCATCACTCCTTTCAGCAAACATCTATCCACCTATAGTGCTAAACGAGCTTGAGCAATATGATTTGGGGCTCATTAATTTCGAAAGTTACAACTCAATACCGAATGTGGATAGTTCAAATAATTTATTTTGTTTTAATGATGATAAAATTATAAAAATACCTGAGGGGTCATACGAAATTAAGGACTTGAACGATTTCCTAAATAAATACTCAAAGCAAACTTTAAAGGAGGAACAATTTGAAATAAGTATAACAGCTAACCATAATACCTTACAGTGTGAGGTTATATGCAATAAAAAGATTAATTTTGAAAAGGAAAATTCCATTGGAAGTTTACTAGGATTTGCAGGAAAAACTCTAGAGGCAGATAAAAAACATATATCTGAAAATCCGGTTGATATATTAAAAGTGAATGCTATATGTGTTGAGTGCAATTCCGATACAAACTCAAGACATCTATACCCTGCCTAGTCAAAGTGTTCTTTACCTTGAAGGAAAAGTACTGAAAGATGACAATACTGCCAGCACCAATGTGCACTTTGTAAACAATGGTTTAGCACATTTATTTGATGAAATTCGTTATGAGTTGGGAGGGGTGATTGTGGACCGTGTTAGAAATCCTGGGATTACATCAACAATAAAAGGTTACTGCTCATTCAAGGAAAGTGATGGTAACACCCTTCAAAATGCTGGTTGGACACTTAAAGAAAATCCACCTATATTAGATGGTTCCGGTAATTTCAATATATGTTTACCCCTAAAAACCCTTATGGGGGTATTTGAGGACCATCATAAGATTATTTTAAATGTACGACAAGAACTTGTGTTGATTCGCAGCAATTCCGATTTAAACGCTTTAATTGAAACTGAGGATAAAAAAGAAAAATATAAGGTGGTGTTAAATAGTTCATTGGAAAATTCCACATGTTAGAGTGTCAGATGATCAAAAATTGCGCCTTTACAAGTATTTAGAGGGTAACAAAGATCTCAATATTAGTTTTAGAAGTTGGGAATTGCATCAGTATCCACAACTTCAAACTACAACTAATCACACATGGGCAGTGAAAACTTCAAATCAACTGGAGACACCACGTTTCATTATTATTGGATTTCAGACAGATAGAAAAAACTTGTTTAGTAAAAATATGAGCCGTTTTGACCACTTATCATTAACAAACCTAAAAGTTTATTTAAACTCTGAAGTTTTTCCATATGATAACTTATATTTGGATTTTGATAACAATGAGTATGCTATTCTATATGAAATGTATGCCCAGTTTCAAAAATCCTATTATTACCACGATCAAAGCGAACCTTGCTTTCACCCGATAAGCTTTAAAAATGATGCTCCACTGGTAGTTATCGACTGCTCTCGACAGAGTGAAGACGTGCTCAAAGGTGGTGCAGTTGACATTAGAATTGAGTTTGAAACGAAAAAAGCTGTACCTGATAAAACTATAGCCTACTGTTTAATATTACACGATCGACTTGTGAAATACAACCCTCTAACCTGTACCGTAAGGGTAGTTTAAAGAAAAAAAAATGTTTATTTTGGATGTGCAAGGTTTCCAGTACAAAGACACTGAATTTATATGTAAGGAAATAGCTATATTAAACACCCATACTAATGAAGTTCGGCACCATATCGTTAATTTACCCATGAAGTCCATCTGGTTACATCAAGACTTTAAACGTCAAGCTGAATGGAATAAAAACAAACTTCATGGTATAAATTGGGACACTTTTGATTTTAGTTATTTACCATTTGAAAACCTCGCTTTATTTTAAGGATTTAATTCAAAATGAAACTGTGTTTGTAAAAGGAAATGAAAAAAAAGTTTGGTTATGTAATTTAAAACAATTTTTGAATTATGTGTTCTTAAATTGTATTTGTTATATCTCGCTAATGTTGTTTTATTCAACTTTATTGGTTCTGTTATATTAAATTTTAAAAAATGTAAATAAAAATGGTTTTTCAAGAAATGTAAATAAAATCCTACTTTGCAAACACCTAAATCAAAACGATTTAGAACACTAAATGTAAATTGTTCAGAATTTTGACATTTTACAGAAAATTCGTTAAGAAAAATAATATTTATATCAATAAAAAACTGTCAGATTCACTTAGTTTTACTTTAACCCTATCATGGTTTGAAAAAAAAAGGATATGGAGAATGTGGGTAACGAATTGTTAAACCAAAGCGGTTATCTCCTTCAACAAACAGATCGATATCTGTATATCGATCTGTTTGTTGAAAAAGATAGCTTACAAACCCGCCAGCTATACAACACCTTTTCCCACTTTCATAATACACCATTTTCATTAAAGTTTTTACTGTCTCTAAAATTTTATAGTCTTTGTAAGAAATGTTTTTGGGGGCATCTACCATTAAGAAGAAAATATTTTTAATGTCAGCTATACTCACCTAAAAAGAATTAAAGAATACTTAAAAATACTTAAAAATACTGAGACAAAACATCGTCTATAATTATTGGTTCTGAGGGTGGTGGTGGTTGGAACTCCACCCTCTTTCGTTTATTTTTTACCTGTGCTGATGGTGGTGGTTGTGTTTTCGATGATGATGGTCCTTGTGTTGATGCTGTTGTCGGCGTTGGTGGTAGGTTGAATTTATATTTTTGTATCACTTGCAAATAAAGATTTAAATCATCTTCAGATTCAAACGGCATCCTTGCCCTAATGTATCTAATAGGTAGTTCCCCAATTTTGCTTAATAACCTTTCGGAATTCAGGCTATAGTCCAAATTGGTTACTACCTTCTCGCTCATTATCTTGGACTTGCCGTGCTCTCTAAAAATTCAAAAACAAAAAGGAATTAGGGGTTTAAAGTGCAGGTACCATAAAAAGTAGTAACAATGTAAGTTGAATTTTTTAATAACATATTTTTTGGGGTTGTGTAAATAATTGTATTTCAAATAAAATAAAATAAAAAATTACACTATTTTTAGGTACTCAAAACTATTTTGCCATAAATAAAAAAACTTACCCAAACATTTGCTGAACGCAAACGTACACCTCTCTCAGAGAAAATTCTAGTTTCGACGACCAAAAAATAAAACATGATGGCGTATTCATTTTTTTTTTTTTTTAGTTTTTAAAAATATTGATTACTGACAAGTTTGGCTTTTATACCACTTTGATGATGTGATGCTAACATCATAAGTTCATCCTAATCAAAAACGTGGCACAAAACGTAATCAAAAACTGGTAATAGAAAAGTTCTTCAAAACAATAATTAACTTACCGTTAATTTAAGCGGTAACTTTAAGACACATAAAGAACAACGAAATCATTACTTTCTGTCAAGATTGTCAGTCTAACCCAATCAAATCGTTTCTTTAAAACACATTTAAGTTGTATGATATCTAGTTTTTCATTGTGAATACCGTATATGCAAAAGTACTAAAAGTCTCTAATATTATACCCTTTCAAATATTAATTTTTGTTCCACCACTGTATGTTTTTCTTCTCTGCCACTGGAAAGATAAACATTTTTACAAAATTTTCTAAACATTATGTTTTAGTTTAATTGAAAAAAATGACGATTTTTATAGACTCATGGCGCGGGTTATTCATTCATGTTTTTCATGTGGAATTTTCCATTCTTTAATTATACGGGTGAATATAAAAAAGTTTAGCAACTAAATTGTGAACGTTTAAAATTAAACTCAAATGTCTTTTTGACACTTTTGACAGCAATGCATTATAGATCAAATGCAGTTCAGTTGTTAATTTGTTCAGTATTTTGAGATCCAACTGATTTCATATATTTGTTACTTTAAAAATTTCCCTCGTATTCAAGAAGAACTTTCTTATCAAACCAATATTTAATTATATTTTGACAACGTATGAATTCATTCTGACAAAAAACGTTGTTCATAACATATCTTGCACAGTTGAATATTATAGAAAAAATTAGTTCCCAAAGTTTTGATGTGTTGGTGTCTGAGTCTGTAAAAAAGGTTGAACAGGTGAGTAGACTGGTGAAAACAAAAGAGGAATTTAATTATTGGATAGTTTTTCTTCTAAATTTAATTTCAACCGTAAAAAGTTGTGTAAAAAATAAACTTGATTGTGTACAAAACTTTTCTAAATTAGAATCGAATTTGGCACAAAAAATAAAAAAAGAATTCATTTTGGCAAAACTAATAGGGTGAGGTCGGTCAAAAAAAATTTGGTTTGGGAAGATGTTGAAACGTGCTTTGGTGGTAGAATTAGAACAGGTATTATCACTAATTTTACCATTAAAGACCCCAAGATTTTCTTTAAAAAGGAGTTCAAGAGTTTTTCAAGTCAAATTAAAAGGACACTTAAACATTCAATTTTAAAAGTTAATGTCATTTTTTCGGGGAATTTTATTAAATTACATGAAGGTACTACGCAAACTGATGTGAAGGCTTTTTCTACGAGAAACAGTATAATAGACCAAACAACAAATTTTAAAAAATGGTATGAGGAAAACGTTTCTCAAAAAATATTAACCAAAATGGAGGATTTTCAAGAGCGAGATTCTGGTTGGGCGCTGTATGAAATTCTTCATCTTAAGGTTAATATTAATAAACACACCCCCATCAACTGTGGTGACTAAACTTATGTTGAGTCACCGCAGTGGATTAAAAACACCAAGGGGGTGTTTTTAATCCATCAATCAATCAATATTCAAAATAAAGATAATTATTGTTTTCTTTGGTCTATTGTGGCTGCTTTACACCCTGCTGCTCATAATAGGAATATAACTTACTCGTACCCTCATTTTAGTCAGGTGGGACTGAATTATGAAGGTTTGGAATTTCCTATGCGACTAAAAGACATTTCAAAATTTGAGAAACTTAATAATTTATCAATAAATGTTTTTGGAGTTGAAAAGAATGAAATCCTACCTATCTGTTTAAGCAAATCAGATTTTTCCAAACGAATTAATTTACTTATTTTAACGTGTGGTGATGATGATGATGTAGTTGATAGTGAAAATGAGATAGATGTAGATTCTGAAGATTTTGAAATTCTCCAGCCCAATAAAAGGATCTATTACTTCTAAACACTATGGAAAAGTTTGATTTTAATAATGCAACCCATTGTCATATCTGTGAGAAGGCTTTTCAAGAGGGAGACAAAAACATTTAGATCATTGTCACTTGACGGGAAAATATAGGGGAGCAGCTCATCCGGGTTGTAATTTAAATTTTAATGATTCACACAGTGTTCCTGTAGTATTCCACAACCTTTCTGGTTATGATAGCCATTTCCTTATAAAATCTTTAGCAAAGGATGTAGAGGGTAGAATTCAACTTCTCCCTGTAAACAAGGAAAAATATATTTCGTTTACTAAATACATTGAAGGCACCAAAGTAAATTTTCGTTTTATTGATTCTTTTCGGTTTATGCCTTCCACGTTAGACAAACTAGCTTCATATTTAGACGATTCCAAAAAGACAATATTAAAAAGTTTTTATAAGGAAGAGGAAAAATTTTAATTAGTTACTCGTAAGGGTGTCCTGCCCTATGAGTATCTCGATTCTTGGGAAAAGCTACATGAAACTGTTCTTCCTCCTAAAGACGCATTTTATAGTACTTTGGAAGGAAAAGGTGTTTCAAATGATGAATACAAAAGTGCACAAACAATTTGGAACACCTTTAATATTAATTCGCTTTTAGAATATGCGCTTTTTTACATGAAAATTGATGTAATTTTGTTATCTGAAATAATGAGCTCGTTCCGTGACATCTGTCTCTCCACCTATAAACTTGATCCGCTTCATTATTTTACCAGTCCAGGATTGGCCTTTTCAGCCATGCTTAAACAGTGTAAAATAGAGCTACAACTTTTGACTGATGTTGATATAATCATGTTTATAGAAAGAGGGATAAGAGGTAAAGTTTCACAGTGTTCAAACAGATATGCCAAAGCCAACAATAGGTACATGGGAGAGTCATACAACCCCAATAAGGAAACATCATATTTAATGTACTATGACGTCAACTCACTTTATGGCACAGCTATGACTTTACCATTGCCCTATGGTGGTTTTGAATGGGTTCATAACAATTCATTCACTGAGGAGGATATATGTAATATTTCAGATGATAGTCCCATAGGGTACATTTTTGAAGCAGACATTTCATACCCTGCTAACCTATTTGAAATACATAAAGACCTTCCTGTCTGCCCTGAACATCGAGTGCCACCCAACTCAAAAAGTAAGCTACCCAAACTGATGACTACACTTTACAATAAAGAGCGATATATCATCCATTATCGTAACTTGAAACAGGTCCTTGGTTTGGGTTTAAAAATTAGAAAAATTCATAGAGTCCTTAAATTTAAATAGTCTCAATGGTTGAAACCCTATATTGAATTAAACATCCATATGCGTCAGCAAAGTAAAAATGAATTTGAGAAAAACTTTTACAAATTGATTCAGTATTTGGCAAGACTATGGAGAATGTTCAAAAATATAAGGACGTTAAGTTGGTAACTCGATGGTCGGGTCGTTTTGGTGCACAATTCTATATTTCAAAACCTACTTTTCATAGTTTAACCATATTTGATAAAGATTTGGTTATTATTCAAATGTCTAAAAACAACATTATTTTCAATAAGCCCATATATGTAGGATTTACAATTTTAGACTTGTCAAAAACTTTTCTTTATGAATTTCACTATAACTATATTAAAACGAACTTTGGAGATAAAGCCCTTTTGCTATATACGGACACAGACAGTTTAATTTATAACCTACATGTTGATGATATATACAAACATATGAAAACTGACATTGACAAATTTGACACATCTGACTACCCACCAGACAATATTTTTAACATGCCATTAAAAAATAAAAAAGTTTTGGGACTCATGAAAGATGAAAATAATGGTGCTATAATGACAGAGTTTGTAGGATTACGGTCTAAAATGTATAGTGTGAAGATTTTGAAAAATAAGAGCGATTTGCAAAATCTTTAAACTAAACTTGAGCAGAAAGGCCTTTCATTAACAGAGGTTCAGGAACAATGTTTAAATTTAAATATTAGTAAAAGAGCAAAGGGTGTAAAAAAGGCTTCACTTAGAAAAATTACATTTAATGACTATCTTGAGTGCCTTTTTAAAAATAAAATCACAGAGATCTCTCAAACCATGATCCGATCTCACAAACACGAAGTGTACACAATCAAACAAAAAAAGATTGCTTTAAGTCCTTTTGACGATAAACGTCAACTATTACCCCACTCCACCAACACAGCACCATGGGGCTATCCAATAACTTAAATAAATCTTAAATTTAAACTAGTCTACAGAATCCTCTCAACTTGTTCAGACATCGGACACTGTGTGTGTCTAGGAACTCATTAAACTAGGTAAGTAAACAACCTAAAAAATTAACACCTAGAAGAAAAAAAAAAGATAAATAAAAAAATCTGTAAAAAAATTATACTTACCTTTTAATTGTTATTTCAGTCTAACCGAGATACCACCACAACAATGAACAAGAAATTATCACATCAAAAAACAGAAAAAGACAACCTAGAAATTTATCAAGCTACAAATAAAACATCACCACAAGGATGGCAGAAGAAAAATAACATGAAAAAGACTGCAGATGGATAGTAGTAGTAGTAGTAAAAATGTCTGTGTTTACTGTAAAAGAAACGTTTGTTTCTGTCAAAACTATTCACATTGCAATATTGGCACTAGGCTTTGTTCTAGTTGTAAGCACATGTTTTGTTTTTGCAAGAAATCAATTGAACATCATAAGAACATAGAAAAATATTACGCAGTAAGAGGTGAACAAGACCTATTTTGCTATGAGCAAATATCTCCTTCTCCTCGTTAATATTTGTTTAAAATTAAATAAATTAAAAATAAAATATTTGAAGCATATTTTCTTATTTTTTCAGATCCAAAAGACATGTATCCTGTGTCGTGCACAAGTACCAAACAACATTCGGATATGCAAATTTTGTTTATTGGAATCTGCAATCAAATACCCAGAAACAAGAAAATTGGCATGCAGAATTATTCAACAGAAATATAATTATAACATCAAGTTTGACTAATTTTTATATTTTTTCTTTCACTATTTTATTTTAATAAAAAGACTTACCAAATATTATTTAATAAATCACTTATTGTTTTTCTTTGATACCATATCCTCTTTTTTGACTCATTTTATATAAAATTTATTTTGAAAAAATGTGTCATATCAATCAAAAATGCTTACTATAAACTATAAACATCTCCCAGTGTACAAAATTATTATAAAAGTTGCATCATATTTTTGCTAATTAGATAAAATAAGAACATGTGTGGGGTCACTAAGGTTATCCGACAAGATACTCGTGCAATCATTTTTTAGAAATTATTTTATTTTTTAACACACAGAGAAAATAACAGGCTATCCCGATTAATTTTAACAAATATTTTTAGAAATTATTTTATTTTTTAATCAACAATTACCTAAGGCCTTTTTCACATTAAGACTTACCTAGACCAGGCTACGCTAGTGAAGCTCAAACTAAAAAAACACCTCATTTTACCTACTCGCGCATTGGCACCTAACTCATTGACCAATAGGGCCTTTCAACAGCCTCTGGTTGTTACGTCATTGCTCACAACTTCTTACACACTTCTTTTAGTCCCAAGGTCATACCAAGTTCACTTCTTCAGCAACAGGTCATCCACTTCGGAGAAGTGGATGGCATGTTACCAAATATATCCAGAACCCACACTACTGTACTACTTTTATGCAATATTGTTATCCTGGATCCATAAAGATTTCCGTCCTATGGTACAGCCAATCCTAATAGGCTAGTGAAATTACAATATTTTAAAGCAAGAAAAAAGAAAATTATTAATAGGACTTAAAGCAACTTAAGTTAAAAAAAATAAATGCGTGAGTAGGGGCGTTGCGGGTTAGGTTTGGAGGGGGGTAAGAGACGGGGAATCGTATTATTGCAATTCTCGGCAAAAGTTGTCGGAGAAAAAAGTGACGTAAAGAAAAGTCATTTGCCATAAAAATGTCTAAAAAATTTGTAGATGTCATTTTTTACACAACCTCAAGAGCTTGGTTTTCAAGAAAATCAGGGAAAATAGGTAATATGCATGTTTCTTTTTTTCATTTTTTTGCATTACCTCAATAAACGGACGCCGCTGGAGAGTTTGTCTTTGGTCGTACCCCACTGACTTGTATATCGTTGAAAAGGAAATTTTATTGTCTACAATAAAGGTAATGACATATTTTTTACTAAGATGCTTAGTTTTTAAGAAAACATAAAAATTTTAGGTTTTGGTGGTTTTTGGAGGTTTTTTCAGCTAAAATTTGGCTTTAGAGCATCAACATAGTTAAATTTTCAGAAATTCGAACACGACTATAAGAGGAGAGGTGAATAAAAAAAAAATTGGACCAAAACCTGGCTTGGCAACACCCAGATCGTTAATCTGTGACTTATTATCAGCTAGAATTCACTGTCAAAGTGCGGTCCTCATATTTTGCATACTCAACTACCTACAGCGCCTGCACTAACCTTAAAAATATGTATAAGAGGTGTGCCAGTCGTTCGGTCAGGCCAGTGTTTGGAACCATAGTCAATTTATTATTTGAGGGGTCCATATGCCACAGAATACTTAAAACCCGTCTTTGTATTTAGTGATGTAGATGAGTTTTGGCCTCAAATATT
This sequence comes from Aspidapion aeneum, assembly GCA_963576565.1. Taxonomy (NCBI): domain Eukaryota; kingdom Metazoa; phylum Arthropoda; class Insecta; order Coleoptera; family Brentidae; genus Aspidapion; species Aspidapion aeneum. Next base: position 100,504,005 of record OY755038.1, read on the forward strand.
ACTGCATAAGGTGTGCCAGTCCTTTGGTCAAGCAGATGTTAGGCAGCAAAGTGAATTTATTATTTAAGAGTCCATATGACATATAAAAATTAAAAACCATGTTGGTACTTAGTGGTGTAGGTTAGGTTTATCCTTAAATATAATTATAAGAAGTGTGTCAGTCCTTCAACCAGACTGATGTTTGGCAGTATAGTCAATTTAGTATTTGAGGATCCATATGGCACAAAATAATTAAAAACCTTCTTCCTTTTTAATGATGTAGATCACTTTGAGCTTCAAGGATACTTATAAGACGTGTGCCAGTCGTTCTGTCAGGCGAATTTTTGGCACCATAGTCATTTTATTATTTAAGGGTCCATATGACAAACAATAATAAAAAACTTTCTTGATATTTAGTGATTTAGATGAGTTCAGCTGCAATTATAAATATAGGAGGTGTGCCAGTCCTTCAATCAGGCTGATGTTTGGAACACAGTAATTAAAAACCGCCTTGCTTTTTAATGATGTAGATGACTTTGAGTCTCAAGTATAATTATAGGACGTGTGCCAGTCGTTCTGCCAGGCAAATTTTTGGCACTATAGTCATTTTATTATTTGAGAGTCCATATGACAAACAATAATAAAAAACTATCTTGATATTTAGTGATATAGATAAGTTCAGCCTCAATTATAAATATAGAAGGTGTGCCAGTCCTTTGGTGAGGCAGATGTTTGGCAGCATATCCAATTTATTATTTGATGATCTATATGACACACAATAATTAAAAATAATCTTGCTATTTTGGCGTGTAGATGAGTTTCAGCCTCAAATATATTTATAGGAGGCGAGCCTGTTCTTAGATCAGGCAGATGTTGGGCAGCATAGACAATTTAGTTTTTTAAGGTCCATATGATATACAATTTTTAAAGAGATTCTTGGTACTACATGATGTGGCTTGAAAGTAAAATATTTTAACATTTTTATAGGTGTGCCCAGCTTATAGTAAACGTAGGTCGGGCAGCATAGTTATTTTAAACTTACGGGACCTATATGACAGCTATTTTATATAAAAAAACTCTTTTCAACTTACGTAGGTGGATCTTAAAAACCTTTATAGTCTAGATGGTGTGCCTTGTCAGCAGCCAGGCAGCAACAAGGCATCATAAGATACATATATAAGGGGGGCGCAAATGACACATGTGCCAACAAAAAATATTAATAATATAATGTTTTTAGATTATGTAGGTTTAACCAGGGGCGAAATGTTATTTAAGTGCGTGTGCCTGTCCTCCAACTGGAGTGAGGTGTGGCAGCATCATATTTTTATAAATGGGTTTATATGACATACTTGCAATAGAGTCTAAACTGTTACTATAAGATGTTAACGCACCTGTAAATCTTTTCATACAATTCGCTTAATTAGCGACTTCAGACCATGACACTATTTGACGGTGAATTATTTTGGTATGGATAACGTAGAGTTCTGTGTCACCGGCTCTTGTAGTATTAGGGCTGATTCCAGTATGCGTTCGATCGCAGTTCGGTACGGTTAACGAGGTCAAGTCGAGGTTTGTTTTGTTTATAATAAACCGCGCGCGCAAAATCTGTTAAATATCTATAAACAATGTTTATTATAAACAATATATCATGTTTAAAAGCAAAAAAAGTGTACCATCACCTGTGAAGCTTGTTTTAAAAATTAGCGAAAAGCCCAAACAAAATCAAGAAAAAATGGATAATGCCGAATTATTTCAGGATAGCCATGCTAGAACACAAAATGAAGAAGTTTTATATAGCGAATGGAAAAAATCCCAAAACGAAAAAAATTCACTTAGTGGATTATCTCCGAAGTCAACTGGAAAGTATGCAAAAAAAATTTGCAGATTTAGAGACAAAAGTCACTAAAAAAGAAGAGTCTGACATGGACTACATTACTGATGAGGACGATCTAGCAAGAGAAACTGAGTGGATCAGACAAAAAGGAAAAGGTTGGAAAAAACGTCGAATGGATACTTCACTCTCACCACCACAAAAAAGCTCGGGCACTGGAGAGCCCTCCAATAAAACACAAAATGAAGAACCCCCTACTAAGGTTAAAAAAGCTCCATTACCTCCACCGATTATGGTAAATGGCGTAAATAATTTTAATGATATTTATGAAAAGTTAAATATCATACAAGGAGTTAAAATAAAAGTTTTAAATAACGAAAATTTTAAAATAAATGTACAAGACGCAGACAGCTATCGGCTGGTTACTAAAATGCTTAATAAAATAAATTATCAATGGCACTCATACGAAAACAAACAAATAAGGCCAATTAGAGTAATAGCGAATAGGCTACACTTCTCATGTGACCCACAAAAAAGGTTTTAAGGCACTGGAAGCCAGCAACAAACTGAAATGGAGAACAAGACAACCTCTTAACATGTTTATGCTCACATTTAGCCACGATGAAGATATCAACAAAATTTTTGAAATTTCCAGTATCCTTGGGATTGAAGTGGAAATAAAAGCACTAAAAACCTCAAAATTAGTCCCTCAATGCAAAAGATGTCAATCTTATGGACACACGCAACAATATTGCGCTAAAGAACCACGTTGCGTAAAATGCACGGGGAAACATCTTACTGTAGAATGCCCCAAACCAAAAGAATCTGAGCCAAAATGCATCCACTGTGGAGGCAAGCATCCTGCTAACTACAGAGGATGCCTTGTTGCTAAAGAAATAAAAAAATTGAAAAATAAACCTAAGAAACCGAATCTCACACCAAACGGGATTACAAATAGACAAACCCAACGGACAAGAAACACAGTCACACAAAACTCTGTGACAAGGACACACAGCCAAGTAGCAGCAACAGCTACTATACCTGATATTAATATCAGTAGTCAAAATACTATGGAACAAACACTTCAATTAATTTTGGAGAAATTGAACAAACTTGATGAGCGATTAACTAAACTAGAAAGTAGCAATAACGGACCCACCAATATGCCTCAAAATGGTCAGTAATCTTAGAATTCTAGCTTTTAATGCCAATGGTCTCTTGCAACATCAGCAAGACTTGCAAGTTATTCTAGACATAGAAAAAATTGACGTCTGTCTTGTGTCAGAAACGCATTTCACTAACCAGTCTCACATTAAATTTAAGGGTTATAAAGTGTATCATACAACTCACCCTAGCAATACTGCACATGGGGAAAGTGCTGTAATTATTAAAGAAAATATATCACACTATGAGGAGATGGGATATAAAACCATAGAGATTCAAGCTACATTAGTAAGTGTAAAAACCGAAACATATACACTAGTCATAAGTGCTGTCTATATGCCACCAAGGCACTTACTAAAGAAAAATCAATATATTAATTTTCTCAGAAAATTAGGAAACCGTTTTATAATTGGAGGTGACTTTAATGCAAAAAATACCTACTGGGGATCTAGACTGACGAATTCTAAAGGAAAATAACTTTTGCAAGCTATTAGTGAATATCAATGTGAGCCAATATGAACCAACATCTTGAAGAACAAAGACCTGACACCCTTGTTCTCACCGAAACTAAAATCAGTTTTGCAACACCTATTGTGAACTATCTTTATCCCGGCTATGACCTACACCACCGATTTCGACATAATTTTGGGATTTGTGTGTACATTAAAAATGACCTTTCATGTCATCGAGAGGAGAAGCTAGAACCAGCGAACCTCGATATCATATGGCTGAAATTCACCTCAAAGTCATCGACCAAGTTCATTTGCTGCCTCTACCGACCGCCAAGTAACACCGAGTATCAAAACTTTTTTGCGACATTATCCGAAAACTGTGATAGTATACAGTCTAACTATCCACATGCGGAAATTGTTTTTTTAGGCGATTTCAACGTCCACAATATACCCTAGCTAAAACACCACAACAAAACAGATAATGAAGGCAGGGAACAGAAGCTTTTGCCATAAGTTGTGGTCTAACGCAGCTTGTCGATGAACCTACCCGTATCTCAGAAAGGGGTGAATTTGCAGCGCTTTTAGACTTGTTCCTAACTACAAATCCTGACTTGTACACAATTCAAGTAGATCCCCCACTTGGTTCATCCGATCATAAACTTATAAGAACAAAGTACGAAATGTTCATACCGCCAAGCCAACAATCACTTCCTCGTAAAATGTGGCACTATAAATCGGCAAAATGGAATGACCTTAAACAGTTTTACCTGGATTTTCCATGGCAGGAGGTTTGCTTTAAAACAGCTGATCCCACTATTTGCTGTAATGAAATAACAAAAGTAATCTTATCTGGAATGGATGCATATATCCCACATACAATAAAACGCAGAGCTAATGCAAAACCTTGGTTCAACAGCCAGTGTCAAACGGCTGTACAGAAAAAACACAGAGCATATAACCTTTGGAAACGACAACAAACCGCTCAAAACCACACAGAATTTATAGAAGCCAGAAATAGTTGCAAAATTACTATTGACGCCGCCAAAGAAACATACAATCAAAGAATAAAAAACAGGTTGCTGAATTGTCCAAGTAGTTCTAGGTCCTTTTGGTCTCTTGCAAAAGCCGTTGGATCAAACTTCACCAAGTCATCCATACCACCACTTACAGATAAAAATACTCACTTAGCCACAACATCAGAGGAAAAAGCCAATATGCTGGCCAAAATCTTTTCCTCCAACTCAAACCTAACAGTGCCAAATGGAAAAACTCCACCGTTCATTGAAAGGGTTTCCCACAGTATGCCAGAGGTACCCTTTTGTCATAGAGAAATACGAAAATCCCTTAAATAGTTGGATACAAACAAAGCAATGGGTCCAGATGGCATTCCCGCGATAGTACTCAAAAATTGTGCTAGCGAACTCACCCCAACTTTCGCAAAATTATTCAATTTATCTTATAGGCAAGGAGTATATCCATCATCATGGAAGTCTGCCGCAGTACAACCCATTCCAAAGAAAGGAAAAAAGACAGATCCGTTAAACTATAGACCAATTGCTCTACTTCCGGTGATATCAAAAGTAATGGAAAGAGTTGTGAACAATCACCTAACCAAGTACTTGGAAAAATACAAAATTATCAACGACAAGCAATACGGATTTCGAAAATATAGGTCAACTGGCGATTTACTTACATACGTCACTCACTTATGGCAAAAGCGATTGAGTTGCGAGGTGAAACAAGAACAATTGCCTTAGATATATCTAAAGCATTCGATAAAGTCTGGCATGAAAATCTGCTCAACAAGCTCAAAGCAACGGGATTGTCGCCGAGACTTTGCACTTGGTTTGAAAGTTACCTTAAGGATAGATCCATTTATGTTGCACTGGATGGCCGGAACTCCAACTCTTACCAAATAAATGCTGGTGTGCCACAGGGAGCAATCCTTTCGCCAACACTTTTTCTGATTTACATAAATGACCTCATAGATAAAACAGTAAATCCACTTTATTGCTTTGCAGATGATGGCAATGTAGTCTCCTCAGTCATACCACCCACTCAGTGTCTATCCGCACGTGAATTCCATCATCTTAGACTAACTCAAATATCGCAGATAAATAACGACCTGGAGATAATAGAGGACTGGGGCAACAAAAACCTTGTACAGTTCAACGCGCAGAAAACCCAAGCAGCCCTGTTTTCAAAAATACCAGCACCGGTGAGCCAAACATCATGCTATCTGGAAGTGCTGTCACATTGCAGAGCCAGTTGAACATCTTAGGAGTCACTGCAGAGACCAACATGTCTTGGCACAGTCACGTGGCAGATATAGCTAAAAGGGCGTCCCAAAAGCTTGGGGTGCTATTTCGTACAAGACATCTGTATACACCAAGCCAACTGCTGACACTATACAAAGCCCAGATTCGACCAACTATGGAGTACTGCTTACATATATGGAGTGCGGCACCCAAACATACCTTAATGCTTTTGAACACCGTGCAAAAGCGAGCTATCAAGCTGATCAATGACCCCGCACTTACCCGTAGCTTGGATAGTCTCGAACATCGAAGAACTGTGGGCGATATCTCTCTCTTCTACAGGTATTATCACGGAAAATGCTCTAAAGAGTTGGCACGTATGATCCCCCCGGGAGTAGCACCTACTAGGCGAACACGTCAAACAGACGGTAACCACCAATTTACTGTCAAAATAGAGGCACCAAGAACCTCATTATATCAGAATTCATATCTCTGGAGAACAGCATCGCTGTGGAATAAACTCCCTGCGACAGTTTTCCCTGCAGGTTACAACCTGAACCGTTTCAAAACCAACACACACCAACATTTCCGCGCACTTGCCGCTTGTCGAGCGTGATAGGGATCTCCTTGCGAGTGCGCATACCCGTAAAAAAAAAAACTGGTAAGCCCACATACTATCCAACAGATCCAGGAAAAATTCCAGATCTAATTGATTTTTTTATAGTAAAAAATATATCCTTAAGTTTTGTAGATATAGAAGAAAGTTTTGATTTACACTCAGATCATTCACCTATTATTCTAACTCTTAGTAAAAACATAATAAAGAAAGAAGCAAATATCTCACTAGTTAATAAACTGACTGACTGGATTAGTTTTAAACAAAGTCTATCAGAAAAAATAAACCTATCAGTACTGTAAGGAGACCTAGTTTGGTGTTGCCAAATTTTGGTCTTTTACGTTTGGCACTCGTGATTTCACCCTTTCGGACGGAAATCTGGGCGCCACTCTAAGAAATAAGGGAGCTTAGAGCCTCCACCGGCCAGTACGGCTAGCTTTTAAACAGTCGAGAAAAACGGGTTCTAGTTTTGGTTGGGAAATAAAATCCAGGCAATATAACCCAAATGTACCACTTTTATTTGATAAAATCTAACAAATATCGTAGCTATTTACAAATTAGCCCCAATAATCACTTTCATCAAAGCATAGGCAGCTTAGTATTCTACTAATCTGACACAATGTTATTTATATACGGTTTTCTCAATTTATTCGATAATTTCTATTACGAAATCCGGCAAAATTCGGTGTTACCGATTTAGTTTGGTCCTTTTCGCAAAGACGGCTAATATACGGTTTTGACAAGTCCGTGGGCTATATAGAATTAAATAAAGTCTAACAGTTCAAGACGCGGTGCCATCAATCCCTTGAACCGGGAAGAAGTTAAAGTCACCCTATGTGACGCGTGCCTGCCTGTTTGGCTACCAAAGACAGGGGTCCGGGAATTAGGGTGATTTTGAGGATCCTATGGGGAATCAATCCAGAAAGACGCGTGCCTGCCTGTTTGGCTACCAAAGACAGGGGTCCGGGAGGTCTGGATGATTCGGGAATTTACCAATTCTGGGATCAGCCCTTAAGAACGCGAGCCTGCCTGTTTGGGTACCAAAGGCAGGGGTCCGGGGCTAAGGGCGATTCAATGGAAAGAAAACGGGTTACATAAAGAATCTGCAATTTTCCCTTTTATTATACGAGATTTAAACTCTCACAATGTCGGGAAATTACCTATTCTTTTAACCGGGAATACGTTAGACCTGTAAGGCGCGTGCCTGCCTGTTTGGCTACCAAAGACAAGGGTCCGGGAATCAGAGTGGTATGGGCTACCAACGGTGGAACCAACCCTTAAGAACGCGTGCCTGCCTGTTTGGCTACCAAAGACAGGGGTCCGGGAATAAGGGTGGTTCGGGACTAAAGAGCAGGTTCAGGAAATTGTGGCAATAACGGTTTGTGACAGTCTAAAAACGCGGTCCCGTTAGAACATCATGGTGAATTGCGAAATCCTTCAAACCGGGAATAAGTTAAAATCACCCTACGTGACGCGTGCCTGCCTGTTTGGCTACCAAAGACAGGGGTCCGGGAATTAGGGTGATTTGGAGTTTCTATGGGGAATCATTCCAGAAAGACGCGTGCCTGCCTGTTTGGCTACCAAAGACAGGGGTCCGGGAGGTCTGGATGATCAGCCCTTAAGAACGCGTGCCTGCCTGTTTGGCTACCAAAGACAGGGGTCCGGGGCTAAGGGCGATCCAATTGACAGAAAAACGGGTTACATAAAGAATCTGCAATCTTCCCTTTTATTATATGACATTTAAGCACTCACAACGTCGGGAAGTTGCCTATTCTTTTAACCGGGAATACGTTAAACCAACTCTGTAAGACGCGTGCCTGCCTGTTTGGCTACCAAAGACAGGGGTCCGGGAATCAGAGTGGTATGGGCTACCAACGGTGGAATCAACCCTTAAGAACGCGTGCCTGCCTGTTTGGCTACCGAAGACAGGGATCCGGGAATAAGGTGGTTCGGGAATAAAACGGGTTTAAAAAGTTACTGCAATTCACCACAATACAGTATAAGGAAGAATTATGCAAATAATAATATGTACGGCTTATAATGCGACGGAAAACTGAATCAAATATTTTATGCTATAGCCTGCGTACTTACCAACAAACAGCGATTATACTGGGTTTTACACACACACACTTTTGAACGCGAAGTCCCGGTTTCAATCTTGTGTCGTTCACAACGAATTAACGGTCTCAAAATCAATTGCCGGTCTGAATTGTCTCGCATCGAACAACGCAGCATGCTTAAATGTAGTTCGGTCGGTTATACTCGATGTTTAGTAGGGAGGACCGAAGCGAACCGGGGACTGGCGATAGATACCGAGAGGGTCTCGACACAAAAAAATATAAACTGCCAATGCTCTATGAAAATACTAAATAACTTAAAACTAATTAACACAATCTAATTAAGGAGAAAATTAGTAACTTTGTTACAGTACCATTGCAAACGCCAGAACAAATCGATAAAGAAGTTGAATATTTTGTTACAAATATTCAACAAGCAGCTTGGGAAAACAGTCCAAAACCAAAGAGAATTTTTAAGGGAAAAAACTATCCAAAGGAAATTAGAGACCTTATATTGGAAAAAAGGAAACTAAGAAGAAAGTGGCAGCAAAGCCGTGATCCTCGGGACAAAACAAATCTCAACAACATGACGCAGCGCATTAGGCGAGAAATTCTAGTAATAAAAAATGAATCTATTAACCATTTTCTTAATGAACTTACAGATGATAAAAATACCGAGTATTCCCTTTGGAAAGCAACCAAAGATTTTAAAAGACCAATTATCCAAATTCCACCCATACGAAAATCTAACAACCAGTGGGCAAGGAGTAACAAAGAAAAAGCAGATATTTTTGCAAGTCATTTAGAAAAAACATTTCAGCCCCACGAAACACCGGATAAAAACTTTCATTTAAATGAACCCCATCAAATCGAAGACCATATTAAGCTTACATCACCAAAAGAAATATTAACAGAAATCAAAAATATTAATTCGAAAAAAGCCCCAGGGTATGATCTTATTAACGGGGTAGTCATAAAACAACTCTCCATTATTGCTTAAAAGAATAAAACCCATCATAGAAAGACAAGAAATTATTCCATCTCATCAATTTGGTGTTCGAGACAAGCATTCCACGATAGATCAAGTACATAGAATTACTAATATAATAGAAAAAGCACTAGAAGAGGGAGAAGTTTGTTCTGCAGTTTCTCTAGATGTAGCACAAGCATTTGACAAAGTGTAGCATGAACGCCTTACTTTTAAACTAAAACGATTTCTGCCAAAACAATATTCGGATATTTTGGAATCATACATATTTGATAGACATTTTAGAGTAAAACAGGAAGACTCATACTCAAATTTAAGAGAAATTCAAGCAGGCGTGCCCCCGGGGTAGCGTACTAGGCCCTTATCTATACTTATTATTCACTTGCGATATCCCAAAGCCAGAAAATTGTCACTTAGCAACATTTGCAGATGATACTGGTTTATTGACGGTAGAAAAATCTATTGAAAAATGCATAGAAAAACTTCAGGATGCAGTCACCGAAGTTCACAGTTGGACCACAAAGTGGCGAATAAAATTAAATGAAACCAAATAAATTTATGTTGATTTTACAAACAAAAATATAAATCACATACAAATAACAATTAACAACATTCCCGTACCATATTCAAATCAGGGAAAATATCTCGGTATAACACTTGATGCCAAATTGCGCTGGAAAACACATGTTATGAAAAAAAAAAGAAGAACTTGAGATAAGGTATAGAAAAAGTCCAATTTAACAATTCATAATAAGTTACTGCTTTATAGACAAATACTGAAACCAGTATGGACATATGGTATTCAACTATGGGGTTGTGCTAAAGAGAGTAACATTTTAGTTTTACAGAGATTTCAAAATAAAGTATTAAGAAACATTGTGAATGCACCTTGGTACGTTCGAAATAGTGACCTTCATCGAGATCTACAAATCGAAACTGTAGCAGAGACTATAAAAAAGTACGCAAAAAGCCATGAAGATAGACTCCATCGGCATGTGAATGTGGAAGCAATTCAGCTTCTAGACAATACTATGCTAGTTCGAAGACTAAAAAGAGTGAAGCCGTTTGAGCTAGTAAACTAAGTGAATTATATAAAACAAAATAATGCTATAAACACAACACAATTGTGAGTTACAGACTAAACAAAGCGGGGAGAACTATTGAGTGAACCCTAAGTTTAAATCTGACTTTTCTAGTAAATTAAGTTAAAACAAAATTGCTAATTACTGACTAGATTGTAATACAATAAACACAGTGTGTCTGACAAATAAAAAAAAAATAAAAAAGTTAGGGCTGAGCCATGTCCGCTTTCGTGGTGTCTTTCTTCTAGATAATTTATTAAGGTTGTGCCCCTGGCATTCCTTTCGACATATCCATAATCCCCTATTTTAGTTTATTCTATGTTCATTTTCTTACCTAATTTGGCATTGAAATCTCCCATTGTGTGTTCGATGTGCTCGTCATCGTAGGTAGAAGTGTCTTGAATAACTTGAACTGATGTTCTTTTTATTTTTAGTGTAAGATAGGCAACGCGATCTGAGATGCCTTTAATAGTTTGGACGTGTTTACTTATGGCTTTATTTAATATGAATCCTACTCCGAAGTTGCTGTTATCTTCGTTACCTTTATGGTAAAGTAGGTTACCGGAGTGTAGTTTTATCTGGTTGTTTGATTTTCGACGGGTTTCTGTTAAGCCTACAGTCCCATTTTATTCTTGTCTTCCTTCAGCTCATAAATTTTTTTGTATATGTTCATAGATCTAATATTATATGTTCCTATTGTTAGTTTTAGTTGTTTTTGTCTTGATCTTGCATAATGTTTCATAAGCGAATTTCTCCCTGCCCCAGATTCCGTAAGGCAGACCAAAGAGGTGTGGGATTCGGAGTGTTTCCTTCCCACCTGGGGATCATTTCCTTTCGTTTTTAAATTCGCCATGATTTATCGATTGGGGGTTAGTGGCATTACCCTAGACAGGTGCTAACCGTCCGGGTCAGAGAGTACCTGAGGTCGATTCATTTCCCCTGATAGACATCTTATGAGGTCTACCCGTACCCATTATACATTTACATCATACCTCGTTAATATTTTTACTTGTCATGTCAGAGAAGAACGAGAATGGCTCTTCTCTTGTAATGTAGATAATGCAGATGTAGTGCACTTACCATTGATAAAAACGGGGCAGAATTAAAAAGTTTCTTATGAAATGAAAGAACTTTGAAAAGCACTAATAAAATAGTATATTACAACCACATTGGTAAAAATTTTTGAGCTAAAATTTGCAAAAACCAATACGCAAAATCCTGAACATTTATATAGAAAATCGAATTAAAATTCCACAATAAATCTTGCCGCAGACAAGAGATGTAGCCAAAATCAAAGCTGCAACAGGTTTTAAAGTATGGAAGGATATTTAATGAAATTTAGCGAACTGCGACTCAAATTTGTGTGCAGTACAAATTTTTTAAGCATGTCTAACAACACAAGTTTTTGCAAAGCAAACATCATTTGTATGGTTCCAAAGTAGATTGCGAAAAAAAAGTCAGGTTTACTTCATTAATAGATACAAGCTATCAGAGAGACTGCTAATCAAAGCAACAGTGAGGAAGAACTGCATAAGCTTAAATGAACCACAGAGTTGGCCTTTGTCAAGACAATGAGAAGTAAACAGTTTGTGAGTTAAGGCCCAATGCTAACACGACTCACCCTTTCGTGTAAGCGCTAAAAAATCTGGGGGCACAGCAGGGCCCCGCCAAGTTCGCGAAAACTGCTGTAACTGCACAACCGTAGAACTTCATACAGTTAACAACCACTCCAAGTTTTATGGACTGCCATGAGTAGTAAAGTAGTTACGAAATTTCAAAAAACGTCGAAATTGCCCTTCACTCACGCAATCATGTATAGATTATCAAAATTCTACTGTACTTTCAAACAAGGAAAGCTGAAATTTTTCCCTCCCCTATAAATGTAAAGTTATGGAAAAGTAACATTGCCCACTTCCAAAAACGTAGAGAGCTGAGCTTTGGCAGACTAATAGGAACTATGATAAAACAATAGAAAAAAATTAAAAAACCTCAAAATTTTAAATATTCCGCAAATTTGACTACTTTAAAACTTAAACATTATCCAAATCCTTTAAAAAAAATATTGACATCATAACAAAAACATTTCATGTAAAAAAAGCCAAGTACGCAAATATGGTATTCCATAAAAAGAATTGAGATTAAAATAAAGCAAAGTTCTCCAATACAAATTTCAATATGAAGGGTTTTATTTTAAGTATTTTATTTATTAAGTAATCAACAGGCTTGCGCCCAATAACAGACTACAATCATATAACATATTAAAGTAATTATGTGCTAAAACTACAGAGTTTTTAGTTAAAATAGAGATAAATAGAGTCCGATTGAAAAAACATAAGCGTAAGGCAAATTTTTGATATTTTCCAAATATCTGGGTACGTTTGTAATTGCAATATTGGATTAAAAATAATCTCCAGAGGTCTCACCAGAAACTCCTTACATCCCTTAAAAATGTAGGGTGGGATATTGTCTGGGCGGCATGATTTTTTTGGCTTTAATTTAGCAATAGAACCGAACCGAACCGTTCAAAATATCACTCTCCTCGATTCTTTCCAAATCAAGCACAGTATTTGTGTATTTTAAATGATCGTCTTTAACAATGTTGGTTCTCAGAATAGACACTTTGAAAATGATCAGCAAACGTTTGAGCTATTTGAGAGTTCCCACGTATCTCTTTGTTTTCATAAAACATGCAATCTGAAGAGTTATCTGAATTTTTTTTTGTATTTTTTACATATTTCCAAAAATTATTTACTAGGTTCTTACTATTTTGGAAATTTTTTTCTAAACTTGGTTATTACGACTGCAAATGACTCTTAGGCACAGTGCTAAATTGAACATAAAGAAGTTTGTCTGTATAGGAGAACTTGGCTTTACTTTTATCTTAATTATTTTTACGGAAGATGATTTCGCGTACTTGGCTTTTTCTACATGAAATGTTTTTGTAATAATAAAAATTATTAAAAACTAATATTCTATTTCTTTTTTTGCTTATATGAGGGATTAACTATGAAAATTATTAAGAGAACAGTGCATCTAAAAACTTATTGGAACCATATTTTATACTCCGCAAAGTTCAGCAAAACTGATATAAATGGAGTTTTAAACAAATTCTAGATATAAAAAATTATCCAAATATCTAACTCGGTAAATAAAAAACGTTATCATTATTATTAAACATTATCTCACATTCAGTTTTATAAATGAGAGTACAACACAAATTTTATCAATTTTTACAAACCAAAACAAAAACAAAAATATTAAGTAGAGAGGCAAATATTTGATTCATTTACGTCTTTTTTTGTCTGCTTGGATGTGACTACGTTTGCAGCACTAATTTTTATACTCACTTTTAGAGGATTTCAACAATTTATTTTAAACTCGTTATTAGGGACTTATTGGAATAAAGCCTAGCTTAAATAGTGCCAGGCCGTATTTTGACAGTTTTACATTAGAATATGACAGCTGATCTTCCAATATAAGGAATTTGTTTACTATACAAACTGAAATAGATACGTCGTCTTTAATTAAGGATAAATAAACGACTTATCTTTAAATTCGACTTTGTTATGTCAATTTTGAAAGATAATATGTCAGTTTGCAATGTAAATCTGTCAAAATACAGCCTGACACTATTTAATATAGGCTTTATTCCAGTAAGTCCCTATTATTTAATAGGGACTTATTGGAATAAAACCTGACTTTATTTTAGAGTCGACTTTATTCTGACACATTTGCACAGAAAACTAACAGGAGACCTCTCAAAATTGACATACCAAAGCCAAATTTAATAATACAAACCCTAACTTTCATTTAATAAATACCGACACCAATAAATCCGGTTTTTAAATACACAAAGGCCGAATTCTGAAAGAGAGCAGCTGCTTTTTATATGTAAATCTGTCACCATAGGGTCGACTTTAAAATAAGGTACGTTTTATTCCAATAAGTCTCTAATATCTTTGGAGAGTTATTTAAAAAATAACGTTTAAACAATACATTCTTGGGATCGGGAATATGAAACAATTTTCCTCTATTGTATATAGTTAAGTTTGATATTAGTTTATTTTTTAGGCATCTTGGGATTCCCGTTGCTAAAAGTTTATGTTTATGTAACTTTTCTTACCTAGGAATATTCTTTCGTCAAACTCCCCTTTACTTAGCAAAAGCCTTTCATACATTTTACTAATATTCTTAAAGTTCTGATCAAAATTGTCCTCGTGAAACATCTGCGTCAGATCTTCTTCGTTAGCAATAATAATTTCTTCAGTTATCAACTTATGCATTGCATCTCTAAACGTGTACATTTTCATGTGAAGTGCTTCCTTTATTACAGAATCGCAGCCTAAGGAAACAACATAAAATAAATACTACAGGCACAGATTTATCAGAGTCGTAAAATTGTTGAATATCGATTCAGGGTGTATTCGCAAAATTCTTGGGTTTTTGTCTATTCTGTGTGTGTATTATGAAATTCCTGAAAAATGCGCAAGGAAATATCAGCACAGAAAAAAAAAGCACACACGAAAAAAAAAGTTTACAGAGGAAAGATACAATTAGAGTCCGACTTAAAGAAAAGTCATGCAGTAGAAAAAGTTGAGTTTTAAAAATATAAAAATTCAAGAGCCAGCAGGGGCGCTTTGCAAAATAAACTAGCCACAGACGAATGAACGAACTTGTTTTGATCTCCTCAGTATGATCTGTCAAAAGCGGACCATAACGCCTAACCAGCATATATAAATTAAAATTTTAAAAATAGCCCGTTTCTCACAGTGGAGCGTTGGTAAAATATAAAAAAGAAAACTTTACTTAGTATGCTCCACTAGTGCTCAACCCTCTCTTCTAAAATTTCAAAAATAGTCTGTTTTTCACAGTGGAGCTATAAAAAAAACAAAAAAGAAAACTTCTCTCAGTGGTCTCCACTAGTGCTCAACCCTTTCTTCATGCATCGGACACGTAGATATCCATCAGCAGGGAGGATCTCACTTGTGCGACAAGGAGCAAAACTGACTACCAACAGACACGTGTCTTGTTTTGATCTCCTATAATTTGAAAAATTGTCCGTTTTTCTTACTGGAGCTTTGTAAAAATACAAAAGAAAACACTTCTCTCAGCAACAATTTAAAAGAATTGGACCACTAATTGGTGTAATTTTTTTAAATAAAAAGAGTGAAAAATCATGTTTTTTGTACAAATCTTGCTTTTCTTAGGTCATTTAAGGTTCGATGACCTTAAACATACTTTCTTTTATATGCCCAATATCGAATTATATAGAAACGAGTATAATCATGACCTGATTGTAGCAATCATTGTAATATTATTTATAAGTTTTTGCGCACCATTTTGAAAATATGGGCGCCACAGAGTCCATGATCAAAAATTTAAAAAGAGCCTCGTGTCAGGTAAAAATAAAATATTGTTCCTAATAATTAGTGTGACAAGTTTGATGCTTGTACCCCTAATAGGCTTTTTGTTTTGATATATTGCTCTTAGCCTCTGCACTATAAGACAAAGAATGTGCAGGGTCTCAAAATATAAACAGCGAAATAATATGAGTTATACGACCGACGTCGACCTTACCTGGAATCATCTAGAGAAACCCGACTACCTCTAAACCTACCGGAGATGAGGAGTTGCATTTCATTTCATTTGTTGTAAACGTTTTTACCTTTAGTATTCTTAAGTCTATTATTGTACTCGCATCAATAAAATATACATTTATTATAAAGCATAAACTCGAAGTGGTTGTTCGATTACTTAATTGGCGCAGTCAACGGAGTTCGAAGTTTCAAATGCATCGCGATCGGCTTATTCGGCTTCAATAACTTTTGGTGATTGGCGATTGGCAGTGTGGATTTTACAAAATTGAAAATCCCAGTCTATCGAAGACCTGTGAAACACAATCATCGGGAACTAGAACAGCATCGTCTAGTTTCGCAAGGATAAGGACTTTTGTGAGGACAAAATCGCCTAGCAGAACCTTGTTCTTATAGAGGAATGACCACCTTCGCTGTTTACCTGCTTATGTAAGTTGCAATTTATGTCTGATTCCGACGACCAAGTAGATATAATTGAGTGGCTCAAAAATTTAAGACTTGAAACCAACCTCCCTCAAAACTTAAACGCACAAAGTTCTTCATTCAGTAATCCTTCTCAAACATTGCAGGCGCGCGAATCTCTGCAATTCGATTTTTTGTCAGCTTCTAAAGAAAGCCAGACCTTTCTAACAAATTTGATAAAAAGTGAAAATTCTAAAATGAGTTTTAAACCAGAATATCTCAATTGCGTACCCAAATTTGATGGCAATCCGAATGATTTATATAGGTATATCAGTATTTGTGACAAAATTGTAGAAACATTTTTAAATACAACCGACCCGGGATGTTTTCAAAATATTTATTTGTTGAACTCGTTAATAGGAAAACTCGACGGCGAAGCAAGTACTGTCGTAAATATTGATTCATCGACTTCTTGGGCCGATATTAAAAACACCCTTATTCGAAATTTTGCCGACCAAAGAGACGACGTTGCTCTTACAAAAGATCTATGCTCATTAAAACAAGATTCAAATGAAAGTTACACACAATTTTATAACAGAGTTTTACACACTCTTAATTTGCTCTCCTCGTACATAAACACCCACATAGGCACTGAAGAAAATAGAAAGTCACGAATTGATTTTTGTAAAAACCTTGCACTTAAGACATTTTTGTCAGGTTTAATTGACACAGATTTGGCACGAGCCATCCGATCCATGAAGCCTCACGATCTAACAACAGCCTTGCAATATGTCACCGATGAAATGAATAGTTCCTATCTGAAACAAAACGTGTCATTGCCTCAACCTCCGTTTAATCACATTCAAACGCCCCAAAGATTTTTCTCTCCTAGACCAAGTTCCATACAATCTAATGCTTATGCACCAAGTCGTTTTTTAGACAACCGCCGATAACATTTAGGCCTCAGTGTTTTTATCCTCGACCGGCGTACAGACCACAACAAAGATTTGCTACAAATAGTCAAGTTTTTAGGCCACAAAACATAGTTCGCTCCCAACAAATTCCCCAAAAAGCCTTACCGCCGCCCACACCTATGTCAATATCTACGCGCAATAGTTCACAAATAACGTCAAATAGCAGCTATTATAAACATAATAACTACCAACCTAGCACTTCACAAATGCAAAAAAATGGAAGTGGAAGAAATGTATAATACCGAAGCCAACCAACTTTCTCAATATGATCAAACTTTTACAGATCAGTATTACAATGAATATTACCAACAAAACGGTTACTACCCCGAGGATAATCAATTTTGCCTCTCGGAACGTTTGGATAATTGCCAAATCTTTACATCCGAGTCCAGTGATAATGATTTTTTACTATACAACGCAAACGAGCAAACCGATTTAGATGCCGTAAATTTTACAGAGGTCCTCAGTCGGGACACCAAACTATAACACCGCAAGAAATACCCTTTAATATGACTAGCTCCAGTGAGCTACCATACATTATATTTCCGGAACACAACCTAAAAATACTAATCGACAGCGGCTCGACAAAGTCATTTTTAGATCCAAATATAACAAAAAAATTGTACCCGAACCACATAAAAAAAGATCCTTTTGTAGTCTCAACAGTATTTCAAAAGTCCGCTCATCAGTTTAGTGCGCATCTGCCCTGCTCAAAATTATTTAATTTGCCAAAAGCCCAAAATATAAATTTTTTTTGTTTAAATTTCACGATTTTTGTAATGGCCTTATTGGATTGACAATCTGAAAATTTTGCAAGTTAATCTTGATTTTAACTCTGGAATTCTCGCTACACCATATGCAAAGGTCAAGTTACAATTTTATAAAACCAAGTCACAAATAAATAATTGTATTACAATACCACCTCGTGTTCATCAGGTAATAAGAGTACCTGTAAACGTAAAAAATGGTGAGATAATTCTCCCATATCAAAAAATACACAATTGCGAAATCCCAGAATGTTTAACCTCAGCTAAAAATGGTTTTGCCTTGACTACAATCCTAAATAATACATGTGAAAGCGTAACTATGGATTTTTCTTTACCATTTGAAGTAGAAAAATGCAACCGCAAAGAAATTGAAGAAATCAATTTTAATAATATTGTTGAAACGCATGAAACAAAATTGGACTTTTCAAAATTTCGTTTAAACCATTTAAATTCGGAGGAAAAAAATCAACTTTTGACACTAATAAATAACTTTTCAGATGTGTTTTATCAAGAAAATACGCCACTTACTTTTACTAACAAAATAAAACATAATATACGGACCACCGATGAAATACCAGTCTACAAAAAATCGTATCCATTACCTTTTGCTCACAAAAAAGAAGTAGAAAAACAAATGAAACAGTTACTTGATCAAAAAATTATTAGACCCAGCACTTCTCCTTGGAACTCTCCATTATGGGTGGTCCCAAAAAAGATGGACGCTTCAGGGGAACAACAGTATAGAGCTACAAACACAACTTTTTCTGGGTATTACGCCACTAGTAAGGAAAAATTACTTTAAAAAATTATAAAAAACCACTGCGTTTTATTTATATTTTGTCTCAAAATCTTAAATGTTTCTTGTTCAAATATATTTTTTATTATTTATCGTTAAATAATAAAAAATATATTTGAACAAGAAACATTTAAGATTTTGAGACAAAATATAAATAAAAAGCTTGAAAACGATTGTAGATTGACAATCGAAACGTAGCATATTCAAATTCAATTAAAAGATAAGTGGTTTAGTTTTTACTAGGCAACTATTTATTTTTATAGAAAGCCACTGACAAATTAGTGATTTTTATTTTTCTAGGAGAAACGCAGTGGTTTTTTATAATTTTTTAAAGTAATTTTTCCTTACTAGTGGCGTAATACCCAGAAAAAGTTGTGTTTGTAAAATGAATCCGCCACAAACATATAGATTTTATTTAGTATAGAGCTGTTCTTGACTTCAGGTCATTGAACTCTAAAACTGTAGATGACCGTTATCCCCTTCCTAACGTCACTTATCTCCTTGATAAACTTGAAAATGTCAATATTTTTCAACCTTAGATTTGGCAAGTGGGTTTCACCAAATTGAGATGTCAGAAAAAGATATCGAGAAAACCGCCTTTAGTACAGAAAACGGCCATTTTGAATTTCAAAGAATGCCGTTTGGCTTAAAAAACGCCCCGCGACTTTTCAAAGAGTGATGGATAATGTTTTAAGAGGCATCCAGAATGAAATGTGCTTGGTATATCAAGATGACATAATTATTTTTAGTACGTCACTACAAGAACACATTGACCGCCTAAGAGCTGTTTTTCAACGGCTGCGTGAATCAAACTTTAAAATACAGTTTAAAAAATCAGAATTTCTAAAGAAAGAAGTCGCCTATTTAGGCCATGTGGTGACCCCAGATGGAGTAAAACCTAATGAGGATAAAATCCGTTTCATTCTTGATTGGCCACTTCCCTCTACCCAGAAACAGATACGCGAATTTCTCGGCCTTCTCGGATATTATAGGCGATTTATACGGGACTACTTCGAGTTTATGCTTTATAATAAATCTATATTTTATTGATGTGAGTACAATAATAGACTTAAGAATACTAAAAGTAAAAACGTTTACAACAAATGAATTGAAATGCAACTCCTCATCTCCGGTAGGTTTAGAGGTAGTCGGGTTTCTCTAGATGATTCCAGGTAAGGTCGACGTCGGTCGTATAACTCCTCCACCCCAAAATTAGACTTTACAGGGGCAGGTGGATGCTGGCCGGATCAATTTTCTGCTCACATTGTTTTAATTGTGAAAGAATGACGTTAATGCTGTCTTGTGGAGTTTGCACTTGAATTACAACTGAATTTGTGTTTTTTGATTGTTTGCATTTCCGTACTCGCTTATAGGTTAAGTATAAACATATAAGTGTAAGTATTACACATACAAGTAATGTCCATATACTGGGTATACATGATAAATGCTTGATGTTTCGAAGTGCGGATAGTTTTCTTGAATTTCTCTTTTTAGGTTGTTTAAGCTATCTAAGTCAATATCTTTTATACTGTTTGATAGGTCCAACGGATGTATAACAGTTGGTGCATCTTGTATGTTTGTTGTTGTTCGTAAAAATTTGTCGGTTGATCTGAATTAGGCAGTCGTTTGGCAGTCTGATAAGGTATGTTCCCAAAAGTGTATGTACTTTTTCTTGATGTTGACAGGAAGTTTTAGCGTTTTCTTCATTTGGAAGAACAAATATCCATTGGTTTGACTTCTCTAGTTGGTGAATGATTGGTGTGGCTAATTTAATTTGTGTTTTCTGGCAGGTGGTTGGCTGATTTAGCTAAATTTCGCAAGGACTATCGGGTTCGCTGTTTTTGAAGTCTTCTTTTTTGCAAATATATTCATTTCTGGTTATTTCTGCGCATGGTTCTTGATAGTAAGCATGTTGCAATTTGTTTTTTATCAAAAAAATTTTTCGCGGGAAAACCACTTTAAACCAACTGCTCTCAAATTGTATTGCCACGGGATATAAATAAAAGTAGTCAAAAATGTCTTTAGATGTGATTGGAATGTGTAGGAGATAAGTAATTTTATTATTTAGAATAAAACAGTCTAAGGTGATAAATTTTTCATAAAAAAATAAATTTTGAAGAGTAACAGTTAATAACATTTGTTGTTCTCCTACTTTTTCTTGCAAAGACAATAAAAGATCAGATAACTTTATTATACTTGGATGCATGACCTTTAGTTTATAAAATGTAATTGAATTTTCAACATCTTGCAAGATTGATTGAATAATTTCATAGGAGTTTATAAGTTGAAGCAAAATATCTTTGATAAAAAGGGAATTTTCTCTGTAGCCAGAATTTTTAACAATTGAAGCAATCTGATTGATTTTGGACTCTAAAAATTTTTCATTTTGAATTATTTGTTGAACCGTTTGATTAAATTTAGAAATAACACTAATCGATAAGGAATTCTGTTTTAAAATTGACGTCGACAATGTTTTTTGATTATTTTGTAACTCATGAATCATTTTTTCATAGTACTCGCCATCCGATGCGTCTAAATTGCCTGTAACAGCCTTAAATACAGACCCTAACATGTTAATCATCCCACGTCTTAATCGTTTGGGATGAGGCAAAATTTCTGATATTTTGGTATCGAACCTGGTTTGTAATATTTTTAAAAGTTTTAGGTAATTCTGTGTATCGTTGGAATATCCAGTATTGCTATCTATTAAACTCGTGATATTATTTACTTTTAAGTTTAATTTATTGGTTTCCCTCAGTATGGGGTCTAAATCAAAGTAATGAATTAAAGTGTAGGTATATTCTATTGTTTTTGCAGTTCCTAATTTTATTGGCATTATTCCAAGATTATTATCCAGTTTTTTTTTATAATCATTTCATCCTCAAGACCCGAAGCGAGGCCGAACCTGAAATACAAAACCCAAAGATAAAAAAAAGTTACCCATATTTATTTTTAATTAGCGGTCTTTTTAAATTAGACATATGAATTTTTCCGTGGGAGTTTGTTGATATTATTTGACTTGCTGGGTTTACTGACACCGTTGTAGTGGGTTCTAAGAATTTGTTTCCTAGTTTTTTTTCGTTCATGTTTACGTATATATATTTCTTGATTGGGTTGAAATAAGATAGGATCATCGCGTTTTTTGTTTAATTTATTGATTAAAGTCGTTTTGAATTGGGCTAGTTTTTCGTTAATTTTTGAGTACAGTAATTTAGATTTTTTTTATGATCATTAACATAGTTACTCATGAGAATATGGTCTAAATTTTCGTCGAAAGGGTCGTCTGACGAGATATGACCGTTTACAATGTCTATAGGCTTCATTTTTGTTACTGAATGTATAGTATGGTTATAGGCCAGGACCGCGTAGGAAATTTTATTTGTAATAGGTTCTTTCGAAAATCCTTGATTATTTAAAAGACAAATATGTTCTGCCAGTGTTGAGTGAAACCGTTCAATACTCCCATTTAAATCGGGGTGATTTGGAGAAATAAAGTGAACTTTTAATTTGTGTAAAAGTAAAAGTTTAGTAATTACGCTGTTTTTCAACTCTGAACCATTGTCAAAATTAACTAAAAGGTTTGGTACGCCGTGATGTGAGAAAAATGTCAATAATTTGTCGGCGATATCAGAGGCAGTCAGTGTTTTGAGATAGTATGCCTGAGCGTATTTAGAAAAGCTATCTATTACTGTTAAAAATTTATTATGTTCCGCGGTATAAGTGTCGATGTATAGGATTTCAAAAGGTTTAGTTGGGGTGGGGGTAATATTCATTTTTACTTTAACCGGGTGTCGTTCGTACTTGCTAATCTGGCAAATTTCACATTGATTTATGTATGTTTGAATGGAACTTTTAAGATTTGGCCAGTAATATTTTATTTTTATTTTATATTCTGTTTCGTCAATGCCCATCAAGAATGGAACGGATTTTATCCTCATTGGGTTTTACTCCATCTGGGGTCACCACATGGCCTAAATGGGCGACTTCTTTCTTTAGAAATTCTGATTTTTTTAACTGTATTTTAAAGTTTGATTCGCGCAGCCGTTGAAAAACAGCTCTTAGGCGGTCAATGTGTTCTTGTAGTGACGTACTAAAAATAATTATGTCATCTTGATATACCAAGCACATTTCATTCTGGATGCCTCTTAAAACATTATCCATCACTCTTTGAAAAGTTGCGGGGGCGTTCTTTAACCCAAACGGCATTCTCTGAAATTCAAAACGGCCGTTTTCTGTACTAAAGGCTGTTTTTTCGATATCTTTTTCTGACATCTCAATTTGGTGAAACCCACTTGCCAAATCTAAGGTTGAGAAATATTGACATTTTCCAAGTTTATCAAGGAGATAAGTGACGTTAGGAAGGGGATAACGGTCATCTACAGTTTTAGAGTTCAATGACCTGAAGTCAAGAACAGCTCTATACTGTTGTTCCCCTGAAGCGTCCATCTTTTTTGGGACCACCCATAATGGAGAGTTCCAAGGAGAAGTGCTGGGTCTAGTAATTTTTTGATCAAGTAACATTTGTTTTTCTACTTCTTTTTTGTGAGCAAAAGGTAATGGATACGATTTTTTGTAGACTGGTATTTCATCGGTGGTGCGTATATTATGTTTTATTTTGTTAGTAAAAGTAAGTGGCGTATTTTCTTGATAAAACACATCTGAAAAGTTATTTATTAGTGTCAAAAGTTGATTTTTTTCCTCCGAATTTAAATGGTTTAAATGAAATTTTGAAAAGTCCAATTTTGTTTCATGCGTGTCAACAATATTATTAAATTTGAAGGAAGTTCACGAGGTATAAAGTCTTAACAAAAAGTTTCACGGGCAAGACCTCAGAAGCCTAATGAGGCAGAAACGCGTCCCCGTAGCTACCTTTACCTCTGAGGTCTTGCCCGTGAAACTTTTTGTTAATATTATTAAAATTGATTTCTTCAATTTCTTTGCGGTTCCATTTTTCTACTTCAAATGGTAAAGAAAAATCCATAGTTACGCTTTCGCATGTATTATTTAGGATTGTAGTCAAGACAAAACCATTTTTAGCTGAGGTTAAACATTCTGGGATTTCGCAATTGTGTATTTTTTGATATGGGATAATTATCTCACCATTTTTTACGTTTACAGGTACTCTTATTACCTGATGAACACGAGGTGGTATTGTAATACAATTATTTATTTGTGACGTGGTTTTATAAAATTGTAACTTGACCTTTGCATATGGTGTAGCGAGAATTCCAGAGTTAAAATCAAGAGTAGCTTGCAAAATTTTGAGATTGTCAATCCCAATAAGGCCATTAAAAAAATCGTGAAATTTAAACAAAAAAAAATTTAGATTTTGGGCTTTTGGCAAATTAAATAATTTTGAGCTAAACGCACTAAACTGATGAGCGGACTTTTGAAATACTGTTGAGACTACAAAAGCATCTTTTTTTATGTGGTTCGGGTACAATTTTTTTATCAAATACCAAATTGCAAGTAATGCAAGGACCTAAAACTATAAACAACAAATGAAATTAAAGAAAGAAAAATAAGAAAAAAGTAAGCCGAAGCAGAAAACTTTTTTCTTATTTTTCTTTCTTTAATTTCATTTGTTGTTTACAATTTTTTTGTTATATTTGGATCTAAAAATGACCTTGTCGAGCCGCTGTCGATTAGTATTTTTAGGTTGTGTTCCGGAAATATAATGTATGGTAGCTCACTGGAGCTATTCATATTAAAGGGTATTTCTTGCGGTGTTATAGTTTGCTGTCCCGACTGAGGACCTCTGTAAAATTTACGGCATCTAAATCAGTTTGCTCGTTTGCGTTGTATAGTAAAAAATCATTATCACTGGACTCGGATGTAAAGATTTGGCAATTATCCAAACGTTCCGAGAGGCAAAATTGATTATCCTCGGGGTAGTAACCGTTTTGTTGGTAATATTCATTGTAATACTGATCTGTAAAAGTTTGATCATATTGAGAAAGTTGGTTGGCTTCGGTATTATACATTTCTTCCACTTCCATTTTTTGCATTTGTGAAGTGCTTGGTTGGTAGTTATTATGTTTATAATAGCTGCTATTTGGCGTTATTTTTGAACTATTGCGCGTAGATATTGACATAGGTGTGGGCGGCGGTAAGGCTTTTTGGTGAATTTGTTGGGAGCGAACTATGTTTTGTGGCCTAAAAACTTGACTATTTGTAGCAAATCTTTGTTGTGGTCTGTACGCCGGTCAAGGATAAAAAGACTGAGGCCTAAATGATATCGGCGGTTGTCTAAAAAAACGACTTGGTGCATAAGCATTAGATTGTATGGAACTTGGTCTAGGAGAGAAAAATCTTTGGGGCGTTTGAATGTGATTAAACGGAGGTTGAGGCAATGACACGTTTTGTTTCAGATAGGAACTATTCATTTCATCGGTGACATATTGCAAGGCTGTTGTTAGATCGTGAGGCTTCATGGATCGGATGACTCGTGCCAAATCTGTGTCAATTAAACCTGACAAAAATGTCTTAAGTGCAAGGTTTTTACAAAAATCAATTCGTGACTTTCTACTTTTTTCAGTGCCTATGTGGGTGTTTATGTACGAGGAGAGCAAATTAAGAGTGTGTAAAACTCTGTTATAAAATTGTGTGTAACTTTCATTTGAATCTTGTTTTAATGAGCATAGATCTTTTGTAAGAGCAACGTCGTCTCTTTGGTCGGCAAAATTTCGAATAAGGGTGTTTTTAATATCGGCCCAAGAAGTCGATGAATCAATATTTACGACAGTACTTGCTTCGCCGTCGAGTTTTCCTATTAACAAGTTCAACAAATAAATATTTTGAAAACATCCCGGGTCGGTTGTATTTAAAAATGTTTCTACAATTTTGTCACAAATACTGATATACCTATATAAATCATTCGGATTGCCGTCAAATTTCGGTACGCAATTGAGATATTCTGGTTTAAAACTCATTTTAGAATTTTCACTTTTTATCAAATTTGTTAGAAAGGTCTGGCTTTCTTTAGAAGCTGACAAAAAATCGAATTGCGGAGATTCGCGCGCCTGCAATGTTTGAGAAGGATTAATGAATGAAGAACTTTGCGCGTTTAAGTTTTGAGGGAGGTTGGTTTCAAGTCTTAAATTTTTGAGCCACTCAATTATATCTACTTGATCGTCGGAATCAGACATAAATTGCAACTTACATATGCAGGTAAGCAGCGAAGGTGGTCATTCCTCTATAAGAACAAGGATCTGCTAGGCGATTTTGCCCTCACAAAAGTCCTTATCCTTGCGAAACTAGACAGATGCTGTTCTAGTTCCCGATGATTGTGCTTCACAGGTCTTCGATAGACTGGGATTTTCAATTTCGTAAAATCCACACTGCCAATCGCCAATCACCAAAAGTTATTGAAGCCGAATAAGCCGATCGCGATGCGTTTGAAACTTCGAACTCCGTTGACTGCGCCAATTAAGTAATCGAACAACCACTTCGAGTTTATGCTTTATAATAAATCTATATTTTATTGATGTGAGTAGAATAATAGACTTAAGAATACTAAAAGTAAAAACGTTTACAACAAATGAATTGAAATGCAACTCCTCATCTCCGGTAGGTTTAGAGGTAGTCGGGTTTCTCTAGATGATTCCAGGTAAGGTCGACGTCGGTCGTATAACTCGCTCGTTTATTCTTGTGTTGCGGACATGTTTTAATAATGTCTTTAAATCACTAAAAAAGCAGCATTCATGCCACGCACAAGAAGGTAGGAATCAGCAAAATCGGTTCAATGGTTCTAAAAAATTTTTTTTGTGTTAACCATTGTTTTGAATATTAAACGGTTGCCTTGCCAACCATGTCTGCATTTATTTCCTTATAAATTCATTACTACTGAATCGATTTTGATTAAATAAAAAGTATCTTGGTGAGAATTGATTGCTTTTAAAAGATAATGAACAAAATTTATTACCATCTTAATATTTAAGATGGTGGGCAGAATCATAATTGATTCTTCAAAATGGCGTGTTTAGTTTTATTTCTTAAAAATGTTTTAGTTTTTTTTAATTTATAGAAAAGCACTACTTTTTCCCCACACAACAAGGTATAAATTACTGGTTCTTAAAAAATATATTTTTGTTTCAGCCATTCTGTCTGTCTGTCTGTCTGTCATCATCCTGTCTGCATTCATTTCTTTATAAACTCATTATTACTGAACCGATCTTAGTGAAATAAAAAAATCATGGTGAGAATTGATTGTTCTTTAAAGTTTATAATCGAAAATAGAAGTTAGGATGCCGGAAATAATCATATTTGACCCCTCAAAGAGGCACGTTTATTCTTATTTTTAAAAAATGTTTTAGTTTTTTTTATAATTCATAGAAAAACACTTAATTAATTTTTATCTCTTTATGCGGGAGAAAAGTAATATTTTTCTATAAATTAAAAAAAAAATCTAAAACATTTTCGGAAAATAAGAATAAGCACGCCATTTTCAAGAATCAAGTATTATTCTGTCCGACATCTTAAATTCTAAGACGGCGGCAAATTTAGATTATAATCTTTAAAGAAAAATGAATTTTTAACATGATTTTTTTTTATTCACTAAAATTGGTTTAGTAGTAACGAATTTGTAAGGAAATAAATGCAAACAGGATTGGCAATGCAATCGTTTAATCTGTAAAACAATCGCTGAAACAAAAATAGATTTTTTGAGAACCACCACACCGATTATACTAATATACACCTCGTTGTGTGGGGAAAAAGTAGTGCTATTTTATAAATTAAAAAAAACTAAAACATTTGCGGAAACTAAGAATAAACACGCCATTTTGAAAAATCAAGTATGATTCTGTGCGCCATCTTAAATTTTAAGATGGCAATAAACTTTAATTATGACCTTTAAAAAGCAATCAATTCTCACCAGCATGTTTTTTGTTTCATTGAAATCGGTTCAGTAGTAATGAATTTATAAGGAAATAAATGCAGACATGATTGGCAAGGCAATCGTATAATATGCAAAACAATGGTTGAAACAAAAATATTCTTTTTAGAACCACTAAACCGATTTTGCTAATTCGTACCTTGTTGTGCGTGGCAGAAATGCAGCTTTTTTACCAATTTAAAAAAATAATTAAGACATGTTCGCAACATCAGAATAAACGAGCGTCTTTGAAAGGTACATTTTAATTTCGTCCGCCATCTTGGATTTTGAGATGATGGACAAAAAAGTACATTCAGTCAAAACTCTGATTAATTCTCTGCCAAGTGCAGTTTGTCCCATTAAAATCGATTATATAGTTCAAAAGTTATAATGAAAAAAAAATTGCCCGGTTTTTTTGGCCCACCCGGTAGTAACAGAGGAAAGTCTTAAGTAGGTATACTTCCGTACTTTAAATAAAAAAGATCCTTTTAACTTTGTGTTTAGACATCTGAGCCCTGAAGGGGAGAAAAACTAGAGATATCCCAAAAAAAATAACCCAAAAGTTAAATTCGCCCCGCTTGGGAAAACAGAGTCTATTAAACTAAAAAACAAAGGAAAAAATCGGCAACACGCTAGAAGCTTACCTTCTGTAATTCTGTAGCAGTCCCAAAATTTCATTGGCGGCCGCGGCCCTTTCTTGCGACTGGAATTTCGGTCTTCAACCCAAAAACACGTGTGACTTTTTTCAGTTTTTTGTCGGAAGTGGTTTCTTCATTCCCCTGTCACACACAGGGTGGCGCTTCAAACTCCCAGCGTGAGCAAAAAACGCGCATGATTTTACCAAAATGATCAGGTGATCAAAAAGAAAATAACTTTCAACAAAGAGAGAAATTATCACCTGATCGGAATTTTTCCCAAACAGGACTTTTTTTTTGAAGGTTTTTGCAGAAAGCCCAAAAATATCAAAACAAACTTTAAGGTTAGGTTTTCCAAAAAATTTAAAATAAAACAATAAAGAAAAATAACTGGCAGCATTAAACATTCCGCCCACCATAAAAATTCCCAATTTTTATAGAAAAACCCAAAACTAAAAAATCAAAAAAAAAAAGGGTATTCAATTACCCAAAGGGTCTAAACAATAGATTAGCATTTTTGCAACAATAATTTTATCGCAATAACTATGGACGTCATACTTAAGTTAATTCAAATAAGCATGATTCACGCTACACAAGGCTTTGAGGGTTGGATACTGGCTGGGTAACAGACATACCTTCACCAAACTACGGTCAAGTAATCCTTTCGCGGTTTTTACTTGCACGACACGGGGGATTCTATCTGGACTCGAGTAAATTTTTTCAATTCTACCGAGTGACCACTTCAATGGGGGTAGGTTTTCGTCTTTCAACGCTACTAATGTTCCAACTTTTGGAGGGTTATCGGGGGTATTCCATCTTTCGCGTTGTTGCAACGACTGTAAATACTCCATATGCCAGCGGTGCCAAAAATGCTGCTGGATCTGCTGAACAAGCTGCCAGCGATGGAGACGGTTTAACTTAACATTGGTTAGGTCTTCATCGGGAGGGGCTGTCAAGGGTTCCAAAGTGAGGAAATGTCCAGGAGTAAGACTTTGAAAGTCATGAGGATCAGGGCTCATACTACACAATGGTCGACTATTTAAAATAGCCTCAATCTGAACCAATACAGTCATCAACTCTTCAAAGGTTAGGATTTGATCCCCCACAATTCTCTTCAGATGAGTTTTCGTGGACTTTACCCCAGACTCATGGAGTCCAACAAAATGCGGACTGGCGGGTGGATTAAAACACCACTTAATCGCTAAAGTCTCAGCAGCTTGCTGACAATAGGACACAAGGAGGTTATTTGCCCCAACAAAATTAGTGCTTGACTTCTTACACCACGACGCCTGGTTAACGTGATGGAGTATGGACCCATAAAATCTACCCTAACATGGGAAAAGGGCTTCACCTGGGACACTCTAAATTTAGGAAGGTCACCCATGAATGGGTGTAATGGTTTGGGATTTACCCTGGCACAACAAAAACACTTGGAAACAACACTGTGAATGGCACTTTTCACCGACAAAATCCAAAACTGTTGATTTAGGAGGTACTCCAATAAGCGAAGACCTGGCTGTCCATGCTCATTATGGAATTTTTCAATAATCAAAGTGGTAAGCCTATGACTACGAGGCAACAACATGGGGTGTTTCACCTCATATGCTAAATCAGTGTGACGTAATCTACCGCCCACCCTGAGAACACCATGGGAATCAAGAAAAGGAGCTAACTTTCGAAGAGGCTTAGCACAACTCTCACCCTTACGTATCCTTTTCAAATCTTCAAAAAAAACTTCTTGTTGTACAACTCGCACAACAACTAAAGTAGCATAATAAAGATCTGCCTCATTGAGGGCTTTAGTAGGAAAAGATAAAAAAGGATCTTTTTTCACTCGAAAAGGTCTCAAACAAAAGGCAACAATGCCCAAGATTTTACGTAAAGAGGAGTACTTAGTGAGTAACAGCTGTACTTCATCAAGGGGTATTTCTGTCACAAAAACAAAACGATTTTCCTCAGGGGGTAGATCAGCATCAAACGCATCAATTTTATGGTTCATAGGCCATGTTTCACTAGACTGGGCCAACCAGGATGGTGCAGTAAACCAAAGAGGATGGTCTATCAATTGACCAGGAAGTAAGCTCCGGGATAAGCAATCAGCTGGGTTCTCCTTACCATTTGCATGGTACCAACAGCTGGGGGAACTTTCTCTTGAATAGTCGTTACACGATTGGCTACAAAAACATTTCGTTTTGATGGACATGATTTTATCCAAGCAAGGGTAACGCTGGAGTCAGACCAAGCAAAAATCTTATCAATCGAGATGCAATCAAGATGATTGCCAACAAATTCCAATAGCTCTGCCAACAATACAGCAGCACACAATTCTAAGCATGGAATAGAAATACTTTTCAAAGGGCACACCCTACTTTTCCCACACAAAAGGGAGATAGAAATATTTCCATCCAATACTGCATATACTGCATCACCATATGCACACATTGAGGCGTCACAAAAGCCATGCAATTCAGTGGTGACAGCATTTTGCTTCACAACATAACGAGGTATTGATATCGAAGATAATAATGGTAGTTGCGATACATAGAGTTGTCACTGTGCAACAATATCACTGGAGGGGGTATCATCCCATGAAAGACCCTGGACCCACAAACGTTGCATTAAACATTTAGCAACCAAAACAACTGGGGCTAGGAACCCGAGTGGATCATATATCCTTGCAATCTCAGAAAGAATGTTTCTCTTGGTACAAGGTCTTTCCATGGGCATCACATGATAACAAAACGAACCCAATTTTGGACACCACTTTAGTCCAAGGATTTTTAAACCAGCAGATTCATCATCAAAGGAAATTGCTTGCTGATGACTAGCTGGAACCGATTCTAGTAACTCAGGAGTGTTGCTAGTCCACTTACCAAGTTCAAAACAACCCAATTTTAACAACGCAATTAGCTGTTTCTGGCTTTCTAAAGCTTCAGCTACAGAATTAGCTAATCCGATGGCATCGTCCACATAAGTAGTATGCATCAACACCTTGCTCGCTAGTGGAAAGCCACTGCCATGATCTTTAACGAGCTGGTGAAGAGTACGAATAGCTAGGTATGGGCTCGAATTCACACCATAAGTTACTGTTTGAAGAGAGTACCCTTGAATCTCCTCGGTTGGGTCGAACCGCCACAATATCTTTCGATAACACACATCAGCCTGATGCATATCAATCTGCCTGAACATTTGACGTATGTCACTAGAATATACAACACTATAAAGGCGAAAAGTAAGCAATATTGACACAATATCTCTTTGGAGTTTAGATCCTACCAATAAAATAGAATTTAAGCTACGACTATTTAAGGTCTTGGCAGATGCATCAAAAACAATTCGAATTTTTGACAAGTCACCATCTGCCTTCACAGCTGGGTGGTGTGGAATAAAATATGAATGGAAGTCAGGGCTAGAATTGTCCAATTTCATATGCCCCTGGTCTAGGTAATCCTGAACAAAGTCTTTGTACGCACTATACAAAGCAGGATTTTTCAACAATCGGTTTTCCATCATATTGAATCTACGCAATGCTTGACCTTTAGAGTTACCAAGTTCTTGTCGAGGCTCTCTGAAAGGCAAGCGAACAACATATCTGCCGGACTCAGTTCTTGAAAACACAAGTCCTCATCAGAGGAAAGAGAGATTTTTTTGAGGAGTCGATTCTAGTTCCCAAAACCTTTGTAAGGTACTATCCAATCGAGATTCTATAGGGGAAGACACTGAGGTCAACAAACTAATGGGTTTTTGAGTTTTACGAGGACCATCAATACCACCAAGGAATATCCAACCAAATATTGAATTAATGGCACAAGGTCCTCCATTTTCTCCTTTTTTAAAGCCAGGCACAAGCATCTGACCAAACAAATCAACACCAATTAAAAGGTCTACACTACTAGGTTGTCCAAAATTAGGATCAGCAAAATCTAAATTTTTTAGGTACGGCCACTGAATAGAATTATATTCTACAACAGTCACAGGTATGATTCCACAAATTTGAGGAATAAGAATGGCATCACAGGAAAACAAACTATCAGGAAACTTGGAGGAGCCTATTTGCAATGTTACATTGCCATCTGATGTACTAGAAATCATGCCATTTATTCCTTCAATAGGAGTTCTATTCGGAGCTACTTTAAGTCCTAACCTCTCAGCCAAAGAGACGGTTACAAAGGAATCTAAATCTAAAATTGCCCGACAAGACACATACTTCTTGTTGGCATCTACAACTAAAACTTCGGCAGTTGCAAAAAGCACAGGTCTCCTCTTACGAGGTTCAAAATGGTTGCTACTGGGTGTAGCGGTACACAATGCCTGTTGCGCACCTTCACTATTAAGTATACGGGGGGTCTCCCCTGGACGATCAACTTGGGGGCTCGGAGAGCTTTTCACAAAGTGCAACAGACGACACGTGGCATTTGTAGAGCATTGAGATACACCATGTTTGCCAAAGCAGTTAAAACACAATCGTTCACGCTTAACAAATTGATGGCGTTGACCTACTTCTAATTCCAGAAATCTGGTACACTTCACAAGGGGATGGTAGGGCTGTTGCTGGCAATAAACACAACCTTTATTACCAGACTGGCCTGTTCCAGTCAATAACACAGAATAGAGGAGGTGAGACCTCCTTCGGCTTATTCAAAAGAGAACTATTTTCCAAAGCCCGACAATTTTTCTCTAAGAATTTAAACAAATCTTTATAGGACGGGATTTCCTTATCACTATACTCAATCTCAAACTGAGTTTTCAATGGGGTATCAACCTTTTGCAAAAGAAGAAGCATTTTAGCAAAATCTAAAAGGTCTACGTCATCATAGTTTGACAATGCTTCCAAATTTTCCCGGAAAGTGGACAACAATAACCTCAAATCATGCGGGTTGCTCGATTTTGCAGAAGGGGCTTGACAAATAGACGTCCAATAATTTGTTACCAAAAGTCTTTTAGTATTAAAGCGTCTAATCATTGCATCGAAGGCTACACGATAATTATCTGAGGTTAGCGGTATGTTCCTAATTGCAGATGCGGCCTCTCCCACCATAGCGGTATTTAAGGCTTGAAATTTAGCTATTTCACTCATGTCAGCTTTATCATGAACAAGTGACTTAAACATATCAAAAAAGGTGGGCCATTTTTTAAGATTACCGTCAAAATGGGGTACCTCTATTCTTTTAATTTCAAGACCCCTGTCCACATTTACCAGGGAATGGTTCAAAATTGTCTGTGAGGCATCTTGGTAATCCTCCGGATAGAGCTCACGACAAATCAATCTAATTGTGTATTTAATTTCATCAAATTCCTGCACTAAAGTTTCCTGACTTTCTTGTATCTGATCACTACTATCCAAGCTTATAATTTCAAAATGCAATGCATCGAATTGACTTACCAGAGAAGGCACATCTTCCCATCTGGGTTTTAACTTTTTTGCCCTCTCTGGATTGCCCTGGGCTTCGACGGCTCTATTATAAGTTGTTTTTAATTTATTAAAAACACTTTTTTGTTTTTGTTTTAAACTTCTTGGATCAGACATTATAAAGCGCCTTTTATCAGATACAAAAAGGTAGGTTTTTTCGCGACAAATTGGCTATCAACACACCGGTACGGTTCGCTAAACAACGCGGCACTAATCTCGCGCTTAACGAAAGCAAAAAATGAAGGTAAATTTCGACGGATTTCACACAAACAAATTCGAAACCCAACGAATAATCAACAATTTTCTAACCTCGGAGGTAAACAAAACAACACGTGAAGTTGTGAGGTTAGAACACACAAACGTCAATGAAACGTCAGCCAGCAAGAAAAAAGAACGGGGGCCCGGGCCGCTCCCAAATGTCGAACGGGGGGTTTTTTTTATCGCCGCACGAGGTCATAAACCAAACTCAGGGCAACCAACCTTCAAAACCATGCGGACTCTAAAAAAAACTGGTACAAAAACAACAATGTCCGAATCTGGCAAAAAAAAAGATAAAATGTGGTTGCTGCAAAAAAACTATAAAATTACCAATTTTTTAACAAAAAAAACCGTAAAATTCAAAGGGCTTTTTCAAAACATAAGGGTCTGAAGGACCAAATAGACATCTGAGCCCTGAAGGGGAGAAAAACTAGAGATATCCCAAAAAAATAACCCCAAAGTTAAATTGGTCCCGCCTGGGAAAACAGAGTCTATTAAACTAAAAAACAAAGGAAAAAATCGGCAACACGCTAGAAGCTTACCTTCTGTAATTCTGTAGCAGTCCCAAAATTTCACTGGCGGCCGCGGCCCTTTCTTGTGACTGGAATTTCGGTCTTCAACGCAAAAGCGTGAGCAAAAAACGCGCATGATTTTACCAAAATGATCAGGTAATCAAAAAGAAAATAACTTTCAACAAAGAGAGAAATTATCACCTGATCGGAATTTTTCCCAAACAGGACTTTCTTTTTTGAAGGTTTTTGCAGAAAGCCCAAAAATATCAAAACATACTTTAAGTTAGGTTTTCCAAAAAATTCAAAATAAAACAATAAAGAAAAATAGCTGGCAGCATTAAACAGTGTTTGCTTCAACAGTAGTCACTGAAGCAAACATTAGCCCCCTCAGTTGATCTTTATTGAGGAAAATATCAAAAAGATTAAGGTTTTTTAAAAATATTAAGTTTTATGAAGTCTAAAAAAAAGCTTTGAAAGCCCTGAATGTATTTTTTATTATGCCTAGAGTTTGGCCGATGTGTGAACTACTGAAATAATTATTTGTAATTCTTTTTGAATACCTTAATAGATATGAAAAAAAAATAACTAAAAAATAAACAATCTGTGTAATAATGATCTTTACTTACCAACGAACTTTTTAACAATACAAGGCATCTCAGTAGATGGGTCGAAATTGGCACTGTCATTCAAAACATCTTCCAGAGTGGATGGGTTCAGCATGTCTTTATGGTCAGACGTGATTGCATTGTAAAACGCGAGATCCAAGCAGCAATATAATAGATGAAAACACTTAATGGTGTCAGTGCTGCAGGCTTGCTCGTCGGTTTTTAGTACAATAAACAGATTCCAGATATATTCAAAGACTTTGAAAATTGTAAAAGGAGTCGCCCTAAAAGAAAAAAAAAAGAAAATGTGTAAAATTGTCTCTTATTTGTTATCCATGTTGACCGGAATAAGTGGAAAGTATACTAAACATTTTTCATGGTAGACAAAGTATAAATTTTATCAAATTTTCTCAAAGTCGCTTGGGCAATCCACAAATTACTCAACACATTTTTTTGAATTTTTGACGCCCTTTTTAGAAATAGTCTAATGTTAAATACTTACTTGTACTTTCTGTTCCTATGTTTGGATGCATCAATATCCAAACTGCGTTGTACTGGTGATGTAAATATCTCCATGAAACAAGGCAAAAACTTTTTAAACGTATGATAGGTGACGCTAAACGTACTTCTAATGCGTTGAATTTTTTGCTTGTAAGATTCTGGAAGTTGAGTCATGTCAATCCATCGGTTGATGTTGTTAAAAAACTGCACAAAGCTAAAATTAGACAATGATATAATTAGTTGATTGAGTATAAGATTATAATACCTAGTTCAAAACTAATAAACGGTTGTTATGTAAGAGTCTGGAAGTTGAGTCTGGTCAATCCATCGGTTGATGTTGTTAAAAAACTGCACAAAGCTAAAATTAGATAATGATATAATTAGTTGATTGAGTACAAGATTATAATACCTAGTTCAAAACTAATAAACGATTGTTATGAAATATCCATATCTTTACCGATCGAAATAAAAATGGATATATGTGTAAAAAAGATGTAACTGAAACTAAGGGGGCAATTCTTTACATTTCAAAAAATCTGCCGAAATTTGAAAAAATGTGACATAATCTGGCGCTTAAGATTTCTCGTTTAAAAGGCAATTTTTAAACTTAAAAACTTACCTAAAAGGCCATTTCCCACTTTTTGATAGCTGTAGCTTCACGATATAATATTTGTTTTTAATTAAAAACCCGTAATTTGTTGAAAATTTTTAATTTAAAAATTGTAAATAAATTCAAAGCAGAAGACCATTAACCACACAAACTGAAATGTCAGATTTCGTCACATTTCGTCACATTTCTTTCAAATTTATGAGTCCTATTCGTTTTCTTTATGAGGTCAGCTAAGTTTACTTTCTTTCTTTGTTTTTCACGGTAAAATTAACAAAGAGGGACTAACTGCATGTCGTGGAAGGGTCGCTACAAAATTAGCTCTACGCTGTTGCCACCGTTATATTTGAACGGATTTTTAAGGGAATGTCAAATTATTTCTTTAAAATCTGCCAGAAAAATCTGACTAAGTGAGGATCCTGGTCAAATTATTGAAGTGGCGATTATTTTTTTACTTTCGTTATCAAAGCTAGGCACGTATATAGTTTTTTATTCTGGGGGGTCCTCCCATATAGAAACTGCTGTTCTTCAGTGACGGCCCATGACACAGCCTTTGTAAACCAGAGAGAAAATAATAAATTGTCTCTGTCGTAAACTAACACGAAGGCTGCGCCCATAAGGTTTTGGATAGGGTAATTAGAAATACTAGGGTCACTGCATCCTGGAAGCCTAGCGTCTCCCAGGGGTAGCGACACGAGTGTCAAAACCGTACTCAAAATTCCATAGACGTTCGTGAAAAATACTCATTTTTATACAGTCTGAGAAACGAAAAATGTTTTAATAAAACTTAAAAAGAACTCGTTTTTATACAGCTTAAGAAATAAAAAATATATTCCTTGAGTTTTTGGGTTATGAATATTTATTGTAGGTATTATTGTTAAAAATCATTTTCTTTTAAATATTATTTCTGTTTTTGTATAAAAATAATACGTAATAAATAAACAAACAGGACAGAAATACATTTCTATGTTAAAAGTTTATTAATAGTATATAATATATCAAGGGATAAAATGAAACTTTTATCACGATGTTTATACGCTATTTTTCGCACTGTTTAATTTATTTTCCAAGGTTTTTTCCCATTTTTTTGGGTGTTTTTGGTATTGTGGTTTTTTTTAGTACCTTTTTACTCCGAATTTTACATTTTATCAAAAGACAAAAAATGCCCAAATACAGTTCGAGTTTTCGTAAGGTTCGGCTTAATTATTTATAATTTTATAGTACATTTCATATAAATATCATAATATTATTGTTCGAAAGCATAAACTTCGAAAATCATTTTCTTCAAACCAAAAATTGTTCTAAAACATATTCTTCGAACAAAAGATTGTTCGAAAAGGTTTTCTTCAAACAGAAATTTTTCGAAATCATTTTCTTCGAACAGAAATGTGTTCGAAAACATTTTCTTTGAACGGAAATTTGTTCGAAAATATTTTTTTTAAATGAAAATTTGTTCAAAAACATTTTTTCGGTTCGGTTCGGTTCGACAAAATATTTGACCTGGCTTGCCAAACTTAACACAACTCATAGAGTTCGACTAATGGGGTTTTTTTCTAACAATTTTTGGAAACAAAAACTTCCCTGACTTCTTTCCCGGGATCCTAGAGGGTGTGAAACCAAACCGAACCAACCGAGACCTATTGTCGAAAAATGATTTCCCTAAATTAGCTTTTCGGTCTTCATTTTGGAAGGTTGAAATCGGTGTTACTCTAACCTTTCTTAATTGAGCACATCAGGAGGTATCTGGACCGGTTCGGATACGTTTGGGATCAATTGACAAAGTTTAGGAAA
This sequence comes from Aspidapion aeneum, assembly GCA_963576565.1. Lineage (NCBI taxonomy): Eukaryota > Metazoa > Arthropoda > Insecta > Coleoptera > Brentidae > Aspidapion > Aspidapion aeneum. Next base: position 100,542,159 of record OY755038.1, read on the forward strand.
ATACCAATTTCGACCTTCCAAAAGGAGGAAAGTAGACAAATTTTCAGAATGTTTACGATCCCGGGAAAGAAGTCAGGGTTTTTTTGAAAAAATATGTTAAAAAGACCTTGCCGTAGTCAAACTATATGAATTGTGTTAGGTTTGGAAATCCAGGTCTAGAGCGTCTTTTATCGAAAAACTTGCTTTCGAAGAAAATGATTTCTATTCGAAGAAAATGTTTTTGAACAACTATTACTTACGAACAAATTTCTGTTCAAAGAAATGGTGTTCGAATAATAGTAGAGTTTAAAAGCGAATAAAGGCTTCTAGAACCGATTTTCGTGTGCACTTCATTGCTAAAATGTAAGACACAATTTAAATCATTTCTTACACACTAAGAATGCAAAATCGACTGGTCGTCCAAAAATCGTCGTGTGCAGGGGGTGGTGGGGGTAGTTTTTCCAAAAAGTTGGAAAAAATTTTTTTTTGCATTTTTTGAATCTATAAAGTGTGCCCATGACTCCACCAAAAGCATATAGTAATATTACTATCAGAAACATTTATTTTTCAATGTTGAAAATATCGTTCCCAATGCTTTTATATGGAGGTCCCTATTAAACAAGTGCTCGCCCTGAAAACGCGTATTTATAAAAATGTATAACTTGTTATAACTCGAGAACACTTTGCTTAATTAAAAAAACGCCTTCTGTAAATTTTGTGTATCAAAGATCAGGGATCACAATGATTTTTGAAAAATGTCAATCGGACGCATAGTTTTTTTTTAAAGTAGCAAACGCGGCAGACACTGACATGCGACGAAGGGGGATATTTTACAAATGCACGGCGGGCCAGGCGAAACGCGACTCTATGTCTTGAGACAAGTCGAGACACACATAAGTTCGTTTTTCGTTTAACTCTCGCGGTTACAGATGTTTAAGTTATTTACTTGGTTTTTTGCTTGTGAATTGCGTTATGTATAAATGTTGTGCTGGTGTGATTTGGCCGTGAAGGGCCAAATATCAAAGGCTAGGCGTGAAGAAAAGGGAAATTTAGTTCTATATTAAAATGTGACTCTCGGCCCTACGGGCCTCCAATTTATTTCTATATTAGTATGTAACTCACGCCCCCCTCCCCCCGAACCCAACACCCCCACCCCCCCAAAGTGGACTATGTTTTTTAAATCAAGCTTTTAGGGTACCTCCCCCCTCCACTTTTTTCAAAGTTGGGAAAAACGAAAATTTTTTCTATAAGAATCATAGCAATGTTGGTTTTATTGAGAAAACCAAAAACCAAATTGGAATCCGTTTAGTTGTTTTTGAGATATCAGCGTTTGTATGTAAAACTTTGAAGGGTCATATCTCAAATTATTTTTTTGCTCGACTTCCGACAGCCCTTGAGTGAACCTATTTCTACGGTAAAAATATTAATTTGTGGCTTTAGATGTCGCCCACTTAGTGCATTGACGCGCAATAGGTCCCTGCGTTTTTAAAAAACAGCATTATTTTAAATTTCAATTATTTGCCTATATCTCGAGACGTCAAAATGAAAAATTTATAATAACTTTATCGATATGGCCTACGAAGATCTATAAACATCAGAGAAAGAAAATTTGATTAGTTTGGTACTTTTTGAGTTTTTGCCAAAGAACCATCTAAATTTGCCAAAAAGTGGTGCTACTTTAAAGTGTCATATTTTAAGACGCCGACAATTCATTTTCATTATCTCGACGGCGACAGATGCGTCCGTTAAAATTGTGTCTTCCAGGTGTAAACTAATTACGCTATGTCAAATTTTCTGTTTTGACATATTATGCCTATAGCGGGGAGTGGGGGGCTCAAATCAAAAGTCTCGATTCTAATATAGAATTTAACGGGAGGTGCGTAGTTTCCCTTTCAAATATGGATTCCCGGAAGCCCGTATAGGGTCAAATCGAAAAAATGCAAGAATCCATTTCGATTTAGTTTGTCGATGCCTATTAGTGTGCCAAATTTCAGAGCTGTACGATAAGTTTAAATCTCGAATAAAAGCACTCGCTGGCACAGTTTATGTAAGTGACGTCATCAGGCCAAAAAAAATACAAAAATTTAATTTTTTAATAACAGAAATTATTTTTACTGTCAAACTAACAAAAAAACTTCAAATAAACTTTTTTGTAGGTCGCACCCCTCCTCTCCAGGGCTCCTTAAATATAAAAAACCTTAAATTGGTTATATTGTGACAATTTATATCTCAGTAACGATTTTGCTGTATCACTTCCGGTGACTTGACAGCCCTTGATTGAACCTATTTCTACGATAACAAAATAAATTTATGTGGCTTTAGATGTCACCCACTTAGTGTATTGACGCGTAATAGGTCCCTGTGTTTTTCAATTTCAATTATTTGCCTAAACAGAGACGTCAAAATGAAAAATTTATAATAATTTTAACGATAGGGCCTACCAAGATCTATAAACATCAGAGAAAAATACTCTGCCAATATATGGGCCCCTAAGCTCACACTAGGTACTATAGTTATAGTGTACGTGCGAGCTAATAAAACTAAAACCTGAAATATATCTTATTCAACTCCAGACTAAATTACCTTTTGTTTGATACCACACAAGCCATATTTTGACTTAAACTCAAATTTTTGAAATCTACCCCCACCCTTAGAAAAACAAAAACTAAAATGTATTTTGTTTAACTCCGGACTTAATTACCTTTCGTTTGATATTACACACGCCATATTTTCACGTAAACTCTAATTTTTGAAATCTACCACCACCCTTTTTGAAGAAAAAAAACTAAAATGTATTTTGTTTAAATCCATACTCAATTACCTTTCATTTGATATCACACACGCCATATTTTCACATAAACTCTAATTTTTGAAATCTTCCCCCACCCTTTTATTTGGCTTGTGTTCGGTGGATTTTGTTCATTTTTAAATGGGACCATCTCGACCCAAGACCCAGCCTAGATACCAAATTTCATTAAAATCGGTCTGGCGGTTTTTGAGTTATGCGCGTTGGTCGTTACAGACAGACAGACAGACAGACAGACAGACATACAGACAGACAGACAGACAGACAGACGGCGCGACAAAAAAGTTTCAAAATCATCTGAAACGCAAAGATATATAAAAAAATTTGAAATCGGAGCAACTTTTTTTTTCTCGAAAAAATTAGGATCACCATAGCTCACACTACTATAGTATAGTATATGTGTGAGCTAATTTTTAGATTAGTTTGGTACTTTTTGAGTTTTTGTCAAAAAACCATCAAAATTTGCCAAAAAGTGGTGCTTCTTTGAAGAGTCATATTTTAAGACGCCGACAATTTATTTTAATTATCTCGACGGCGACAGATGCGCTATTGTGTGGGCTTGCAAAAAAAAATACATAGTTTCTTACCGTTAAAATTGTGTCTTCCAGGTGTAAACTAATTACACCATGTCAAATTTTCAGTTTTCACATATTATGCCTATAGCAGGGAGCGGGGGGCTCAAATCAAAAGTCTCAATTCCAATATAGAATTTAAAGGGAGGCGCGTAGTTTCCCTTTCAAATATGGATTGCCGGAGGCCCGTAGGGCCGAGTCACATACTAATATAGTGAATATGGACTCCCGTAGGCCTGTAGGGCCGAGACAAATACTAATATAGAAATAAATTGGAGTCCCGTAGGGCCGAGAGTCATATACTAATATAGAAATAAATTGGAGGCCCCCGAGAGTCACATTCCAATATCAAATTTAACGGGAGGCGCGTAGTTTCAATTTCAAATATGGATTCCCGGAGGCCCGAGAGTCACATACTAATATAGACATAAATTGGAGGCCTGTAGGGAGGCACATTATAATATAGAATTAAACTGGACGCGGGTAGTTTCCCTTTTAAATATGGATTCCCGGAGGCCCGTAGGGCCGAGAGTCACATACTAATATAGTGATTATGGACGACTGGAGGACCGTATGGCCAAGAGTAAGTAACTTGGATTGCAAACTTAGATAGACCGTCTACAGAGAGCACAAAATAAAATAGTAAAGATATTGATGAATATGGATTATTATACCCCAACTAAAGACTAATATGAAAAAACAAAATTTTTAAACATCAAGGAAATAATAAATTATGAAAATGTCAAATTAGTCTACAAAATTCAAAACAAATTAATCAAGACAACTATTGACCTGAAACAAAATGATGAGTATCACCAGCATAATACAAGAAACAAGAACAATCTTCATCTAAATAGCAATATGCGAAACTCAGGAAAAAAAAAGGATTTCTTATATGGCTGCTACTGAGTTTAATAAACTGCCCTTTCAAGTCAAGGCTTCAACCGCTTTACGAAGTTTTTTCCAAAAATAGTAAAATCAATATATATAACCAAAGAATAATATAGGTTCAAAGAAAAAAAAAATTAATAGTTTATGTTAGTTTTTTTAGTTCTTATGTGCAAATATTTTTAAGAAGTGATAAGTTAGCTCGTTTCATAAATATTAATTCAAGTACCTAAACTGTTATGTAATGTTGTACCTTATATTTTAGTTTTTTACTCTATATGGAAACAATTTTTCCTTTTTGGGTTTTTCTTTAATAAATAATAAATACTTAAACATCTGTAACCGCGAGAGTTAAACGAAAAACGAACTTATGTGTGTCTCGACTTGTCTCAAGACATAGAGTCACGTTTCGCCTGGCCCGCCGTGCATTTGTAAAATATCTGACCCTTCGTCGCATTTTAGTGTCTGCCGCGTTCGTCGCGTCATGGCATCACTCTTTGCTACTTAAAAAAAAAACAATGCGTCCGATTGACATTTTTCAAAAATCATTGTAATCCCTGATCTTTGATACACAAAGTTTACTCAAGGTGTTTTTTTGATTAAGCAAAGGGTTCTCGAGTTAAAACAAGTTATAAATTATTATAAATACGCGTTTTCAGGGCGAGCAATTGTTTAATAGGGAACTCCATATAAAAGCATTGGGAACGATATTTTCAACATTAAAAAATAAATGTTTCTGATAGTAATATTACTGTATGCTTTTGGTGGAGTCATGAGCACACTTTATAGATTCAAAAAATGCAAAAAAATTTTTTTCCAAATTTTTGGAAAAACTACTCCCACCACCCCCTGCACACGACGATTTTTGGACGACCAGTCGATTTTGCATTCTTAGGGTGTAAGAAATGATTTAAATTGTGTCTTACATTTTAGCAATGAAGTGCACACGGGGTGACACGATAGAATCGGAATGGGACAACTGGGCGCCGCCAACTCGGCGCCGCCAACTCGGCGCCGCCAACTGGGCGCCGGGCCAACTGGGCGCCGGGCCAACTCGGCGTCGCCAACTGGGCGCCGGCCAACTCGGCGCCGGACTAAAAAATTTTTTTTAAATAAAATGTGTAGATGAAAAATAAAATATATTATTTATATAAAAACATCTTTAAAAAATCCTTTGCGCAATTTTTTACAAGCTTTTATTTAGCTTCAGATGTTCTGTCTAACTAACTAACTAACTAAACTAATTTGGATGAAATTTGGTACACACGTAGTGGTCCCATGACAGTACAACATTAAGAAAAAAATATCCTCCCATCCCTACCACCACCCCTTCTATAGAAAAATGTATTTTTGACACACCTCCCGTTATCCGATTTGGATAAAATTTGGTATACACATAGTGGTCCGATGATAATACAACAATAATAAAAAAATATCCTCCCACCCCTACCCCCACGCCCTTTCATAGAAAAATTTGTTTTTGACACACATCCCGTTATCCGATTTGGATGAAATTTGGTATACATATAGTGATCCGATGAAAATACAATATTAAGAAAAAAATATCCTCCCACCTCTACCCCCACCCCCTTTCATAAAAAAATGAGTTTTTGACACACTTCTCATTATCCGATTTGGATGAAATTTGTTATTCACATAGTGGTCCGATGACAATACAACATTAAAAAAGAAATATCCTCCCACCCCTACTCCCACTCCCTTCCATAGAAAATGCGTTTTTGACACCCTTCCCATTATCCGATTTGGATGAAATTTGGTATACATATAGTGGTCCGATGACAATACAACATTGAAAAAAAATCCTACCACTCCTACCCCCACCCTCATCTATAGAAAAATGCGTTTTTGACACACTTCCCATTATCCGATTTGGATGAAATTTGGTATACATATAAGGGTCCGATAACAATGCAACAATTATGAAAAAATGTCCTCCCACCCCTACCCCCCACCCCTTCCATAAAAAATGCGTTTTTGACACACTTCACTTCAAATGACTTTTATAAAATTTGGTATATGCATAAAGGTCCGATGGCAATACAGCCCAAACAAAAAATATATTTCTACCTCTACCCCCACCCTGTCCTTCCCCCAATAGAAAAATGAGTTTCCAAACAACTCACGATCAGCGATTTCATTATAATCTAGAATAAACTCTTCTTTATTTATTTACCTCTGCATTTTTCTGCTAGATTGATTCTTGCAAATAGGAATGAATACACAATAGTTGTGTATTCATTGCAAATAGTGATATTTAATTGATACGGATATCTTATCGTGCTAACATCGTCAAAATTTCCATCAGTCGGCCATCGCTTTTATTATTATGATAATATTAGAATGTTAGAAAATTATTTTTTAATTTTTAGTGCATTTTATAAAAGCTTGTGACTATTTTTTACTAATTTATTTGAAATTTGTTTTTGTTAAGTAAAGTTAAATCCATTAAGTCGACTGTTGAATCTTGGTAGTTGTAGTGTTTGGTAACCTGGTAATACTACAATTTACGTTTTTTATTACAACAATGGCGGATCCAAAAATCAAAATAGCGGATCCAAAATGGCGGATTTTCTTATTTACTAACCGATTTGTCTCAAATTTGAAATATTACATTGCATGAGGTCATTAAACAAAATTTTTTACTCAAACTTAAAAAAATCAAAATGGCGGATCCAAAACGGCGGATTTTCTTATGTACCAACCAATTTGTCTCAAACTTGAAATATTACATTACTTGAGGTCATTTACGAAAATTTTTTACTCAAACTTAAAAAAATCAAAATGGCGGATCCAAAATGGCGGATTTTCTTATTTACTAACCGATTTGTCTCAAATTTGAAATATTATATTGCTTGAGGTCATTAAACAAAATTTTTTACTCAAACTTAAAAAAATCAAAATGGCGGATCCAAAATGGCGGATTTTCTTATTTACCAACCGATTTGTCTCAAACTTGAAATATTACGTTGCTTGAGGTCGTTTAACAAAATTTTTTACTCAAACTTAAAAAATACAAAAATCCAAATCAAATAATGGGAAGGGTGTCAAAAACGCATTTTCTATGGAAGGGGGTGTGGGTAGAGGTGGGAGGATATTTTTTTCTTAATATTCTAATGTCATCGGATCACTATGTGAATACCAAATTTCATCCAAATCGGATAATGGGAAGTGTGTCAAAAACTAATTTTTCTATGAAAGGGGGTGGGGGTAGTGGTGGGACGATATTTTTTTCTTAATATTGTATTGTTATCGGTTCACTATATGTATACCAAATTTCATCCAAATCGGATAATGGGAAGTGTGTCAAAAACGCATTTTTGTATAGATGAGAGTGGAGGTAGGAGTGGCAGGAATATTTTTTCAATGTTGTATTGTCATCGGACCAAATTTCATCCAAATCGGAATATGGGAAGGGTGTCAAAAACGCATTTTCTATGGAAGGGGGTGGGGGTAGGGGTGGGAGGATATATTTTTTTTTAGTGTTGTATTGTCATTGGACCACTATGTGAATACCAAATTTCATCCAAATCGGATAATGGGAAGTGTGTCAAAAACTCATTTTTCTATGAAAGGGGGTGGGGGTAGAGATGGGAGCATTTTTTTTTCTTGATATTGTATTGTCATCGGATCACTATATGTATACCAAATTTCATCCAAATCGGATAACGGGATGTGTGTCAAAAACAAATTTTTCTATAAAAGGGGTGGGGGTAGGGGTGGGAGGATATTTTTTTCTTAATGTTGTATTGTCATGGGACCACTACGTGTGTACCAAATTTCATCCAAATCGGATAATGGGAAGTGTGTCAAAAACGCTTCACAAGATTTGATTGATAGACAGAACATCTGAAGCTAAATAAAAGCTTGTAAAAAATTGCGTAAAGGATTTTTTAAAGATGTTTTTATATAAATAATATATTTTATTTTTCATCTACACATTTTATCAAAAAAAAAAAATTGTCCGGCGCCGAGTTGACCGGCGCCCAGTTGGCGGCGCCCAGTTGGCGGCGCCGAGTTGGCCCGGCGCCCAGTTGGCCCGGCGCCCAGTTGGCGGCGCCGAGTTGGCGGCGCCCAGTTGGCGGCGCCGAGTTTGCGGCGCCCAGTTGTCCTAGACCGCGATAGAAGCGGCTTTTAATTCTACTATAAATTTCCGTTTAAAAAAAATGTTTTCGAACAATTTTCCATTAGAAGAAATTGTTTTCATAAAAATTTCCGTTCGAACAAAATGTTTTCGAACAATGTTCTGCGACCCGTCGTGTTGCTATCTTGAGTTCTTATTGGATGTTGATTTTTTTAAAACTTTTCTATGAGTGTGTGTGTGTACCTGTGTGTCTCTTAATTCTACTTTGTTTTGCAATCATTACAGTGTAGCTACTTTCGATCTTTGTTTGAACCTTTTGTTTTTCAATCTTTTGTATTTTCGACCTTTTGTACTTTCGAACTTTTGTATTTTCGACTTTGTATTTTCGACCTTTTCTTCGACGCCCGCGTTTTTTTGAACAATAATAAAAATAATAGTAGGTATATTATAAACCTGGGGCGTGCAGTGTTTACTTTTAATACCACGGCGGGAATTTTCATGCTTGACCGGAAGAAGGGCTATAATTTGTTAAGTGACTAAAAGGGACTTTAATGCCAAGGTTTATTTTTATATACTAAAAATAATAATAATAGTCATAAACTAAATAAATAGGTATTAAACCACTTACCGTACTGTAGTTTTAGCATGTCAAGTATATAAAAAAACAGTGGGCAGTGATAGTTGTCATGGCATTACATTAAACAAAAGTCAGTCAGATGCTAACAAACTAAGGTCACTCATCGTCAAGCAAGGTAAAGCTTGCTTGACGAGTGACCTTATAACAAACAATGTGGAAAAAATATTATTTATTTCATAACAAACTAATTAAGTTTAGTCGAGAAAAAGTTTGAATTACATTTCTCGAAGATGGAAAATAAAGCATATTCTTACTTTGAGATGGGCATGGAAATGATGCAATAAACAGAATTTCGAAAATTTCACACTGGTTTACAGCCTGGAGAAGTCTAGAAAGTTAAATGCTTCGTTTATATGGAAGCAATATTCTATGCCCAAGGACACAATAACGATCAAAACGAACCAAGCCATCGGCAAAGTACAGTAAGCTTACGGCAAGCTGGAACAAAATAATCGGTATCGTGTATATATTCCTTTTTGTTTTTTGTATTATGATAAAATAAAATAATCCAAAAACCTATATTTTGCCTTTATGGTTTTAAAGAAATTACTTTCAATCACTGGGGACAAGAAATACTACCTTAGCCCATGAAAAAAGGGATTAAACGTACACCTTTATTCCGTAGAGAGCATAAAAAATTTATTAAATGATACAAAACCCAACATAATAGTTTTCTATATTTTAGAATATATATAAAACATGCAAACTATATTTTTGGTTTCCTTCGCTGTGTGGGTCCTAACACAGGGTCCTAATAAATTTGAAATCATAAAAAACTTAGTTTTTTTAGGTTTGTTTATTTGGACAGTAAAATTTATATACCGGATGTGACGGACAGTTCTTTACGTAACATTTGTAAACCATTTAATTTTTTTAAACATAAAAAAAGCTACGCTCCTGACAGTGTCAGATTTGCGTTTTTCGTAAATGAGGTGTGTCGCTACCCCTGGGAGACATGAGCGGCTAGTTCACAACTTGCATTCCGTTTGCTATTGGTCGAAATCGTCAGCTGACTTTTTGATGTTGAACGTTGCCGTTTAAGATTATTATTATATTATATTAAGAGATGGTGCCACCAGTCAAGCATTTAACAAACTTTATGTTTACAGCTTTCGGCGTAAAATACGAATATATACTAGTTGTAAGTGACTAAAAAGTGTAGTGGTTTGTGCAGTACATACCTATTGAATTTAACTAAATCTATGCATATGCCGATGAGTTTTTTTTAATTGTTTTTTAAAAACATATTATATATTTTTTTAATTAGCTTCCCAATCCTGTTTTCCTGTCGAAAACGGTGTTAACATAACCCTGATAAATTATTCGACAACGTATCCTAACCTGTCCAGACACGCCCCGGTTAGGATACGTTTCCCATCAATTGACCACGGTTAGGTTTTGTTTCAGTTTGGTTTAACACCGATTTCAACCTCCCAAAACGAGGACAGGAGAGTTTTAATTTTAAAAATCCCGCCTGACTATGTCAACCAATAGCAAATGGAATGCAAGTTGTGAACTATCCGCTCGTTGGGAGACGCCAGGCTTTCAGGATGCAGTGACCCTAAGAATATTTGCTACAGTCGCCACCTGACAAAAATAAGTCGAAGGCGGAATTTTTCAGGGGTGCCACGACCACGTGGTCACATTGTGCAAGGAAAACTTAAGTTTGCGACACGCTCCCTAGAAGGAGCTGCACATATAGGCAGACAACTGCGTACAGCCGACCTGAAAATAGATTTCAAAATATGAATAAAATGAACCGGACCCAAGAAACAAACCTTTAAAACATAAATTTCAAACTTTCTATAAATTCGTATAATTAAAAATAATGTTTGTATAATTATGTAAAATTTCTTGTGTGTCTAATATTATAGATTTGTTAAAAAATTCTTTTCACCTGTATAGGGTCCCTTTCCCAGGGTTACGGGAGAAGACCACATCGATATGAAAGGCGGAGAGAATGGACCTCGGTACGGTGATCATAGCGTAGGTGGCAACCCTTTCTTTTAGGGATAGTATAAAAGACTACTGCCTTGTAGTACCGGCGTGGGAATCGTCAAAGGCTAGGGGAAGAAAACCTCGATCAAAAATCACCTGGTCCTCCAGGTTGGGGGTTGGGGCATCAGACTAACTCTATGATACCCGGAAAAAACGTACACTGTTAAAAAACCCAATCAAACGCCTCGGAAAGAAATGAAAAACCTAAGACGAACCAAGCAAAGAAAGAGGAATATGATTTTTGGTACATGGAACGTACAAGGAATGAATCGAAAAATGAATGAAATAGTACATGAGTGCAGCAGAATGAAGGTAGACCTTGCTGTACTAACAGAAACGAAAAAGAAAGGAAAAGGATCTGAAAACCTAGGACAATATGACCATTTCTATAGCGGAGTGGCAAAAGAAAAACATGCCCAACAAGGAGTATCTATTTTGGTCAACAAAAGATTTAGAAAATTTATCACAAACTGAGAAGCAGTCAATGAAAGGCTAATTAAAATGAATATAACAATAAAAGGAATGAGACTTACGATTTTTGGAATCTATGCGTATAACGACGATGCAAATGTAGCCGTGAAAGACAATTTTTTTGAAGAAATACACAATGAAATATCAGCAGTAAGTGCATCTAGAGAAATTGTCATATTGGGAGATTTAAATAGTAGAACCGGTAACAGAGTTAATGATCTGACAGTTGGCCAATATGGAGAAAATCTTGTTAATGACAATGGAAACCGGCTAATTACAGTATGTGAGCAATTAGACCTAAAAATCCAAAACGGTTTTTTTCAACATAAGGAAATACACAAATATACCTGGACCAAACCCTCACAAAACCTGAAATCCGTCATTGATTATCTTATCACTAAACAAAAGACAAAACTAAAAATTCAAGATGTCAGAACAAAGCGTGGATCAACATGCGGAAGTGATCACTATTTTCTGGAGTCCAAAATTCTCTTTCCTTATCAAGGCCGAAGCCTGCATCAACAACATCTTGATGATACAGTGATTGAAGAAATTGATCACTGTAAATATAATCTACTAAGCCTAGAACATGACAGCGTAAAAAACTTATACAAAAAGAGACTGAACGAAAAACTTAATACAAGTTCAGGTGAAACCCCAGATGAGGAATACGAATGTATTACATTAAGCATCCACCAAGCTGCAAAAGAAGCACTAGGATTAGTGGAAGAAACTTCTAAAAGAAGAAAACCATACTGGTGGGATGCTGAGATTGAGAGAGAAATAGAGGAAAAAAGGAAATTATATCACACCTACTTATCCCAAAAGACAGATAGAAGCAGACAAGAATACAAAATCGCGCAATCAAAGGTGAGAAGAATGATCAGTGATAAGAAAAATCATTCGTGGACGCAAAAGTGCCAGAAAATAGATTCTTACTTAGGAGGTAGGAGAAGTACCGAAAGCTGGAAAACTATAAGATCGATTAAAAAAGAAACATGCAGAGATATCATTTCACCAATACCAGACAAAGAATGGGATGAGCATTTTAAAAAACTTTTAACTGAAGATAGAGCAGAATTCAAGGAAGACGCAAGAGACAATATAATTAGAACGATGGGATCTCCAGTACCCCTCACAATCTCTGAGGTCAAAAACGTGTGCACAACCTTAAAAAGCGGTAAATCTGCCGGACCCGGAAATATCCCAGCCGAACTTATTAAATATGGCACTGAAGAACTGTTTTGGAGATTACGGAATCTTTTCCAAAAATATTTAAATGGAACTGTAGTCCCAACTGAGTGGAAAACGTCATATATATCCACAATACACAAAAAAGGAAGGAAAGATATATGTGACAATTATAGAGGTATATCTGTGACTAGTACGCTAAGCAGAATATACGGTAAAATAATAAGAAATAAAGTAGAGAGCGAATATAAAGACATGGAGGCAGAAGAACAAGCTGGTTTCAGGGCGGGTAGATCGACTTCAGATCACCTCTTTTGTATAACCCAAGTTATTGAAAAGAAAATGGCATACGGTCAAGAGCTGCATCTGCTTTACGTGGATCTGCAGAAGGCATATGATAGTATACCACTAAATCTGCTTTGGAAAGCGTTGGAAAACACAAACATAAGCGTACAACTAATTAAGGCCATCCAAGAGTTATACCGCAATAGTAAGGCAAAAGTTAAAATAAAAGCAAAACTAACCAAAGGCTTTCAAGTAAATAAAGGTCTTAAACAAGGTTGCTGTATCTCGCCTACGCTCTTCAAGATATACTTGGAACAAGTCCTTAAAGTATGGAAGAGAAAATGCCAAAACATGGGAATTCCGTTGGACGAAACCACCTTGTATACTTTATGTTTCGCCGATGATCAGATAGTAGTGGCTCAGGATTATGACGACCTCGAATATATGACACGAAAACTAATAGAAGAGTACAATAAGTGGGGACTAGAGGTTAATCTCAATAAGACAGAGTATATGTGTATCGGTGGAATGAAACAGGATCTAATCTTAAATACCGGTCAGCGAATTCACTCCTGTGATGAGTATAAATACTTAGGTCTAAAAATTACAGCTGACGGAACACTAGACAAAGCTATAAAAGATCGAAACGTACAAGGAAGAAAAGCAATAACTTTATTAAATGGAATAATTTGGGACCAAAGTATATCAAAACATAACAAAAAGCTTATATATAACACCATTATAAAAAGTATTATTACATACGGCTCAGAAGTATGGCCAATCAAGGATAGAACAGAAAAAATGCTTTCCGCTACGGAGATGGACTATTGGAGAAGAGCAGCAGGGAAATCAAAAAGAGAAAGAGTTACAAATCAAAGAATAAGAGAAATTATGACAGTGGGTGAACGTACTTTAGTGGATGATATAAGAACAAAACAACTGGTGTGGTACGGACATGTACAAAGAATGAATGATGAAAGACTACCTAAACAAATACTACAATGGAAACCAACTGGCCGAAGAAAACGAGGACGGCCAAGGAGAAGCTGGAGAGAAGGAATAGACAGTGAAATAAGAATAAGAGGCCTAGATGATGAATTATGGGCAAACAGAAACGAGTGGAGATTGGGTATCGGAAGACGTAGAACGTTGTGAAACCGATAAATATATATATATAAAAAATTCTAATTTTCTACTTAGCAATAAAAAGTTGAAAATAGCCCCAAAAAACTACTATTTACGGATTAGATCAAATTTTGGTCCAGGAGGTGAGTTACAGGGTGATATCGAAAATAGTAGTAAATCTTAATAAAAATAACATTTTTAAAAAACTACTCTGTCAGGAGTTTTAGTTAGCAAATAAGAGTAAGAAATACATTAAAAAATGTATCATGAACTTATTGAATTATTTTTAGATCCAGGACGTGAGAGACCTACAGGGTGATATCGAAATTAGAAGCGTAATTTTCTAAAAAACAAATTTTTAACAAACAATGTTGTCAAGAGCTTTCGTTAGCAAAAAATTATTTGAAACACGTTACACAATCATACCATTATCAGATTTTATCACCTTCAGGTCCAGGAATTGAGCTACATGGTGATATAGAAATTCTTAGTGTGTGTAAATTTTCTAAAAATCACATTTGGTGAAGGTTGTCCGGAGCTTTTGTTAGCAAAGTATAGTTAGGAATACGTTAAACAATCATACCATTAACTGACTGTATCACCGTTAGGTCCAGGAAGTGAGGTACAGGGTGATATCGAAATTAGTAATAAAATTTCGTAAAAATCACGTTTTTAAAAAACAACGTTGTCAGGAGCGTTTGTTAGCAAAAAATAGTTAGGAACACGTTAAGCAATCATACCACTTACTAAATTTCATTTACTTCCAGTAGGGAAGCTGCAGGGTGATATCTAAATAGCAGTAAAGATTTTGAAAAATCACGTTTTTAAAAAACAAGGGAGGTGAGCTACAGGGTGAAATGAATAAATAAATCCAAAAATATTCACATATATTTACGTGAAAAACTTTTACTATTTATTTGACAAATTTACAAGTTAATATGATAAAATTTTGACATTAAAACTTATTAGTTAATATAACCAAATCAACCTAAGCCCCTAACTAACCTTGGTCAAAATAAAAGTTTACAAATACACATAAGAAATCCAAAAATCCCTACATTTATTTACGTAAAAACATCTTGGTTCGTTGTTCTTTTACAAATTCACAAGTTAGTTTGAAAAAATCATGGCTTTATAATACATATCAAGTATAACCAAACCGAACCAAACCCATATAAATAAGGTTGGTCAATATAAAAATGTACAATAATTATTTACAGAAAAATCTGCCTGCCTTCGTTGTTAATTCACAAATTTACATGCTTATTTGACAAAAATTTTTCATCCAAAATATACAATTAATAGAATCAAACCGAACCAGTTGGTCAATATAAAAGTTAACAAATACAAATAGTAAACCAAAATTTCTTTACAAATATTTTACATTTGTTTGATTTGTTAATTAACAAATTTACAAGATATTTTAGAATCTTGGCCCTAAAATATATATTTAATGTAACAAAACGAAAGCCTTCACTAGGCTTGCCTAATGTAAACATTTACAAACATACACGATAAATATAAAAATCTGCACATTTATTTACAGGAAAAAACTGTCTTCGTTGTTATTTCACAAATTTGCTTGTTTTTTAGGTAACAATTTGACACCCAAGTTATCTATTTAACATAACCAAACCGAGCCAAATCAAATCCTTATAATTATTAAGCTTGCTCAATATAAAAATGTACAAATACACATAATAAATATTACATTTATTTACATTGACAAACAACTACCTGCACACAAATATTTTTGTCCGGTACGTCGTTCTTAGTTTTATTTAATTACTTGTATATAGACTTCTTCCAAAGTGAAGCGACTCAATATTTTGCATTTCTTTCAAAAAATCTGTTAATACATGTACCGCTACATAGCAATTTGGTTGTCTGATAAAGGGATATATTTCTTTACTTCTTTAGCTATTTTTACTGAAAACTCCAAATCAACAAAAGCAGTAGTTTCATCCCACTTAAGGTCTTTTATCTTTAAATTTTAAATATCTTTTACATAAATATTTTCTTGTATCGCTTAGGCTTTTAATTGTTTGTACAATAGTTATTTACCTAACAAGTGCGGAAAGAGGTACTTTTCCGCACGCGACGGCACTTGCACAAACGACGCGGAGCGTAGTTCGGGCAAGCCGTCAAGGATGGAAAAGATAGTTTCCGCAAGAATTAGGTACAATGTTTTTCCTACGAGTGTTTTTGTCCATCTTCTTTATCAAAAAACATGTTTTAATTCGCAAAGATTTTATAATAATGCTAGAAAATGATACGTAAGATAAAATAGTTACATAAATCATTTAATGAGTCCTAAATATCTTCATTTTTAACAAAACAAAAATCGTGTGGAAAAGAAATTTTTCAGCACTAGTGCGGAAAAGTTTCTTTTCCGTACGTTTTTTTAACTTTTATTTTTACTTGATTTTTTTTTATGCACGGAAAAATAATAAAACAGGATTTTTTTATTATGATATATTAAAAAGAAACTTTATGTAAAGAACATTTAATTAACAATAACGAAAATGTTAACGATGGTAGATATTGAAATTGAAAGTGCACTTTCTGTTTGTTGCATGCTTCAATATACATCAGATGCCGCAACATCTTGAATAACGTCGTTTCTTATTGGAATTTGATTGGTTGGTGTTTGGCCCACTACAGAAATGCCTTGATCAGTTTGCTGCTTAGAATTACTACTGTAGTGAATGGACATTACAGGATTCTTCATTCGGTGCTTCTGGTAGCATCGGTACAACAGCACTTCTTGAAAATGAAACTTGTGTGTAGGACGGGTTTTCATTTGAAAACGATTGTGGATGCCTTTTTTTGTTGCGCTCTATTTTGATCGCGCTATTTTGTTCTACTTGGTCACGGAGAAGGAACCCCATAGTTTATCATAAAAGACAAATAAAAAATCGTCTAAGATCATAAATAAAAATTGCATTACAGTCCTATATTGAAAACGAAATTATTAATAACCAGACATTATCAAAAACGTCATTTAGTTCAATGAATAGAGGCCAAAATAGGGGGGTTACCCTACAAAAGGTCCGGTAGTTCTGAATTTTGGATATGTTGTTAAGCTCAGGAGGGTAGTTAAAAATCTGAGTTTTCGTCACCCCCACCCCTGTGCTTCCTCCGCCATCTTGAAGAAACCATAAAAAATTGGCACTTTTTTTAGTTTTTTGCCTTTAATTTCGTGCCAGTACACTAAATCGCAAAAAGAGTTATATGAAATTTTTTCAAAAATGACTAAAATCACGTGTTTGGGCAAATTTTCAGATTTTTTCTACTTTAGACGGCATAAGCTCCGAAATACTTTGTTCTAGGGTAAAAGTTCTAAGAACATATCTTGTAGAGAATTTTATTAGCTACAAAACCCATTTTCTTAAATGTATTTTTAAATATTGTAATGGAGTGGGAGTAACAATTAACTTAAAGTAAGTAAGTAGAAAATAATCATTTTTTAAATTTAGTGCTTTAAACGGCACGTTTTTTATTTATTTTTATTTTTTGTGTAAATTTAGTGACGTACAAAAAGGTAAGAGGGCTTAGGGGTCAAACACCTCCTTAAACGAACCACTTCAAACCCCCCCCCCAGACCCCCCAAAATCTAACATATTCAGGTTTTCTCAAATTTTCTCAAAAAATACGCTTCTAAGAGAAAAATGTGTAATGTACTTTATTGTAGACAATGAAATTTCCTTTGGAAAAAGGTACAACTCGATGGGGGTCAACTATTTATAAACTCTTCAGAGGCGTCCGTTAATTGAAGTAATTTAAAAAAGTAAAAAAATATCCATGTTTTTTCCATGATTTATTCGATTTTTTTTAAAACCAAGGTTCATAGAACAAAATGAGCAAATAAAATTTCCATTAAAATTTCCTTTAAATTTCCTGTACAAAAAAGTCGGATTGGTTTCATGGTTATAAATTCAGAGGCGCCCGTAAATTTAACCAATTTTAAAAAATCACAAATTAAAATATTTTTGTTACAAGTTTTATCTAATTTTTTCAAAAACTAAGCCTAATTTAAAAAAATGCTATGATGCACTTTATTGACAGTAAAATTCTCTTTTCAACGGTGTATAACTCGATGGGGTTTGACTTACAACGAACCCGCCAGCGACGTCCGTAAATGGGAGCCATTTAATTAATTTTTTTTAAAATTATGTTTTGCATTTATCAAAAAAATTGTTTTTTACTTCATTGTAGATAATAAAATTTCCTTTTAAACGTTGTGTAACATGGTAAAAAATATTTCATATTTACCGCTCCAGTGGTGTGCTTAATTTAAAACAATTTTTTTTAAATTACAAATTTTAGCTCACACATATACTATACTATAGTGTGAGCTATGGTGATCCTAATTTTTTCGAGAAAAAAAAAGTTGCTCCGATTTCAAAATTTTTTATATATCTTTGCGTTTCAGATGATTTTGAAACTTTTTTGTTGCGCCGTCTGTCTGTCTGTATGTCTGCCTGTAACGACCAACGCGCATAACTCAAAAACCGCTTGGCCGATTTTAATAAAATTTGGTACCTAGGCTGGGTCTTGGGTCAAGATGGTCCCATTTAAAAATGAACAAAATCCACCGAACACAAACCAAATAAAAGGGTGGGGCTAGATTTCAAAAATTAGAGTTTATGTGAAAATATGGCGTGTGTGATATCAAACGAAAGGTGATTGAGTCTGCAGTTAAACCAAATACATTTTAATTTATTTAAAAAAAAGGGTGGGGGTATATTTTAAAAATTAGAGTTTAAGTCAAAACATGGCTTGTGTGGTATCAAACAAAAGGCAATTTAGTCTGGAGTTGAATAAAATATATTTCAGTTTTTAGTTATATTAGCTCACACGTACACTATAACTATAGTACCTAGTGTGAGCTTAGGGGCCCATATATTGGCAGAGTATTTTAAAATTGGTTTAATTTACGGGCGCCTGTGAAGTTATTACTATGAAACCAATCCGACTTTGTTATACACCATTTAAAAGTAAATATTATTATCTACAATAAAGTATAAAACACATTTTTTGATAAAGGGCTTAATTTTTAAGAAAATCGAATAAAATATGTAACAGAATTAATTTTTTTGGTGATTTAAAAAAAATTGTTTTAAATTAAGCACACCACTGGAGCGGTAAATATGAAATATTTTTTACCATGTTACACAACGTGTAAAAGGAAATTTTATTATCTACAATGAAGTAAAAAACAATTTTTTTGATAAAGGGCATGGTTTTCAGAAAATCAAATAAAACTTGTGCAAAACATAATTTTTTTAAAAATTAATTAAATGGCCCCCATTTACGGACGTCGCTGGCGGGTTCGTTGTAAGTCAAACCCCACCGAGTTATACACCGCTGAAAAAGAGAATTTTACTGTCAATAAAGTGCAGTATAGCATTTTTTTAAATTAGGGTTAGTTTTTGAAAAAATGAGATAAAACTTTTAACAAAAATATTTTAATTAGTGATTTTTTAAAATTGGTTAAATTTACGGGCGCCTCTGAATTTATTAACATGAAACCAATCCGACTTTCTTGTACAGCATTTTAAAGGAAATTTTATTTGCTACAATAATGTATAACACACTTTGTTCTATAAATCTTGGTTTAAAAAAAAATCGAATAAATCATGGAAAAAACATGGATATTTTTTGACTTTTTTAAATTACTTCAATTAACGGACGCCGCTGAAGAGTTTATAAATAGTTGACCCCATCGAGTTGTACCTTTTTCAAAAGGAAATTTCATTGTCTACAATAAAGTATATTACACATTTTTCTCTTAGAAGCGTATTTTTTGAGAAAATTTGAGAAAACCTAAATATGTTAGATTTTGGGGGGTCTGGGGGTGTTTTAAAGAGGTGGTTAGTTTAAGGAGGTGTTTGACCCCTAAGCTCTCTTACCTTTTCGTACGTCACTAAATTTACACAAAAAAAATAAAAGTAAATAAAAAACGTGCCGTTTAAAGCACTAAATTTTAAAAAAATATTATTTTCTAACTTACTTACTTTAAGTTAAAAGTTACTCCCACTCCATTACAATTTTTAAAAATACATTTAAAGAATGGATTTTGTAGCTGATAAAATTCTCTACAAGATATGTTCTTAGAACTTTTACCCTAGAACAAAGTATTTCGGAGCTTATGCCGTCTAAAGTAGAAAAAATCTGAAAATTTGCCCAAGCACGTGATTTTATCATTTTTGGAAATAGCTAGCTCCGTTACTACTGCTCGTAGAACAACCATTGTAAATAATTATATCCTCTAAAAAATTTCATATAACTCTTTTTGCGATTTAGTGTACTGGAACGAAGTTACAGGCAAAAAACTACAAAAAGTGCCAATTTTTGATGGTTTTTTCAAGATGGCGGAGGAACCACTCGGGTGGGAGTGACGAAAACTCAGATTTTTAACTACGCTTTCGACCTTAATAACATATCCAAAATTCAGAACTACCGGACCTTTTGTAGGGTAAAACTCCTCTATTCATTGTACTAATTCTTGAAAACATGACAAGAGCAAAATCAAAGTTCTGTATATCGTTTATCAAAACCGGACAAAATCATAAAATGGGGTGGGGCCTAGCTTGTGACGTTCACCTAACGAAGAGCGGTTCTGATATTGCTATGCAACGGAAGCGTCCTTCACTGCAATTTCTTTACTGCCATGCCTAAAGAAAACGGTGTATCTCTATAGGGATTGCTATTTAAAAAGGTCAGGTGTTGGACCCTAGGTCAGGATGCATTTGCAATTAATTGACCAAGAGGTTCGGTTCGGTTCGGTTAACACCGATTTCGACCTTTCAAAAAAAAAGGAACGGCGGGGAGCTAATTAAAGGAAAAAACAGGCATTTTTTTTATGCATTTTTGGGTCCCAAAACAAAAATATTATTTGTTCCCGATTTAATTTTGCCGCCAAACTTCCATGAGAACCGAGATTTTCTCATGCTAGGCCCGGCCCCTTTTTTCTGATTTTGTCCTTTTTGATTTTGTCCGGGTTTGCTAAAAGACTTTATACTAAACTTTGTTTTTGTCATTTACGACGAGGGATTCACGGATAAACATATTTTACTGTATCAATTTACCGATATTTTATATAAAATGTCAAATCAGGTCCTAAATAATTTTTCTTTAAAATTGATTGATTGAGAAAGCTATTGACGGGCTCATTAAACTTACTGAAAAAAAAAATCCCAACCGACACATAGATGGCGCTTAATATGTCACCAGTAAAAGAGACCTTCATTTGTAGAACAAACTTAATATTTACAACACAAATCTGTATTTTATCAAGAGTAACCCAATTTTTATAAGTATTTATAAAAAGTTACAATTTGACACTTAACATTCAAGATGGCGACCGAAGTTTATATAAAAAAGTTATCATCATCATCAATATACACTGTGTCTAATTTAAAACTTCCCACCCAGGATTTCTCGAGATTTGCTAAAAATCTTTAAAAATGCCGTCGATTTTTTTGCGAGGGGGACACTTTTTGGCTATTTTGAACTTTTTGTAACACGCACCACCTTCGAGGGGTATACTTTTAAAAAAAACATTATGAAATTTTATTGATGAAAATGATTTAAAATGTCTATGACTTAACCGTAAAGCAGTAGCTAAACATAGTTTTTTAACCAGTTTTTCAAAATGTTGTGCTAATTTAGTTTGGCAATGTCCCCTGAAGATGTAAGTTTCTGCTTACGAAACATGTCGGGACTATTTGTTTAAAACAAATTAAAAATTAGTGATTGATTTCCTTATTGTTTATTTAGATTATTAAAATGCAAATATTTACAAAAATTAATACAGGGTGTTTTTTTTTTAAACTATATGTCAAAAATTAGACAACTGTTTGACATATTATGTCCTACAAATTGTGAAAGGCTTTCGCGGCCATCGTCCAATGGTGGGTGTGCTTTCGGGCTGTTCGGCCGTCGTCGTTGGAAATTCGTTATGGTTAGTCTGTCGCGGGCGCAGGTTATATACGCTATGGTGGGCGGGGCGTATATCAGAGCTGGTCGGTGATTGGTCACATTCCCTTGATTCAGTTTTGTTATTGTAAGCGAGCCGTTTAGTGTTTTTAAGAACCGGTACCCATGTTCTGTTAATTTTAAGAGTTTCTTCAGATCTGTTGAAGTTCTGCTGGTGTTTATGAATTTCGATTGCTTCTCTATAGTCTTGGATAGTATGAAGAGGAAGCGCAGAGAACTTGTGTGTCTTCGAATTTTATTCGGTGCTCTTCATTGTTTAGTGTGTGGTCTGCAACTGCGGATTTTTCCGTATATGCGAGTCGACAGTTGGCTTTGTGTTCTTTGATTCTTGTGTTTACGGATCGTTTGGTTGTTCCGATGTAGACACTTCCACAGGTACAGGGAATGCGGTATACCCCCGAAGAACTTAGTGGGTTCCTTATATCCTTCGCAGATCTGAGGTGGTTCTCGATCTTCTTAGATGGCTTGAAGATCGTTTTTATGTTGTGTTTCCCCAGAATACATACATAGAATTTTTTTTTGTAAAAATTAAATTAGGTTTATAATATATGAAGGTCTCTGTTATTTTTGACATATTAAGCGCCATCTTTGGGTCGATTAAGGAACTTATAATGTCAAACATGAATATATAGACTAATTTTTTTAAATATAGCCGCCATTTTGTTTTGAAGTGACAGGGGTCAAGTTTTTCTACAGTTTTTAAATAAGTAGTCCCCGTTTAAAGTAAATCCATCAAAACCAGTTTAATTTCTCCTAAAACATGGAATTTATTTTTTTAAACTTTGGCAGCCGCCATGTTGGGTTCTGAAGCCGGAAAATCGGGGATCCTCGAATAAAAATTTAGCTTTAGTTGTTAGGTTCTTAAAATACCCTACAAATTTACTCAACTATAATAATAAATAAAATATATATTTCTGTATTATTTTTCAAATGCATTTAGTTTACATTCTATCTGGTAATTCTTTTATTTTACAAAAACAAGCGCTGGTCTAAGGCGAGGGGGAAACAGCTTATGACATTACTTGGTATTCCCCATATAAATTAGCATGGCCTTCTAGCAATACATTTCGCAAACGAAGACTTTTTCCTGGTTTTAATGATTCTGCTTGTATTTTGCGCTTTTACCTTCTCAATGTTTTACCTCATGCTGACTTTATACAGCTTCAAAGTAAAATATAATGAAACCATATGAAAAAGCTCAACGTATAAAAAATCCTATTAGCCCTTATATAGAAAAAAAAAAATAAAAAAATATTATTATATTCGAAAGGCTGCTTTTCCTACCTATTTAGTTTTTTAGAACAGAAGGAAAAATAAAAAAGCCGAAAAGAAATAAAAAACAAAACAACTAAATTTAAGCACAAATAACAAATTTGACAACATTTGAACAAGTATCATTATACGTAACAAATTCTAATATGTTCTTGGGTAAAAAAACTTAACAAGCAAAGGTATAAACGTGGGTACGGGCTAGACCTCGTCAGATGTATATCAGGGGAAATGAATTGACCCCTGCCCTCCGTAGATTTCAGGTGCTCTCTGACTCGGAGAGTTGGCACCTGTCTAGGGCCCCTTTGGCAGGGTTACAGGAGATGACCACATTGCAGAGTAGTTTTCCGTAGAACATTTTTGGTCAATAAGAGTTATATTAGAACTACCTTTAATCTGAGTAAATTTCATATACACACGTAGTAGAAGATCTAGTAGGCCTAGAACATAAAAAACACTTGAACAAAATAATTCCTACAGTTATCAAAACCAAGCGTCCTGTCGATGTTTTACAATCGCGCTGATAAAACTCCTGTTTTTCGAAAAACATTGTTTGAGTTTGTTTTAAATTTATTTAAAAAGATATCATAAAAAAGTGATATGGAAGCTGCAGAACGAAATAAGCAAATACTAAATCATTTATTTAAAATTTGATTTTTTGTACAGAGCAGTTGTTTTGAAGAGTTGTTTTCTTGGTGATTAAAAATTACTGAAATTTTTCTTTTAATAGAAAAAATGTATTTTTCTGTTTTCAACCGTTTTTACAATTCATGGTGTTTTTATTACAACATTATATTAGGATAATTTTAAGAGGTAAAAGAGCGCCCGCCTAAAAGAGCGCCCGCCTTGTCCCGCTTGAAAAGATATTAACACTTGCATATTGCTATTCATTCAACTCCAGACTTAATTACCTTTTGTTTGATACCACACAAGCCATGTTTTGACCTAAACTCAAATTTTTTTAATTTACCCCCACCCTTTTTCAAAAATTAAATATATTCTGTTTAACTCCAGACTCAATTACCTTTCGTTTGATACCACACAAGCCATATTTTCACTTAAAATCTAATTTTTGACATTTACCCCCACCTTTTTTTAAAATAAAATAAAATGTATTTTGTTTAACTGCAGACTCAATTACCTTTCGTTTGATATCCCACACTCCATATTTTCACATAAACTCCAATTTTTAAAATCTACCCCCACCCTTTTATTTGGCTTGCGTTCGGTGGATTTTGTTCATTTTTAAATGGGACCATCTCGAACCAAGACCCAGCCTAGATACCAAATTTCATTCAAATCGGGCAAGCGGTTTTTGAGTTATGCGCGTTGGTCGTTACAGACAGACAGACATACAGACAGACATACAGACAGACATACAGACAGACATACAGACAGACATACAGACAGACATACAGACAGACATACAGACAGACATACAGACAGACAGACATACAGACAGACATACAGACAGACATACAGACAGACATACAGACAGACATACAGACAGACATACAGACAGACATACAGACAGACATACAGACAGACATACAGACAGACATACAGACAGACATACAGACAGACATACAGACAGACATACAGACAGACATACAGACAGACATACAGACAGACATACAGACAGACAGACAGACAGACAGACATACAGACAGACAGACAGACATACCGACAGACAGACAGACAGACAGACAGACAGACAGACAGACAGACAGACAGACAGACAGACAGACAGACAGAAAGACAGACAGACAGACAGACAGACAGACAGACATACAGACAGACAGACATACAGACAGACATACAGACAGACAGACAGACAGACAGACAGACATACAGACAGACATACAGACAGACATACAGACAGACATACAGACAGACATACAGACAGACATACAGACAGACATACAGACAGACATACAGACAGACATACAGACAGACATACAGACAGACATACAGACAGACATACAGACAGACATACAGACAGACATACAGACCGACAGACAGACAGACAGACAGACAGACAGACAGACAGACAGACAGACAGACAGACAGACAGACAGACAGACAGACAGACAGACAGACAGACAGACATACAGACAGACATACAGACAGACAGACAGACAGACATACAGACAGACATACAGACAGACAGACAGACAGACAGACATACAGACAGACATACAGACAGACATACAGACAGACATACAGACAGACATACAGACAGACATACAGACAGACATACAGACAGACATACAGACAGACATACAGACAGACATACAGACAGACATACAGACAGACATACAGACAGACATACAGACAGACATACAGACAGACATACAGACAGACATACAGACAGACATACAGACAGACATACAGACAGACATACAGACAGACATACAGACAGACATACAGACAGACATACAGACAGACATACAGACAGACATACAGACAGACATACAGACAGACATACAGACAGACATACAGACAGACATACAGACAGACATACAGACAGACATACAGACAGACATACAGACAGACATACAGACAGACATACAGACAGACATACAGACAGACATACAGACAGACATACAGACAGACATACAGACAGACATACAGACAGACATACAGACAGACAGACATACAGACAGACATACAGACAGACATACAGACAGACATACAGACAGACAGACATACAGACAGACATACAGACAGACATACAGACAGACATACAGACAGACATACAGACAGACATACAGACAGACATACAGACAGACATACAGACAGACATACAGACAGACATACAGACAGACATACAGACAGACATACAGACAGACATACAGACAGACATACAGACAGACATACAGACAGACATACAGACAGACATACAGACAGACATACAGACAGACATACAGACAGACATACAGACAGACATACAGACAGACATACAGACAGACATACAGACAGACATACAGACAGACATACAGACAGACATACAGACAGACATACAGACAGACATACAGACAGACATACAGACAGACATACAGACAGACATACAGACAGACATACAGACAGACATACAGACAGACATACAGACAGACATACAGACAGACATACAGACAGACATACAGACAGACATACAGACAGACATACAGACAGACATACAGACAGACATACAGACAGACATACAGACAGACATACAGACAGACATACAGACAGACATACAGACAGACATACAGACAGACATACAGACAGACATACAGACAGACATACAGACAGACATACAGACAGACATACAGACAGACATACAGACAGACATACAGACAGACATACAGACAGACATACAGACAGACATACAGACAGACATACAGACAGACATACAGACAGACATACAGACAGACATACAGACAGACATACAGACAGACATACAGACAGACATACAGACAGACATACAGACAGACATACAGACAGACATACAGACAGACATACAGACAGACATACAGACAGACATACAGACAGACATACAGACAGACATACAGACAGACATACAGACAGACATACAGACAGACATACAGACAGACATACAGACAGACATACAGACAGACATACAGACAGACATACAGACAGACAGACAGACAGACAGACAGACAGACATACAGACAGACATACAGACAGACATACAGACAGACATACAGACAGACATACAGACAGACATACAGACAGACATACAGACAGACATACAGACAGACATACAGACAGACATACAGACAGACATACAGACAGACATACAGACAGACATACAGACAGACATACAGACAGACATACAGACAGACATACAGACAGACATACAGACAGACATACAGACAGACATACAGACAGACATACAGACAGACATACAGACAGACATACAGACAGACATACAGACAGACATACAGACAGACATACAGACAGACATACAGACAGACATACAGACAGACATACAGACAGACATACAGACAGACATACAGACAGACATACAGACAGACATACAGACAGACATACAGACAGACATACAGACAGACATACAGACAGACATACAGACAGACATACAGACAGACATACAGACAGACATACAGACAGAATACGACAGACATACAGACAGACATACAGACAGACATACAGACAGACATACAGACAGACACAGACAGACATACAGACAGACATACAGACAGACATACAGACAGACATACAGACAGACATACAGACAGACATACAGACAGACATACAGACAGACATACAGACAGACATACAGACAGACATACAGACAGACATACAGACAGACATACAGACAGACATACAGACAGACATACAGACAGACATACAGACAGACATACAGACAGACATACAGACAGACATACAGACAGACATACAGACAGACATACAGACAGACAGACATACAGACAGACATACAGACAGACAGACAGACAGACAGACAGACAGACAGACATACAGACAGACATACAGACAGACATACAGACAGACATACAGACAGACATACAGACAGACAGACATACAGACAGACATACAGACAGACAGACATACAGACAGACATACAGACAGACATACAGACAGACATACAGACAGACATACAGACAGACATACAGACAGACATACAGACAGACATACAGACAGACATACAGACAGACATACAGACAGACATACAGACAGACATACAGACAGACAGACAGACAGACAGACATACAGACAGACATACAGACAGACATACAGACAGACATACAGACAGACATACAGACAGACATACAGACAGACATACAGACAGACATACAGACAGACAGACATACAGACAGACAGACAGACAGACAGACATACAGACAGACATACAGACAGACATACAGACAGACATACAGACAGACATACAGACAGACATACAGACAGACATACAGACAGACATACAGACAGACATACAGACAGACATACAGACAGACATACAGACAGACATACAGACAGACATACAGACAGACATACAGACAGACATACAGACAGACATACAGACAGACATACAGACAGACATACAGACAGACATACAGACAGACATACAGACAGACATACAGACAGACATACAGACAGACATACAGACAGACATACAGACAGACATACAGACAGACATACAGACAGACATACAGACAGACATACAGACAGACATACAGACAGACATACAGACAGACATACAGACAGACATACAGACAGACATACAGACAGACATACAGACAGACATACAGACAGACATACAGACAGACATACAGACAGACATACAGACAGACATACAGACAGACATACAGACAGACATACAGACAGACATACAGACAGACATACAGACAGACATACAGACAGACATACAGACAGACATACAGACAGACATACAGACAGACATACAGACAGACATACAGACAGACATACAGACAGACATACAGACAGACATACAGACAGACATACAGACAGACATACAGACAGACATACAGACAGACATACAGACAGACATACAGACAGACATACAGACAGACATACAGACAGACATACAGACAGACATACAGACAGACATACAGACAGACATACAGACAGACATACAGACAGACATACAGACAGACATACAGACAGACATACAGACAGACAGACATACAGACAGACAGACAGACATACAGACAGACATACAGACAGACATACAGACAGACATACAGACAGACATACAGACAGACATACAGACAGACATACAGACAGACATACAGACAGACAGACATACAGACAGACAGACAGACAGACAGACATACAGACAGACATACAGACAGACAGACATACAGACAGACATACAGACAGACAGACATACAGACAGACAGACATACAGACAGACATACAGACAGACATACAGACAGACATACAGACAGACATACAGACAGACATACAGACAGACATACAGACAGACATACAGACAGACATACAGACAGACATACAGACAGACATACAGACAGACATACAGACAGACAGACAGACAGACAGACAGACAGACAGACATACAGACAGACAGACAGACATACAGACAGACAGACAGACAGACAGACAGACAGACAGACAGACAGACAGACAGACAGACAGACAGACAGACAGACAGACAGACAGAAAGACAGACAGACAGACAGAAAGACAGACAGACAGACAGACATACAGACAGACAGACAGACAGACAGACAGACAGACAGACAGACATACAGACAGACAGACATACAGACAGACATACAGACAGACATACAGACATACAGACAGACATACAGACAGACATACAGACAGACATACAGACAGACAGACAGACAGACAGACAGACAGACAGACAGACAGACAGACAGACAGACAGACAGACAGACAGACAGACAGACAGACAGACAGACAGACATACAGACAGACAGACATACAGACAGACATACAGACAGACATACAGACATACAGACAGACATACAGACAGACATACAGACAGACATACAGACAGACATACAGACAGACATACAGACAGACATACAGACAGACATACAGACAGACATACAGACAGACAGACATACAGACAGACATACAGACAGACATACAGACAGACATACAGACAGACATACAGACAGACATACAGACAGACATACAGACAGACATACAGACAGACATACAGACAGACAGACATACAGACAGACAGACAGACAGACAGACAGACAGACAGACATACAGACAGACATACAGACAGACAGACATACAGACAGACAGACATACAGACAGACATACAGACAGACATACAGACAGACATACAGACAGACATACAGACAGACATACAGACAGACATACAGACAGACATACAGACAGACATACAGACAGACATACAGACAGACATACAGACAGACAGACAGACAGACAGACAGACAGACAGACATACAGACAGACAGACAGACATACAGACAGACATACAGACAGACAGACAGACAGACAGACAGACAGACAGACAGACAGACAGACAGACAGACAGACAGACAGACAGACAGACAGACAGACAGACAGACAGACAGAAAGACAGACAGACAGACAGACAGAAAGACAGACAGACAGACAGACATACAGACAGACAGACAGACAGACAGACAGACAGACAGACAGACATACAGACAGACAGACATACAGACAGACATACAGACAGACATACAGACATACAGACAGACATACAGACAGACATACAGACAGACATACAGACAGACAGACAGACAGACAGACAGACAGACAGACAGACAGACAGACAGACAGACAGACAGACAGACAGACAGACAGACAGACAGACAGACAGACAGACAGACAGACAGACAGACATACAGACAGACAGACAGACATACAGACAGACATACAGACAGACATACAGACATACAGACAGACATACAGACAGACATACAGACAGACATACAGACAGACAGACAGACAGACAGACAGACAGACAGACAGACAGACAGACAGACAGACAGACAGACAGACAGACAGACAGACAGACAGACAGACAGACAGACAGACAGACAGACAGACAGACAGACATACAGACAGACAGACATACAGACAGACAGACATACAGACAGACAGACAGACATACAGACAGACAGACATACAGACAGACAGACAGACATACAGACAGACAGACATACAGACAGACATACAGACAGACATACAGACAGACATACAGACAGACATACAGACAGACATACAGACAGACAGACAGACAGACATACAGACAGACATACAGACAGACATACAGACAGACATACAGACAGACATACAGACAGACATACAGACAGACATACAGACAGACATACAGACAGACATACAGACAGACATACAGACAGACATACAGAGAGACATACAGACAGACATACAGACAGACATACAGACAGACATACAGACAGACAGACATACAGACAGACATACAGACAGACATACAGACAGACATACAGACAGACATACAGACAGACATACAGACAGACATACAGACAGACATACAGACAGACATACAGACAGACATACAGACAGACATACAGACAGACATACAGACATACAGACATACAGACAGACATACAGACAGACATACAGACAGACATACAGACAGACATACAGACAGACATACAGACAGACATACAGACAGACATACAGACAGACATACAGACAGACATACAGACAGACATACAGACAGACATACAGACAGACATACAGACAGACATACAGACAGACATACAGACAGACATACAGACAGACATACAGACAGACATACAGACAGACATACAGACAGACATACAGACAGACATACAGACAGACATACAGACAGACATACAGACAGACATACAGACAGACATACAGACAGACATACAGACATACAGACAGACAGACATACAGACAGACATACAGACAGACATACAGACAGACATACAGACATACAGACATACAGACAGACATACAGACAGACATACAGACAGACATACAGACAGACCTACAGACAGACATACAGACAGACATACAGACAGACATACAGACAGACATACAGACAGACATACAGACAGACATACAGACAGACATACAGACAGACATACAGACAGACATACAGACAGACATACAGACAGACATACAGACAGACATACAGACAGACATACAGACAGACATACAGACAGACATACAGACAGACATACAGACAGACATACAGACAGACATACAGACAGACATACAGACAGACATACAGACAGACATACAGACAGACATACAGACAGACATACAGACAGACATACAGACAGACATACAGACAGACATACAGACAGACATACAGACAGACATACAGACAGACATACAGACAGACATACAGACAGACATACAGACAGACATACAGACAGACATACAGACAGACATACAGACAGACATACAGACAGACATACAGACAGACATACAGACAGACATACAGACAGACATACAGACAGACATACAGACAGACATACAGACAGACATACAGACAGACATACAGACAGACATACAGACAGACATACAGACAGACATACAGACAGACATACAGACAGACATACAGACAGACATACAGACAGACATACAGACAGACATACAGACAGACATACAGACAGACATACAGACAGACATACAGACAGACATACAGACAGACATACAGACAGACATACAGACAGACATACAGACAGACATACAGACAGACATACAGACAGACATACAGACAGACATACAGACATACAGACAGACATACAGACAGACATACATACAGACAGACATACAGACAGACATACAGACAGACATACAGACAGACATACAGACAGACATACAGACAGACATACAGACAGACATACAGACAGACATACAGACAGACATACAGACAGACATACAGACAGACATACAGACAGACGTACAGACAGACATACAGACAGACATACAGACAGACATACAGACAGACATACAGACAGACATACAGACAGACATACAGACAGACATACAGACAGACATACAGACAGACATACAGACAGACATACAGACAGACATACAGACAGACATACAGACAGACATACAGACAGACATACAGACAGACATACAGACAGACATACAGACAGACATACAGACAGACATACAGACAGACATACAGACAGACATACAGACAGACATAAGACAGACATACAGACAGACATACAGACAGACATACAGACAGACATACAGACAGACATACAGACAGACATACAGACAGACATACAGACAGACATACAGACAGACATACAGACATACAGACAGACATACAGACAGACATACAGACAGACAGACATACAGACAGACAGACATACAGACATACAGACAGACATACAGACAGACATACAGACAGACATACAGACAGACATACAGACAGACATACAGACAGACATACAGACAGACATACAGACAGACATACAGACAGACAGACATACAGACAGACAGACATATAGACAGACAATCATACAGACAGACAGACAGATATACAGACAGACAGATATACAGACAGACAGACATACAGACAGACAGACATACAGACAGACATACAGACAGACATACAGACAGACATACAGACAGACATACAGACAGACATACAGACAGACATACAGACAGACAGACAGACAGACATACAGACAGACATACAGACAGACATACAGACATACATACAGACAGACATACAGACAGACATACAGACAGACATACAGACAGACATACAGACAGACATACAGACAGACATACAGACAGACATACAGACAGACATACAGACAGACATACAGACAGACATACAGACAGACATACAGACAGACATACAGACAGACATACAGACAGACATACAGACAGACATACAGACAGACATACAGACAGACATACAGACAGACATACAGACAGACATACAGACAGACATACAGACAGACATACAGACAGACATACAGACAGACATACAGACAGACATACAGACAGACATACAGACAGACATACAGACAGACATACAGACAGACAGACAGACAGACAGACAGACAGACAGACAGACAGACAGACAGACAGACATACAGACAGACATACAGACAGACATACAGACAGACATACAGACAGACAGACATACAGACAGACATACAGACAGACATACAGACAGACAGACATACAGACAGACATACAGACAGACATACAGACAGACATACAGACAGACATACAGACAGACATACAGACAGACATACAGACAGACAGACATACAGACAGACATACAGACAGACATACAGACAGACATACAGACAGACATACAGACAGACATACAGACAGACATACAGACAGACATACAGACAGACATACAGACAGACAGACATACAGACAGACAGACATACAGACAGACATACAGACAGACATACAGACAGACATACAGACAGACATACAGACAGACATACAGACAGACATACAGACAGACATACAGACAGACATACAGACAGACATACAGACAGACATACAGACAGACATACAGACAGACATACAGACAGACATACAGACAGACATACAGACAGACATACAGACAGACATACAGACAGACATACAGACAGACATACAGACAGACATACAGACAGACATACAGACAGACATACAGACATACAGACAGACATACAGACAGACATACAGACAGAAATACAGACAGACATACAGACAGACATACAGACAGACATACAGACAGACATACAGACAGACATACAGACAGACATACAGACAGACATACAGACAGACATACAGACAGACATACAGACAGACATACAGACAGACATACATACAGACAGACATACAGACAGACATACAGACAGACATACAGACAGACATACAGACAGACAGACATACAGACAGACATACAGACAGACATACAGACAGACATACAGACAGACATACAGACAGACATACAGACAGACATACAGACAGACATACAGACAGACATACAGACAGACAGACATACAGACAGACATACAGACAGACATACAGACAGACAGACATACAGACAGACATACAGACAGACAGACAGACAGACATACAGACAGACATAGAGACAGACATACAGACAGACAGACAGACATACAGACAGACAGACAGACAGACAGACAGACAGACAGACATACAGACAGACATACAGACAGACAGACAGACAGACAGACATACAGACAGACATACAGACAGACATACAGACAGACATACAGACAGACATACAGGCAGACATACAGGCAGACATACAGACATACAGACAGACATACAGACAGACATACAGACAGACATACAGACAGACATACAGACAGACATACAGACAGACATACAGACAGACATACAGACAGACATACAGACAGACATACAGACAGACATACAGACAGACATACAGACAGACATACAGACAGACATACAGACAGACATACAGACAGACATACAGACAGACATACAGACAGACATACAGACAGACATACAGACAGACATACAGACAGACATACAGACAGACATACAGACAGACATACAGACAGACATACAGACAGACATACAGACAGACATACAGACAGACATACAGACAGACATACAGACAGACATACAGACAGACATACAGACAGACATACAGACAGACATACAGACAGACATACAGACAGACATACAGACAGACATACAGACAGACATACAGACAGACATACAGACAGACATACAGACAGACATACAGACAGACATACAGATAGACATACAGACAGACAGACATACAGACAGACATACAGACAGACATACAGACAGACATACAGACAGACATACAGACAGACATACAGACAGACATACAGACAGACATACAGACAGACATACAGACAGACATACAGACAGACATACAGACAGACATACAGACAGACATACAGACAGACATACAGACAGACATACAGACAGACATACAGACAGACATACAGACAGACATACAGACAGACATACAGACAGACATACAGACAGACATACAGACAGACATACAGACAGACATACAGACAGACATACAGACAGACATACAGACAGACATACAGACAGACATACAGACAGACATACATACAGACAGACATACAGACAGACATACAGACAGACAGACATACAGACAGACATACAGACAGACATACAGACAGACATACAGACAGACATACAGACAGACATACAGACAGACATACAGACAGACATACAGACAGACATACAGACAGACATACAGACAGACATACAGACAGACATACAGACAGACATACAGACAGACATACAGACAGACATACAGACAGACAGACAGACATACAGACAGACATACAGACAGACATACAGACAGACATACAGACAGACATACAGACAGACATACAGACAGACATACAGACAGACATACAGACAGACATACAGACAGACATACAGACAGACATACAGACAGACATACAGACAGACATACAGACAGACATACAGACAGACATACAGACAGACATACAGACAGACATACAGACAGACATACAGACAGACATACAGACAGACATACAGACAGACATACAGACAGACATACAGACAGACATACAGACAGACATACAGACAGACATACAGACAGACATACAGACAGACATACAGACAGACATACAGACAGACATACAGACAGATATACAGACAGACATACAGACAGACATACAGACAGACATACAGACAGACATACAGACAGACATACAGACAGACATACAGACAGACATACAGACAGACATACAGACAGACATACAGACAGACATACAGACAGACAGACATACAGACAGACATACAGACAGACATACAGACAGACATACAGACAGACATACAGACAGACATACAGACAGACATACAGACATACATACAGACAGACATACAGACAGACATACAGACAGAAATACAGACAGACATACAGACAGACATACAGCCAGACATACAGATAGACATACAGACGGACATACAGACAGACATACAGACAGACATACAGACAGACATACAGATATACAGACAGACATACAGACAGACATACAGACAGACATACAGACAGACATACAGACAGACATACAGACAGACATACAGACAGACATACAGACAGACATACAGACAGACATACAGACAGACATACAGACAGACATACAGACAGACATACAGACAGACATACAGACAGACATACAGACAGACATACAGACAGACATACAGACAGACATACAGACAGACATACAGACAGACATACAGACAGACATACAGACAGACATACAGACAGACATACAGACAGACATACAGACAGACATACAGACAGACATACAGACAGACATACAGACAGACATACAGACAGACATACAGACAGACATACAGACAGACATACAGACAGACATACAGACAGACATACAGACAGACAGACATACAGACAGACATACAGACAGACATACAGACAGACATACAGACAGACATACAGACAGACATACAGACAGACATACAGACAGACATACAGACAGACATACAGACAGACATACAGACAGACATACAGACAGACATACAGACAGACATACAGACAGACATACAGACAGACATACAGACAGACATACAGACAGACATACAGACAGACATACAGACAGACATACAGACAGACATACAGACAGACATACAGACAGACAGACAGACATACAGACAGACATACAGACAGACATACAGACAGACATACAGACAGACATACAGACAGACATACAGACAGACATACAGACAGACAGACAGACAAACAGACAGACATACAGACAGACAGACATACAGACAGACAGACAGAGATATAGAGACAGACATACAGACAGACATACAGACAGACATACAGACAGACATACAGACAGACATACAGACAGACATACAGACAGACATACAGACAGACATACAGACAGACATACAGACAGACATACAGACAGACATACAGACAGACATACAGACAGACATACAGACAGACATACAGACAGACATACAGACAGAAATACAGACAGACATACAGACAGACATACAGACAGACATACAGACAGACATACAGACAGACATACAGACAGACATACAGACAGACATACAGACAGACAGACATACAGACAGACATACAGACATACAGACATACAGACAGACATACAGACAGACATACAGACAGACATACAGACAGACATACAGACAGACATACAGACAGACATACAGACAGACATACAGACAGACATACAGACAGACATACAGACAGACATACAGACAGACATACAGACAGACATACAGACAGACATACAGACAGACATACAGACAGACATACAGACAGACATACAGACAGACATACAGACAGACATACAGACAGACATACAGACAGACATACAGACAGACATACAGACAGACATACAGACAGACATACAGACAGACATCCCGGCAGACATACAGACAGACATACAGACAGACATACAGACAGACATACAGACAGACATACAGACAGACATACAGACAGACATACAGACAGACATACAGACAGACATACAGACAGACATACAGACAGACATACAGACAGACATACAGACAGACATACAGACAGACATACAGACAGACATACAGACAGACATACAGACAGACATACAGACAGACATACAGACAGAAATACAGACAGACATACAGACAGACATACAGACAGACATACAGACAGACATACAGACAGACATACAGACAGACATACAGACAGACATACAGACAGACAGACATACAGACAGACATACAGACATACAGACATACAGACATACAGACAGACATACAGACAGACATACAGACAGACATACAGACAGACATACAGACAGACATACAGACAGACATACAGACAGACATACAGACAGACATACAGACAGACATACAGACAGACATACAGACAGACATACAGACAGACATACAGACAGACATACAGACAGACATACAGACAGACATACAGACAGACATACAGACAGACATACAGACAGACATACAGACAGACATACAGACAGACATACAGACAGACATACAGACAGACATACAGACAGACATACAGACAGACATACAGACAGACATACAGACAGACATACAGACAGACATACAGACAGACATACAGACAGACATACAGACAGACATACAGACAGACATACAGACAGACATACAGACAGACATACAGACAGACATACAGACAGACAGACATACAGACAGACATACAGACAGACATACAGACAGACATACAGACAGACATACAGACAGACATACAGACAGACATACAGACAGACATACAGACAGACATACAGACAGACATACAGACAGACATACAGACAGACATACAGACAGACATACAGACAGACATACAGACAGACATACAGACAGACATACAGACAGACATACAGACAGACATACAGACAGACATACAGACAGACATACAGACAGACATACAGACAGACATACAGACAGACATACAGACAGACATACAGACAGACATACAGACAGACATACAGACAGACATACAGACAGACATACAGACAGACATACAGACAGACATACAGACAGACATACAGACAGACATACAGACAGACAGACAGACATACAGACAGACATACAGACAGACATACAGACAGACATACAGACAGACATACAGACAGACATACAGACAGACATACAGACAGACATACAGACAGACATACAGACATACAGACAGACATACAGACAGACATACAGACAGACATACAGACAGACATACAGACAGACATACAGACAGACATACAGACAGACATACAGACAGACATACAGACAGACATACAGACAGACATACAGACAGACATACAGACAGACATACAGACAGACATACAGACAGACATACAGACAGACATACAGACAGACATACAGACAGACATACAGACAGACATACAGACAGACATACAGACAGACATACAGACAGACATACAGACAGACATACAGACAGACATACAGACAGACATACAGACAGACATACAGACAGACATACAGACAGACATACAGACAGACATACAGACAGACATACAGACAGACATACAGACAGACATACAGACAGACATACAGACAGACATACAGACAGACATACAGACAGACATACAGACAGACATACAGACAGACATACAGACAGACATACAGACAGACATACAGACAGACATACAGACAGACATACAGACAGACATACAGACAGACATACAGACAGACATACAGACAGACATACAGACAGACATACAGACAGACATACAGACAGACATACAGACAGACATACAGACAGACATACAGACAGACATACAGACAGACATACAGACAGACATACAGACAGACATACAGACAGACATACAGACAGACATACAGACAGACATACAGACAGACATACAGACAGACAGACAGACATACAGACAGACATACAGACAGACATACAGACAGACATACAGACAGACATACAGACAGACACACAGACAGACACACAGACAGACATACAGACAGACATACAGACAGACATACAGACAGACATACAGACAGACATACAGACAGACATACAGACAGATATACAGACAGACATACAGACAGACATACAGACAGACATACAGACAGACATACAGACAGACATACAGACAGACATACAGACAGACATACAGACAGACATACAGACAGACATACAGACAGACATACAGACAGACATACAGACAGACATACAGACAGACATACAGACACAGACATACAGACAGACATACAGACAGACATACAGACAGACATACAGACAGACATACAGACAGACATACAGACAGACATACAGACAGACATACAGACAGACATACAGACAGACATACAGACAGACATACAGACAGACATACAGACAGACATACAGACAGACATACAGACAGACATACAGACAGACATACAGACAGACATACAGACAGACATACAGACAGACATACAGAC
>OY755038.1:100583244-100910995 GCA_963576565.1 Aspidapion aeneum
AGACATACAGACAGACATACAGACAGACATACAGACAGACATACAGACAGACATACAGACAGACATACAGACAGACATACAGACAGACATACAGACAGACATACAGACAGACATACAGACAGACATACAGACAGACATACAGACAGACATACAGACAGACATACAGACAGACATACAGACAGACATACAGACAGACATACAGACAGACATACAGACAGACATACAGACAGACATACAGACAGACATACAGACAGACATACAGACAGACATACAGACAGACATACAGACAGACATACAGACAGACATACAGACAGACATACAGACAGACATACAGACAGACATACAGACAGACATACAGACAGACATACAGACAGACATACAGACAGACATACAGACAGACATACAGACAGACATACAGACAGACATACAGACAGACATACAGACAGACATACAGACAGACATACAGACAGACATACAGACAGACATACAGACAGACATACAGACAGACATACAGACAGACATACAGACAGACATACAGACAGACATACAGACAGACATACAGACAGACATACAGACAGACATACAGACAGACATACAGACAGACATACAGACAGACATACAGACAGACATACAGACAGACATACAGACAGACAGACATACAGACAGACATACAGACAGACATACAGACAGACATACAGACAGACATACAGACAGACATACAGACAGACATACAGACAGACATACAGACAGACATACAGACAGACATACAGACAGACATACAGACAGACATACAGACAGACATACAGACAGACATACAGACAGACATACAGACAGACATACAGACAGACATACAGACAGACATACAGACAGACATACAGACAGACATACAGACAGACATACAGACAGACATACAGACAGACATACAGACAGACATACAGACAGACATACAGAC
This sequence comes from Aspidapion aeneum, assembly GCA_963576565.1. NCBI lineage: Eukaryota > Metazoa > Arthropoda > Insecta > Coleoptera > Brentidae > Aspidapion > Aspidapion aeneum. The sequence continues at coordinate 100,584,197 of OY755038.1, forward strand.
AGACATACAGACAGACATACAGACAGACATACAGACAGACATACAGACAGACATACAGACAGACATACAGACAGACATACAGACAGACATACAGACAGACATACAGACAGACATACAGACAGACATACAGACAGACATACAGACAGACATACAGACAGACATACAGACAGACATACAGACAGACATACAGACAGACATACAGACAGACATACAGACAGACATACAGACAGACATACAGACAGACATACAGACAGACATACAGACAGACATACAGACAGACATACAGACAGACATACAGACAGACATACAGACAGACATACAGACAGACATACAGACAGACATACAGACAGACATACAGACAGACATACAGACAGACATACAGACAGACATACAGACATACAGACAGACATACAGACAGACATACAGACAGACATACAGACAGACATACAGACAGACATACAGACAGACATACAGACAGACATACAGACAGACATACAGACAGACATACAGACAGACATACAGACAGACATACAGACAGACATACAGACAGACACACAGACAGACACACAGACAGACATACAGACAGACATACAGACAGACATACAGACAGACATACAGACAGACATACAGACAGACATACAGACAGATATACAGACAGACATACAGACAGACATACAGACAGACATACAGACAGACATACAGACAGACATACAGACAGACATACAGACAGACATACAGACAGACATACAGACAGACATACAGACAGACATACAGACAGACATACAGACAGACATACAGACAGACATACAGACAGACAGACATACAGACAGACATACAGACAGACATACAGACAGACATACAGACAGACATACAGACAGACATACAGACAGACATACAGACAGACATACAGACAGACATACAGACAGACATACAGACAGACAGACATACAGACAGACATACAGACAGACATACAGACAGACATACAGACAGACATACAGACAGACATACAGACAGACATACAGACAGACATACAGACAGACATACAGACAGACATACAGACAGACATACAGACAGACATACAGACAGACATACAGACAGACATACAGACAGACATACAGACAGACATACCAGACAGACAGACGGCGCGACAAAAAAGTTTCAAAATCATCTGAAACGCAAAGATATATAAAAAGTTTTGAAATCGGAGCAACTTTTTTTTTTCGAGAAAAAATTAGGATACTATAGTATAGTAGTAGTGTGAGCTAAAAAATTAACACTAAGTAATTTTTTTTGCCTTACGAACTAAGAAAATCCTACAGTTTACCATACTAAAATTAGTCGTTCGTCATTCATCGATATCTGTAATTCCTAACCTCCAAATATATCGCAAAAAGTTTTTCTTATGTAGGGTCGCTGGTAACTATGAAATCAGTCGATTATTTCTTAAAATATTCTTACAAAATAGTGAAAAGTTTTGAAAGAAAAATTGTGGGGATTTCTAATATCTACTTCGCAGTAGTCATTTATACAAAGTTGGGCATAAATTAGTGGCACAATAAAAAAAAAATTAAAGGCAACACCATTTATTTAAAATTTCAGTTTCTCCCTCAGTTTGAAGCAAATTAAGAAGAATACAGGGTGTTGCTAGTAAGTACAAATTTTAAAACCCTAGTTACAATTTTTGTAATAAACTTTTTTCGATAGATTATATAGTTCATACTTACAAGCGACCCTGTATATCTCCTAAACCGTAAGAGATAAAGACCCTATATGTATGTCATAAATACAGGGTCTCTAGTAAGAGACCGCTCAACTGACAGAGTTAGTTAATTCGCAATATTTGAATTTTATATTCTATTTTTAAATAGAATAAGGATATTTTAAGGTGAAACCATTTATTGTACCCGAAATTCTATAAAAATATATGAACTAAGATTGACTTTTTGCATAAGATTCTGTATCTACGTTTTTGCAATTTTCTTGAGTAAACTAAATTTGCTGGAATTTTAAAAGTATAATATTTCTAGTGTCGTAGTTGAATATTACAAACTAGAAAATTTAGAAAACAAGTATTTTATAAGCCAAGGTAGCGGATGCGATAAAAAAATCAATTGTCTTTGCAATCTAACCTTAATTACTACTTAATTATCGGCGTATATAAAAATTGATTTTGAAGGGAGGGCAGACGAAATCAAGATCAATGCATTAAAATACTTTTTGTAACCTAAAATTGACCTGTTAAATTAAATTAAATTTGTAACATTTATTTTTTGAGATTTAACAATGTATTTTTTTTCTTTTGGACCCTGTTTTATTTTATGTTTCAATTTGCTGTAGTAAAATTTAAATTTTATAACTTTTTTTAATATTTTCTTTCTTTTACTTTTTTTAATTACCTAAAAGAAGACAAAAAAAACTAAAAGAAAATATATAAAAATTAGCTAAATTAAAAAAAAACATATAAATTTATAAACATTAAAATCTTAAATGTGATACGTCATAGAAAATTTTACACAGAATTTAAAAATCTAATAAAAAATTTTCATTCCATAAAAATAATCAACTATATGTTATATTTCAAAAACTAACGGTGACAGGTTAAATTTAATTTAAAAAATGAATTCTACGCAAAAAGAAATAAAAAGAGAATTTAACGGCAAAATAAATAACAAAAATTAAAAAAGTTATGTGGTGTCTTTTCAAAATGCAAACTTTTCAGAAAGCCCTCGTAGCTCAAAAACTGTGTGGTCTATCAAAATAAGGTTTTCAGATTCAAACTCGTCTCGAAATTCGAGCCTAGGACATCGGTAACCATTTTTTGATATCTATGCTAGAAATACTACCCTCAAATTTCGACACAATTGGACCACCCTGTACAATCTACTTTGAGTAACCAAATATATCACTTGATTTTTGAAAAGAGTAGTTTATCTTTCTTTTTCCACACGCTCAACATATAATTACTTTTGATTTTAAAGATATTTGAGTGCTTAGACTTCTGCGACAGCCTGTATTCTCCACTAGAGTCACAGTGTAACGTGTCAATTTTTCCATTGTGACACGCTACAATTTTTTTATCACATTAATAAAAATTATCAGATAAACGTTAATGATCTTTCACCTTTTTCATATTTCTCTATAGCGTTTTGAGTTTAAAGATCACTGCTGAATAATGGAGCTCATAGCTTTTGCTTATTATATAATTTAGCTCATTTAAATTAAATAAAACAACCTAATTCAGTAAGAAAACTCAGGAAATGTATTAAAGTCGCAAAAATTAATAATTATATAATGCTCTATTAATAAAGTAAGTTACAACACTCTAAATTCATTCCAGTGGAGTAGGCATCTTTCTTGGCTTATTGGAATCTCTTTGGACTTCGAGGGAGGTCTTGATTTGCAGTTTCTTACCTAAAAAAAATACAGTTTAATTATTTTTATGTCTGATTTAATTATTTTTATGTCTGATTTAATTATTTTCATGTCTAGAAAGGTTGACACAATCTTTCTTTTACCTTATTATTGTAAAGAATGCACTACTGTCTTACCTTTTGCCATCTACGCTGAGATCATACTTTTGCTATGCTATTCCTTTCTATCTCTTGGAGTTGGTTATAATTATTCTACTTCCTTTAGGGACTTGTGGGTACCTAAAATGTAATAATTTGACCATTAGTTTTAAGATACGTTAAGTTTTGTTTTAAATACTTTCTTGAGAGACTGTATAAGGAATAGACTTTGTCCTTTTATGGAGTGCAGGGACCAATGAACGAGAACTTTCTAAAACTTTCATAGAATTTTGCAACTTTGGTTCATACCGAGCTATACAACATCCTTAAGTTTGGCTGCAGGTCATTTTTGGTCAGTTCTAGGATTTGACAAGCCCCTCAGGTTCGTAGATTATTTTGTTTTGTTTGTTTATATGTTTTATGTATTAAGTTAAGCTTAATTTAGTAACTTTCCTATACCCTACTTAGTAATTCTCTCTACACTTACCTTCCATTCATTTCTGTAGTGCATTCAGTTCCCTTATTTGGCTATTTTGACCAACATAATGGTTTATTTTGTTAATATGTTTATCTGTGGTTTTCCATCATTTTGTTTACTTAGATATGACTTCTTTTATTTCATCTAGGATCTATTCAGTTGTGCAATATCTAGGAATAGATAGGAATTAGTGGTATTACATCTATTTTTACCTAGTAATAAACACCCTACCTTTGAGTGGTTTTTCCACGTTCTTCCTGTTTGATCCTAGCTTCACCAATAATGTGGGATGTTCGTGACTGTCTCCACTTCATTATGCAACACAAAAACTGCAACAATTTTCTCGATTGATTTGTTAAACTTTGAAAAATCATCTTTGTTGACACAATACAAAAATTTATTATCTGCGTATTTTTCTATGATCTTTGTGCAGTTATGGTAAACGTCAGAACAGTGCAGTGTTGTCGGTTGTAATTAAAGATAGTCGTATAAGGATTTACATATCTTCTTTTTCCTTCTCTATCTTTTTATAAGGTGTACTTTTCTCTCTCTTGGATAGGTAATTCCGTAACTAGAAAACCTAGTTATGGGTTAAGTTTTAGATGTATTTATAATATCTTGATTTGACTTTGCATTTTACGTTCAATGCCTTGAGTACAGGAATTTTGACCTGTACATTTAGTCAACCTGGCAAAGTGACGTATTGTCAGTGGTCTATGTGACAGATTGCACTGCAGTCAATTGTTTCACGAAACTCACTCTTCTGTTATTCGAGTAAAATGTTCCATTGGTCAGAGAGAGAGGAGAGGCCAAGGAATTTTTCTGGTTTAGTTCATCGTTCAAACGAACACAAAGCGTGGAACTGGATCACTCTCGGTGACGAAATTTCACTTTCACTTTTAAATTCCGACTTCTCCTGCCCTTGTCTTGTTGCCATGGACATCTAGGCAAACCTTGACAGTGACCCTCGTAACATCATAAGAGGTAACTAACAAATTTTATTACTTTTCTTTATATATATTTTATTAATATGTACTTTGTATCTAGTTATCTGTATATTTTTCTTATTTTTAATTTAATAGAAGGATGGTCCTAGGGACTTGATTTCTGGTAATTCGTTCTGCATTTCTGGTAACTTTTCCGTGGACCTGGTAATTTCCCTAGATTATCAACGTGCGTGCCTGGTAATTTTACCGTATTTCCGGCTCCATGCCCGGTATTTTTACCAGATTACCAGTGCTTGCTGCTGGTACTTTTACCAATCACCAGAGACATTTTATGATAATTTGATCAATTTCTATTAAATATAAATCTGTTAATTAGTAGAACTTTAATGAACTTGATATTGTGTGGTATTATTTTATAACTTTATGCCATATTGACTCACACTGCTAACTTCGCAAGACAAGTATCGCGCAAAAAATTAGACGGAAAACGTAAATAAGTGCCAAAAATAAACAAATAAGTAATAGATAGTGTTAATCGATAAATAAATAACGGAAAAATCGCAAAAAAAACACGCCAAATATCAATTTTTCTAGTGAAAAAGCGATTGAAATAATTAACATAACCTCACTTTGAGCAAGCATCATAACCAAACTGTTTGGTACAGACAGAAGTTAGCAGCAAAGGACATAAACAAAGGGACCGTCCACAACTTAGAAAAATCTACATTAGTGTCACCTGTCGACTGAAAAACGAATGAACAACGCCGAAAAACTGACCATATTTGATGAAAGCAGTTCAAGACACTAGGCCTTAAAACGCAAATCCGGATCTTGGTCTTAAAGGGCGCATGCGTGGATACAGTAAACAAAAAATATAAATAAAAGAATGGAATCAATATTTACATGTTGCAAAACAAAACCGCGAAACAGTTACGTCTGCATGGTATGCCACAACTTAATCCACAAAAGCCGTGGCGACAGAAAAAACATAACTGTGATGAAAAAAATATGCAGCAAGAAGATTCAAAAAATGGATATCCAGGAGATGAAGAATTTGTAATACGCCTGGAAAGACTACGAGCTAATGATGAAGGGGAAAAGGCAATGAAAAATAAAAAAAAATTGCCAAAAATAAATATACTCCGAAATATTGAAATCGTGCCCACACAGAGTCTGCAACAAAACAACTACCCCATTAAATACAGCCCCATAAAAAATGTGGAACAATTATCAAGAGAAAGAGAAATGTGCTACCATCCTTCAAATAAATCAGACAGTTTTTTTCATTCCACAAATAAACTTACTGACACAGGGTGGTTTGTTGGGTGGTTCCCAAAATGCTCTTCCACCCAATGTTAAAAACAACTATTGTGATCTCATCGAAGGATGGCTATGAGGATTTGCACATCTACCACCAGAACATTCAGTGTCTGAGAACATCAGTGTCGGAACTGGAAGCACACCTGTCAGTGCTACATAACACTCAAGACATACTCTGTATAAGCGAGCATTGGATGAAACCAAATGAAGTAGCATTTACCCATTTACCAAAATTGATGGATACCAACTATTATCATGTTTTGCAAGAAATTACAGTAGACGAGGCGGAACATGTGTGTTTGTGAGAAGTGACATTGATGATTTTCGGAGGCTGGACTTTTTTAATGACTATAATATTGAAGGAGTTTTTGAGATGTCTGTGATAGTCAGCGAAGAAAGAAAATTAATAATAGGTTATATTTATAGATCTTGCTTAGGGTTATTTAAACATTTCTATCAAATTTTTGAAATCATTATTAAACAAAGCTTTGAAAAATTTAAATCTTATAAAATTGTATGGGCAGGGGCCTTCAACATAAACTTCCTCAAACAAAATAATAAATTAACTAGGGAAGAAATTGGGAACCGGGATGAGATGCTTGACTTGCTAGGAACCTTCAATTTCCAGCAAACAATTTTTGATCCTACAAGACCAAACAAATATAAAGAATCCTGTATTGACAACTTTTTTGTTAACTCAGACGATTTCTTTAAGAATAAAGTAATAAAAAATGGCATTGGCGATCACCATGCTCAAATTATAACCATAAAAACAAACAAAAGCAGCAAAAAAACTACACCTTTACATTTTTCAGGTAGGATCTACTCTGAAAACAAAATCGCTCAATTTAAAGAGAAAATCTTTGACTGCACATGGGATGGTATTTATGGGGAACCTGATGTAGACTCTGCATACAGCATGCTTGCTGGCATCTTTTCCTATTATCTTGATCTGATTTTTCCAGTCAAAACCAAAAAACACCAAAAAAGATCAAACAATGGTTGGATGACGGCAGGTCTCAGAACTTAAATTCACAAAAACAAGAACAAAAAACAAAAATATTTTTGAAAACTTTGGCCAAGAAGAATCCTCTCATTTTCTAAACCAAGTAAATGATTTTTTTTTAAACACATGCCCCGAAATTAACGGGAAGTCAAAGGTGGACATAACAAAAAGCGTTCAAACATGCGAGCATAACTTCTCATTTCAAGAAGTTACACCAGTAGAGATAGAGAAAGTAATAGGCAGTTCAAAAAATAAAAACTCATTTGGACTAGATGAAATACCGATCAAGCTACTAAAATCAGTTGCCTTTTCTATTTCACACCCACTGTCATACATTATTAACCTCGCGTTTCAAACAGGGAAATTTCCTACAGCACTTAAATGTGCAATTGTTAAACCACTCTACAAAAATAAAGGAGGAAAAAATGACCTGAAAAACTACCGTCCAATTTCCTTACTTAACAATCTAAGCAAAATATTTGAAAAGGTGATTCGCAAACAAGTAGTAGATTTCCTTGAAACACAAAGCATCCTTACAAATAATCAAAATGGCTTTCGAAAGGGTAAATCAACTATTAGAGCGGTTTATCAGAATCTTGAGGATGTTATTGACTCTCTTAACAATAAGAAGGTCGTCGAAAGCTTTTGATAGTGTTGACCATCAAACCTTGTTAAAAAAGTTGGAACTTTGTGGCATTAGAAATGTTGAAAATAAATTAATTCAATCATACCTAAATGAGAGACAGCAGTGTGTGGAAGAGGTGACTAGCGATGGTCAGAAACTTCGGTCAGTTTTTAAAACAATAAAAAAGGTGTGCCTCAGGGATCGGTGCTTGCCCCACTTCTATATATTTTATACACAAATGACATCACTAACATACTTAATAACAACATAATACTTTTTGCTGATGACAAAACAGTTCTGTACAAAAATGAGAATGAGCAACAAATTAAAACTGACATAAAAAAGACCTATCAACTTTAGAAAATTGGTTTGAAGCAAATAATCTAATGTTAAATGTAAATAAAACTCAAATAATACAATTTAAACCAAAAAAAAATCAGACAAACTGTGTATAGAGTATAAGGGAGAGCAGCTAGAGGCGGAGGAAGAGGTTCTGCTACTTGGTGTCACAATTGACAAAAACTTAAACTGGGAGAGTCACATTGAGGGAGTGGCGGCACAGATGAGTAAATATTGTTATGCATTAAGGCTGGTTACTGAGAATATTGGCCTTGAGGCAGCATTGACATCTTTCCATACTTATGTGCAGTCAAGGGTTAGATATGGGGTGATTTTTTGGAGAAATTCAGTGGGTGCAGTTCGAATACTAAAAATACAGAAAAGGTGTCTAAGAACTGTTCTAAAAATAAACATAAGACATAGTTGCAAAGAGCTCTTTATTAAACATAAAATACACACAATATAGAACTTATATATTATCGAATGTGTAAACTTTAAAATAAAAAATCCAGACCTGTTCCAACATCTAAAAAGAACTCATGAATATAATACCAGACTTAAAGAAAATCTAAACACTGATATACCTCATTTCTCGTACCTAACCTCGTAAAAATTTGGAACTGCCTGCCTTTAAATTTGAGAATACAGAACAACAGAACAATCAAACAAACATTGAAAAATTTTTTGCAAAAAAAATCTTATTATAGTTTACAGGAATTCTTAAATAATGAAGAAATAGCCACATTATATCCCTAGCAGGTAAAGTAACTCAGCAACAAAATAAAACATTAAAAAAATCTGGAGTTTTTAATGTAGAATTAAACAAATAAATAATTAAATATATATATTAGCTCACACATATACTATACTATAGTAGTGTGAGCTATGGTGATCCTAATTTTTTCGAGAAAAAAAAAGTTGCTCCGATTTCAAAATTTTTTATATATCTTTGCGTTTCAGATGATTTTGAAACTTTTTTGTTGCGCCGTCTGTCTGTCTGTCTGTCTGTCTGTAACGACCAACGCGCATAACTCAAAAACCGCTTGGCCGATTTTAATGAAATTTGGTTCCTAGGCTAGGCCTTGGGCCGAGATGGTCCCATTTAAAAATGAACAAAATCCACCGAACACAAACCAAATAAAAGGGTGGGGGTAGATTTCAAAAATTAGAGTTTATGTGAAAATATGGCGTGTGTGATATCAAACGAAAGGTAATTAAGTCTGGAGCTAAACAAAATACATTTTAATTTATTTAAAAAAAGGGTGGGGGTATATTTTAAAAATTAGAGTTTAAGTGAAAATATGGCGTGTGTGATATCAAACGAAAGGTAATTGAGTCCGGAGTTTAACAAAATACATTTTAGTTTTTGTTTTTTTTAAGGGTGGAGGTAGATTTCAAAAATTCAAAAATCATGTCAAAACATGGCTTGTGTGGTATCAAACAAAAGGTAATTTAGTCTGGAGTTGAATAAAATATATTTCAGTTTTTAGTTATATTAGCTCACACGTACACTATAACTATAGTACCCAGTGTGAGCTTAGGGGCCCATATATTGGCAGAGTATTTTTTTAAGGGGAATTGAAATGCAAAATATTATTGTTTGTGAAAAAAATAAAAGTACTTCGTTTTATACTCGATTGTGATAAGATTTGTGTTAGAATTTAGGTTTTTTATACTTGACAAGTTCTACACCCTGATGGGTATCTGTATTAGAATTAGATTTTAATTAATTTTGATACTGTAACAGAACTAGTAATATATACATTTACATAATAAGTAAGGCTTTTTGCCTTGCAGGGTACTTAGTACGGGCCAGACACTACTTTGTACGGGCCAGCCAGTTCTTGAAACGGGTCAACCATTTCTTAGTACGGGCCAGACACTACTTTGTACGGGCCAACAGTTTCCTTTGACGTATTCACGCAACATTTCGTACAAGTGCACGTGGTCTTGGACGTACAAACACTTTTCTGGGATCAAGAATACTTCAGCTCATGAATTTTTACTAAGTCATATGTACTGTTACCCCTAGGTTCTGTGGTGGCCTACCTGAACTGTGATTGGACAGGTTTGATGGTTACCTTGTGGCCTTAAAAAAGTTAAAAAAAATGATTTGGGCGCCAATTTGTGGCCTATTAAAATGCGTTGGGTGACATTTGTGGCAGCTTAAAGACGTTGCTGCCATTTTGTGGCACTATAATTAGAAATTTGCCAACTTGTGACATAACAAAACCGCTGAATAATTAACAAATATCTGGAAGCAGAACTGTATTTTCCAGCTAGGTAAAACATTGATATGCCCGGTAACTTTTATACAGTGGAGAAGGGGGGGGTTCAGAAATAAGAAAATTTTAAGTGCGCCACATTATTTAATACCAATGTTTTACAAAGAAGTTCTTAAATAAAATACAGTTCAACCCAAACGTTGTAGCCAAACAATGAAATTCCACTTACTTCCGAGGCTTCCAGAATATTCGTGTAATTAAAAAACCAAAAAAATTGACTAATAAAATTCTAAAAGATTGAATTCAGATGACAAAACAGAAATACTTTACAGGTAGATGGAGTCCTTTAACAGGCCATAGTGTACCTACATCTGAGTCAGTAGTGTGAGACTCAGTTGTATAAATGATTGAAAAAAAATAAATATACTTCCAAAATTATTCTGTCATAGGGGAGATCTGGACCAAATATCCGCTGTCATCATTCTACGCTAGGTAGAATGAGACAGACAGCAACCCAGTCCGAGATCTACCCCATGAGGTAAAACAGTGTAAAGAAACCGCTAAACATATAACCTCATCTCTCTTTTGTCTCCGCAAAGTTGGTCATCGGGCTGTACAAATAATACAGAAATTTAGTTCATCTTGTATATTTTGATTGTAAAACCTGAGAAAAATACTTTCACAAACAAGTCAGGGCCAAAATAGCAAGGCACTTTAAATAGGGCCAAAATAGCAAGGCACTTTAAATTTCACAGTAAAATTATCTTAAATAAATGAAATGAAGGAAACAAGTCAATGTAGTAAATATGCCGCAAAACCAGGGTTATGACGTCATACCTTATCTTGTGTTTACAAGAAATGTTGAAATTATACTGTGAAAACTTATATATGAAAAGATTACGTCTAAGTTATATTGAAAATTTATATATGAGGAAAAAAATTATAGTTAAGGCTTGCTCCTACCTTGGTCCTTGAATTATTTAATAATTATTGGTGTTTATTTGGTAAACCTGGAAGTGTTGTAGGTTTTCCGACATACTCCTGCTGTTCCGGCTTGCCCGCGCCTCCCCTACTGCCGCTTAGCACATCACGCTAGGGCAGCACATGGTCTCAAGTGTTGATGGTTCCTTGCCCCGAGCGTAAAAAGGTTGTGGGATGCTTGCCCGAGCGTAGAAACCCTGTGGAAAATGAAATGTTTCAGTTTCCTGGAATTCGTCAATTTTGCACGAAGTTCCCCTACACAGTAACTTAAATCGAGGACCCCATGTCGACTCAATAAAACAAAGTAGATTTAAACAGATGAACTAAAATAATCCTAACGTACCTCTCCCAGGGTTATAACTGGCTACACCTGGCTTCACACCAGCGTCCAGCCCAACTGTCCCGTAGCTGGAATTGACAGGGCGCTGCTCTTTCCGTACAAATGGCGTAGGCCGACTTAAATTCCCCTCAAAACAGGGTGCGAGCGTCACTCCAGATTGCCTAGACACGACGGACTCACTTCCACAGTTTCTGGGATATCTCCTACAATCGCTGTAGTGCCAATCACCAAAAACAAAGGCGATCCCAGAAACTGTTGTCGACCCAGCCAAAATTCGTTAGCAAGAGAGACCAACCACTTCGTCGAGAATACCAGAATAATGAATTGGCCGGAAACCGTTTAGTAAATTTGGTGGGGATTGGGGACGGTAAAACGCAATAGTACCAACCTAATCTTCCCGGTTAAATTCAAATAAAGGATGCAAACCTATTTATAAAAAACTTCTTCGCCAAAATTAAATCTCTACGTTCAGTGGCAAGACTGGGAGAAAACCCCGGGGTTTTCAAAGTAACCAATGAGGTACAGCAATAGTTCTATACAGGTCTATAGGGGGCAGCACCGACCAAGTGGACATTGCAATTAGGTAAAACGTACATTGAGGTGTTGTCGGATCTATTTCCACGGTTGAAATTTTTATAACAAGGACGTCGAGACACCCTCCATACATTTGACCGAACATTTGCCTACCGGACCCCCGCCAACATATCAAGTAAGAGGAAAATAACCAGACGGACTATAAGAAGCTCAGCATTGAAACCATCAATTGTAAATTCAATCACTGGAGATTCGAGCACGTATCAACCCCAGGAATATTTGAACACTCAACCAATTCCCATATGAGTAAAGCTATACTAAGTGTAGAATTTAGTTGTATTTTAGCCACAGTTTCAGTCACAAGTTTCCTTTGCTCTTTATATATGTTTTCTCCAAGATTCATATGGTTTGACGCCATTCTTGTAAAACATTTCTACTGTAATAAAGTTGTTTCTGAACCTGAACCCAAAAATACACACTGAACTACTGCTAAGAAGCTCGGCACAAGAGTGTTCAGATGTTAACTCACACGATTTCGTTTATTCTTTTAGTCTTGGTTTTTATCCCTCGTTTATCTCCCATTTACAAAAGTGCATAACTCGTATTTATTTTATCCTTTCCCTATCAAATTAATAAAGATATCAAAGTGGCGGAGCCTCGGTTGTTCCTGGTCGACCCAAATATGTTTTTGTACTATCAAAACTAGTTAATCCGTGAAGGATATGAGGTTCGGATTGTCCCAATATCCTCGAAATAAACGTAAGGGAATGAAATGTTCATCTAGATGTTTCCTTCCTGTTACTGAAACCATTTGTGATGCGGCAACGCCGCCATTCCCCAGCATAACAGCTGTTTAACTTTATGAACGTCAAGAGAATCACAAAATTCCACAGATAAAAACAAAACAATCAAAATTTTTATGTGATTTTCCCGAAGCCTGTGATCTTAAATTCCAATTACGATGTCCAGATAATGCGGTGTGCGTAGTGTCCACAGTAATTCGATGGAATGCCTCCTTTTAAGGTAACTTCCTAGACCCTATATAACCTCCAAACCTAGCTCTATAAAATACCCTTACTTGTGTACAGAAAGACGAATCAAAGAGCCTTGATTATTTACCTAAATAAACAAATATGTAACGTTGTCTTAAACGTAAAAATGACACGTTACATAATCCCCCCCCAACTTCAAGACGATTAACCTAAAAAGGTTAATCGGAGAGGTCCGCTGCCGACTTAAGGTCTTTGGCATGCCAACTCCCTGGCAGTACTTTACCCGATGGTTCCTGAAGCTCAAATATCCATGGAGAAATTTTATTCCTAATCACATAAGGACCAACGAATTTCGGTGCTAACTTCTTCGAGAAAAACTTCGCAGCATCTGACAACACATAATTTTTCTTCCAAACACGCTGACCCACAACAAAGTTGGGTACCCTTGTACGCAAATTATACTGAACTACGTTTTTCTCTCCAGCCACCTCTAACCTTCTCTTAACATCAGCATAGAGCTTCCGGAAACCTTCGTTCTTACTTTCAGCTGCAGTTTGTACACCATTCTCTTCAGATAACAAAACTGGGTTGGAGTAATCTTTACCTGATAAACACATATTCCTACCAAAATTAACAAAGAAAGGAGACATCCTGGTTGTCTCATGGGTTGCAGTACGAATCGCGCAGGCAAGTTTATGTATTTGTTCGTCCCACTTCCTGTGGTTGTCTTTCACATAACAACATAACATGGTTTTTAACGTGCGATTCGTCCTTTCTGTTGGATTTGCTCTGGGGTGATAATACGGATTATACTGAATTTTAACCTGATAACTCTCAGCAAAACGCTTAAACTCATTACTTTTGTACTGAGGGCCATTATCACAAAGTATCAAACGGGGCACTCCGAAGACCATAAATACTTGCTCCTCAAGATGCTTAACAACAGCTTGAGTAGGGGCTGTTCGCATTGGAAAAACTAAGGAAAACTTACTCAAATAGTCCGTAACGACGAGAATCCAGCAATTACCCTTTGTTGAACGAGGTAGAGGTCCACATAAATCAGTCGAAATAATTTCCCAAGGACGAGTTGGTTTTGGGTGAGATATCATCTGATCAGATACACCTTGTGTATCACCTTTATGAGCTGCACAGATAAAGCATTTCTTTACAAAAGTTGCCACGTCCTGGCGCATTTTTGGCCAATAATATTTTTCTGCCAGTCTGTGGAAGGTTTTATACACACCCATATGTCCTGCGGTAGGAGGATCGTGAGCTTCTCCAATAATTCTACGCCTATGATCTTTGGGGACTACCTCTTTCCAATATTCGTTAGATGGTGAAAGTTGAGGGTATTCTTGTTTGACATATTTATACAACTTATTATCAGTGTATCTCCAGTTCATAAATTTTAACGGTGATTCTACGACTCTCTTTACCATCTTTTGGTACCATCGATCTTTAGTTGCTGTTGAAACGTCTCTGGGCTGCGAAATTGTATCAATCATGGGTACTGCACGAGACAACATGTCCGGGACAACTAAATCTTTCCCTTTCCGATGGATTACTTCAAAATCATATTGCTGCAGTTTTACAGACCAACGAGCAAGTCTTCCACTGGGCTCTTTTAAGCTATGAAGCCATTTTAAGCTAAAATGATCTGTTATGACCTTAAATGAGATCCCCTCAATATAAGGCCGGAGCTTCTCTATCGCCCAAACCAATGCCAAACATTCTCGCTCGGTGGTCGTGTAAACACGTTCTTGCTTAGTCAAAGAGCGACTCAAATAGCATATGACTTTGTCTCCTTCAGGATAAGGCTGCGTTAAACATGCTCCTATTCCATATCCTGATGCGTCTGTTTGAATGACAAATTCTTTGGTATAATCTGGACATGTAAGAATCGGTGCAGTCACTAAAAGTTCCTTAATCTTAATAAATGCTTTTTCGCAGTCTGGAGTCCAATCGAACTTTTGATTTTTCTTAGTTAGAGCTGTAATCGGAGCTATTATCGCTGAAAAATTCTCTATGAAACGTCTATACCAGGATATTGTACCGACAACTCTACGAACTTCTCTGACAGTTCTTGGCCTCTGGAGCTCTAACATGGCTCTAATTTTATTAGGGTCAACTCGGATGCCTCGACGGTCCACTACGAAACCTAAATAAGTCATTTCTGGCCTACACAGTTGGCATTTCTCCCAACTTACCGTTATCTTTGCATTCTGCAATCTTCGTAGGACTTCCTCAAGAATTCTACGATGTTCAGAAAAGCTCTGTGTGACAATTACGAGGTCATCGAGATATACGTACACGTAGGGGTCTAAATCGTTTCCTATGATGCTATCTATGAGTCTCTGCCAAGTTGCAGGTGCATTATGAAGACCAAATGGTAACCGCTTAAATTGGAAGAGACCTCGTCGACAGATGAATGCTGTTAGTGGCTTCGATGATTCTTCCATTGGTACTTGCCAATAAGCGCTTTTGATATCTAAAGTTGACAAGTATTTAGCATCTTTCAACTTGTCAAGAGTCTCGGATACGAGTGGTAAAGGATAACTATCACGCGCCGTCACTGAGTTCAATTTGCGGTAGTCTACACAGAAACGATATTTCTTTGTGTTTTTCTTTTGTACCATTACCACTGGTGAAGCCCATGAACTACTACTACGTTCTATCACATCCATTTTCAGCATTTCGTCGATTTCGTCATCAATAAGTTTCTGAATGACCGGTGAGACCTTATATGAACGTTGTCTTATCGGTGCTGCATCTGTTGTAATCTTATGCTCTACCCTATCTGTACATCCCAGTGAGTCACCCATCATATTCTTATATTTAACGACCAATTCCTCTAGTCGTTCTGATTCATAAGGTGTAAGAGTTGTTTGTTGGTCTGATGTTTCTAAAGAACAAATCACATCTTTATTATCGGCAAAATGCCACTCATTAGTACTTAAGTTCGGTACTATACCCATCGAAATCCAAAAATCCAATCCCAAAATCAAAGTGTGCGGCAACTCAGGAACGACGACGACCTCTATTAACCTAAATTTGTCCTGAACTCGCATAGGAAGCTGCACTGTTCCAATACTACTCGTGCTTTGACCATTTGCCACAATACAACTCGTCTTCTTCGTCGTATCAAGTGAAAAACCAAACTTCTCGATGATTGACCAACCATGATTCCCTAAAAAGGTACGTGAAGCCCCGGAATCCAACAAACCTAATAACTTATTTCCGAGCACATCCACTTCTAAATAAGGTCTCTCATCTTTACGAGCATGACTTATCACATAATCTAAAACGTACGTTAGCCTATCGGTCGATGCTTGTTCAGGCTGACTCGAAGGTCGACCACCTACGAGCGCCTGGGTCCGTTTCCCTGACGATTACAATTTCGACATTCTCTTACTGTTACCCCTGCTTGTCCACACGAATAGCACTGTTTGCCTCTAGGTAATGCGCACCCGATTGCCATGTGCCCTGTTTGGTTGCATCTATAACATACCACGTCCCTATTCGCCCTACCAGGTCTAACACCTTGTGGTGGTTGTTCATCTCTGTCATTTACACTAGACTGACCACTAGCTGGTTGTTGTCTATCTCTATCAGCTCTAGCAGCGAAACTGCTTGCTGGCTGCTGCCTATTTCTGTCGAATCTATTAGCAGGATGATTTAAATTCTGTTGGTTCAATGTCCCGGCACCTGATATCTGAATTGCATCAACCCCTGTTGAAAAATCGTCACAATCGCTCTCTACGTCAACGTAGGCCAAGTCAGGTTCAATAGATTGGTTTCTTCTAGGAGTAAAATTCTCCTCCTCTAACCCATATCTCTGGTCTATTCTCCGACACAAATCTTTTAAATGTTATAGGCTATTGACCTCAGTGGCAATCAACCCTTTCTTATAAATGTCCGCGATATTTCTGAAGACGATAGTTAATTTCGCCTCTTCAGAAACAGGACAGCCAAGTCTTTGGAAATACGTGTTCATGACAGCAATATAGGTCCCTATAGACTCTCCGGGGCCTTGTTTACGTTTTTGTATTTCCTTTAATAGCTTCTCGCCATATGAAGAAGGAAGATATTCTGCCATGAACCTTTGTTCCAGCTGTTCCCATGTATGGACTTCCCTACGTACATCTTTGTAAAAAGTATAAGCTGACTTTTCAAAAAGATCAATGCCCGAATTCAGTAAAACCTTTTTGCTGACTCCTCTAGCCTGACTCAACTCGTCCACTCTCTCGAAAAATGCGGTGACGGAGATCGTACCCCTCTCGCCTGTAAACTTTATGTTCCACTTATGCGGAGGTACAGGTGCAACATGATATGAAGTACCAGGATCACATGAAAATGGTCGTGACTGAGCAATTGGTGCAATGCTACTTTGGAGGGCAGCTAGACTCAAAGGAACGGTAGACGGTTGTTGGTAATGAAAAGCTGATGCACGGTCATTCTGAATTAGCATTGGGGGTGGTGCCTGTATTGGTGCTTGAGTTGGGTTCGCTAGCACTTGCATTTGCACTGGAGCAATGACCGACGGTTGGTTTGTGGGCTGTTGAGCTGTTCTTTGTGTGCTCGAGAGCTGTGGTTGCGGGAAATGAGACTGGTTAGGTGTGTTGCCAGCATTTGTTGAGTGGTCTGAGTTTCGACTCGTTGATTGAGTTTCAGATGCTTCATCATCATCTGAGGTCACGCCAACTCTTAATAAATCTGTTGCTTGGCTCTGCAACCTCCCAATCAAACTCAAGGTTTCCGCAACCAGTATGCCTTTGGTTTGACTTTCTTCAAAGTTAGACGGATTCATGTTATTTATCCTGGCCAACACGTGTTCCAACCTCACAGCGATTTTTCTAAACTCTCCCCCTTTACTCGTACCAGAGAACTTCTCTACCAGCGGTACCAGACTATCAAGCTTCTTCATGCAGCTAAAAGCATCCTGGCCAAATTTAAAGGGATACGGAGGGTATCTCATACTTGTATCAGTCTTTTCTCTTTGCTTAATCAGCATAAGCTGTTGTTTCATTTCTTCCACCGATCCAATGGCTATGCCTCTCCATGTTAACTCATAGATTAATTCGTCCTTGACTAAGTACCTTATGTCAGACAACCGACTCACAGAAACAGCCATGGTGCCTTTTAGATTTAAACTTTAATTAAAACTGTTAATTATACCTCCCAATTATAAAAACTAAACCACGCAATAACAAACACAAAGTTCACTTTAACCTCACTAGTGAAAATCACTATAAATTTTCTCACAAATGTAGAAAATATAAAACTTAAATACGGGCAGACGCGAACAAAACCGAAAAACACCGGAGCAGTAAGAAAGTAAAATTTATTTGCATTTAAAAATGTAATCATTTTTTATGTTAAGTATTTGTACAACCAACTATGACGTCCAACCTTGCAGAGAGAAATAACTAAATCCTAAATTAGAATTAACAAGTAGCCATAAAAAAAGTAAAAAAAAATAAAATAAAAGAGAGACAAGAGTTTTGGCAGTGTTCAGGTCCTATGTTCCACTCCTGCGTGAGTAAAACCAAAAAAAAATATAATTACGCTTATCCTAGCTGAACTGGATTAAAATTAAAGTTAAGTGATGTTTGTTTACCTCAGCAACCGAATAGGTAAATTTATCCCTAAATGGAACGTACAACAGACTACCTATAACAAAAATCCCAAAGCTGTTGTATACAGTTAAAGCTAGGGTATACTCCTGCTATTGCAGAACGGCTCCACAAATAAACTCCTCAAAAAACCCAAATCGCCGTATACAATGATTTTTCTAAAAAGAAAAAATCAAAACCCACTTTAACCTGCTTACCTATTCTGAGTCTACACGAAACATGCATTGCTTAAGGTCACATCATCCCTTAATATATAAGTGAACGCAATAAACATCGGAACAGATGTTCATGTTATAGAAATCGTAAAATATGCTCAATTAAAAAAAAAAAACGCTCGCTGAAATTGCGTCGAATTAGACTAGTAAGGATGTTGTGTGTAAAAAAAAAAATTTAAGAAAATTAAAAAAAAAAAATTACCGATGGTAATAAAAAATTTACACAAATAACGTCTTGGTAGGACTGCAACTCTCTAGTAATCGTTAAAATGAAATTCCCAATACTTTAACTAAATTGATGCAAACCATGGTCATGAAGACCCTAGGATCGTACCGAAAGGTGTCCAAAAAAAAATTTTAAAAAAAATTTTTGGTGTCGACCACAGTAGTCCAATAGTCAAAAAAAATTAATTAGTGACTCACTAAAATTTTCAAAAATTACTCCACTCTGATAGGTGGTTTGGAGTAGGGAGAAGAAAAAAAAAATTTAAAACAAATGATGATAGGTTGTTAAAACGTGAGGGTTCGAAATAAAATTATATTTTAATTCAAAAAAAAAAAAATATTTAAATAAACTGGTAGAACCATTGTAGGGACAAGGTACTACTATGCACCAAGGAAAAAATGTCCAACAAGAAAATCAAGTCTCCCTTTTAAAAAAAAATATTAAAAAAAAATATTTAAAAAAAATATTTTCAAAAAAAAATTAAAAATGTTTAAGTGGGGTTGCAGCTCCTATTAGTGAACCTTAAAAATTTTTCTTTTATAAAATCAACACCAGAAAAATCTTATTCGAGTTGTCATGCAACAGTTTTTGTTCTTTTCCTTTAAAAAAACAGTTGTCAATTCCCTTCCCTCTCCCA
Organism: Aspidapion aeneum; assembly: GCA_963576565.1. Taxonomy (NCBI): domain Eukaryota; kingdom Metazoa; phylum Arthropoda; class Insecta; order Coleoptera; family Brentidae; genus Aspidapion; species Aspidapion aeneum. The sequence goes on from OY755038.1 coordinate 100,604,204, forward strand.
AAACTGTGTGAATGTGAAAAGTGAATGAGCTAGAAAAATTAATTTACTATATAAAAAAAATGTTGAAAATTAAAATTACTAAATAATATCGTGATTGAAAAAAAAAACCAATCAGTTTAGGAAAAGTTTTTAAAAAAATGTTTATGTTCCAAAAAAAACAAACGATGTTAGTATATTTGTTCAAAATTATCACTAAAGGAAATAAACAACGTGAGTACCTATTTACTGTACCACTATAATGTGAAGAACCTTTCCACTCAACTCCGTAAAGAATTATCTTGTGTGTACTTTCAAAAAACAAATATGAAAACAATTTCAAGGTTCACCTATAAGAACGTTGTAAAACTAAATCTGCCTACTCAAGTGTCTTTACACACAACATCTAATCAAAAAAAAATTTACTGCCTAATGCATTCTCAGATCCCTATTCCTGGTGTTTACGAGATATAAAATTAAGTTGGGCCCACTCCACAACTATCAGTCAAAGCAAATCTACCAAATGTCCAAGGGCTAATGAGACCCCATCACCTACAAATGATATTTAGAAATGAAACAGTTGGGAATAATCCTGCGTAGAAACCAGAGAACAAAATCAAGAACCAAAAACTATTACATTAATTTTAAAAGAGCATAATAAAACTCCCGGCCCCAATTAAACTTTTGTTATCTCAACAAAACTCGGCCTAAAACCAAAAAACTTTTTATTAGACATTTCCCCTATTCCCTAAGTATAATGTCAATAAAACCCAAAAACTTGTGATTTCCATTCCAATCCCATCTGGACCCTATATATTTTTTAAACGGTCACAGGCGAAACAATATCTTATTTCAAAGAAAGGGTGAAGATATTTTGAAGCACCCTGTGAAAATAGGACACTATTATGGAAAACTGTTCAGATCAGTGTTCTAACTACTTTTTAACCTAAATATATCTAGTTCCCTCATATGCATGTTACTATTATATTATATTAATTCCTATCATAACTAAACAGATCACAAAAATTGTTTTTTTTGTTTTGTTTTTGTTCAAAATTATCACTAAAGGAAATAAACAACGTGAGTACCTATTTACTGTACCACTATAATGTGAAGAACCTTTGCACTCAACTCCGTAAAGAATTATCTTGTGTGTACTTTCAAAAAACAAATATGAAAACAATTTCAAGGTTCACCTATAAGAACGTTGTAAAACTAAATCTGCCTACTCAAGTGTCTTTACACACAACATCTAATCAAAAAAAAATTTACTGCCTAATGCATTCTCAGATCCCTATTCCTGGTGTTTACGAGATATAAAATTAAGTTGGGCCCACTCCACAACTATCAGTCAAAGCAAATCTACCAAATGTCCAAGGGCTAATGAGACCCCATCACCTACAAATGATATTTAGAAATGAAACAGTTGGGAATAATCCTGCGTAGAAACCAGAGAACAAAATCAAGAACCAAAAACTATTACATTAATTTTAAAAGAGCATAATAAAACTCCCGGCCCCAATTAAACTTTTGTTATCTCAACAAAACTCGGCCTAAAACCAAAAAACTTTTTATTAGACATTTCCCCTATTCCCTAAGTATAATGTCAATAAAACCCAAAAACTTGTGATTTCCATTCCAATCCCATCTGGACCCTATATATTTTTTAAACGGTCACAGGCGAAACAATATCTTATTTCAAAGAAAGGGTGAAGATATTTTGAAGCACCCTGTGAAAATAGGACACTATTATGGAAAACTGTTCAGATCAGTGTTCTAACTACTTTTTAACCTAAATATATCTAGTTCCCTCATATGCATGTTACTATTATATTATATTAATTCCTATCATAACTAAACAGATCACAAAAATTGTCTTTCTCCGCAAATCTGCAAGGTCCTGGAAGATGTGAGATTCAGCCTGTAGGCCAAATTTGGATGTATTTTAATTTAGCGAAAACCGAAGTTGCGAAATCCTAAAAAGATTAGCAGGAAGTCCTCGTTCCTCGATTTCTACACTCCGAACCAAACATTTCTTCCATTTCCACCCAGCTCGCGGGAGGAAAAAACCTAATTATCGCAATATAAAATGTAGCCAGCTCCTTTACACCCTGTACAACTATCAGATTTAAAAAAAAATGGATGCCCTCATCAATGTTTAGTCGCATCAAAGAAAACCTATTGTTTTTAAATTTATTTTTAGGTTGAAATCTTTTCCAAAAATCAATGATCTTAAATTTATTGTTCAACCTGAACACTTTCCCATTTATTCCACAAAATTTTGCTTCATTATTTGAGGTCACCAGTATGAAATTATTTTAAAATTAAGAAAAATGAAATAAAAATAATTATTTCCCAATTTTCCACAACTTCCAAGTTTTCATCCCTAAATACCTAGGTACTTTCTCAGTCTAACACCATCAATCGTTATCCAACATAACGCTTTAATTTCAGAAGCAACAAAACGAAGATTAAGTAAAAAGCTAAGCAAGTATGTTGGAAGTTGCTTTACAATGGGCGCAGATGTAAGGCCCCTTTAAGTACACGCCACTGTCCTGAAATGCAACCTAACAAAAACCTGAAGACTAGCATATCTGCCGTCAAACAACATTTGGCATGAAATTAAAATAATTTCATATCATACAGTATCCTCCAAAAACAAAACGTTGTTTTTCTATAAGACCCAAACACTTAACCAATAAATCTTGTTATTTAAAATTATGATTCGGAAGTAAAAAGATTTATTTATTCCTGCCTGATCAACTAAGACAAAAAAAAGTTCACCTTTTGTAACTCAAGAAATTCCCGTTTGGTCCCCTAAAAAAATATAACCTGTCTGGTCACCCTTTAAAACTACGACCCCTATACAAACCGTTTTGACCAAAACAAGAATTCGAGAAGTTATGCTTACAGAAAAAAAAATAATCTTTTTAAGAAAGATTAAATTATTTAAAAAAAAGTAAAATTTTGAAATATTTTTACCAATTACCACCGACTAGCATTTATATTTAGTTGAAAGTCTCTCTTAAATTCACTGACTCAAAATGACATTACTTAAAAAAAATTACTGAACTTTACAACTGAACTCTACAAATGAACTAAAAAAAATCAAAGAACTTATATCTATATCTGTCTCAGTTAAACATTTCTTTTGTGGTATTATATCTAGTTGGGCTTCAAATCCATTTTCTCTGTATTCAATCTGGAGCAGGCAAAACTTCTCAAGGCTCAAACATAAATGTTTGCTCTCCAATGGCCATGACCAAGCTATGACCTGAACGCAGAAAAAAATACAGAAAAAAAATAAATGTGTACCAGAAAACTTCAATTGATAGAAATACCCGTAGGTCATTTTTAAAAAATGCACTCCAAAGCCCAACGCTGTATTTTCTACCAAAAAAATTTGACCAGTCACGAAACACAACTAGACAACTAAACCAAAGACCTAAAAACTGTCTTTCAAAAAAAATACCCCAAAAAAAATGTCAACTGGACTTTTGGCATTGATCTTCAGCCAAGGTGTCACTCTAGGATTTTAGCCTTGTGTTTCCTAACCTCCCGAGCCGACACTAGTAGTAGTACCCTCCTCTGACCCGATGTAACTGAGTGACGTAAGTTCTTAATTGTCATCAACAGTTACCTCCAAAAACAAGAAAAGAAAATGACAAAGCAAAATAAACTCATTTTCCTTTTCTTTCATTACTAATTAATACTTTCAACTAAACAAATCTACTAGCTTTTAAGCTATATTTACTTTAAAACAACTCAGCCAAGAAAAATTTGTGTGAAACCCTGTAAAAATATTCCAATTTCCAAGTGGTGATATCCGACAAAAATTAAAATCACCAAAAAAATAACTTGTTGACCCAAATAAATTGACTGTACTAAATACTAAAAAATAATCTGTGAACCAATTTCTATCTTATCACAAGCAGGAAATAATAAAATATAAATAAATGAACCTGCAGGAAAAAAAATTGTTAGAAAAAAAACACAGTACCTATGTCATATATTTAAACCTAAAAAGACTATGTCTGGAGGTCCGTCCACCTATAAATCAACAAAAAAAAATTGAAGTAAATTCACATTGTTGTATTTATTTTTCTTAAAAAAAAATTTAAAAAACTAAAACATGTTTTTCCTACAAAAACTTTAAAGAACCAAGAACATGAGTTGGACTCTGTTCAATAAAAACTCCTATGTTTTTTTTTATCCACTTATTCTTCCTTAATAAATAAAAATGAATCTTTTATTTTCCAAGAAAAAACTTGTGAAGACAAGCTAATAAAAAACTAAGAGGATTACTAAAACATCAAACCGAGTTCCAAATCAACGTTCAAATATTACTAAAAAATATTTAAAAAAATGTTATTTCCGAAAACCAATGATCTTGTTTTTCATTAAAAAATTGATTGAGTATCAAAAAACACCGACAGCCACTGAAAGCCTTTAACCTGGCTTTGGCTGTACCACAAAAAAAATTAAAAAAAAAAATTCCAAAAAATTCCAAAAAGTTTTTTCTTTTTTTTTCCAAATTAAAAAAGAACAAAAAAAATTACATCAGATGTTAAAAAAACTAGCCAAAAACACACGTAGGGCGCCAATTTGTGGCCTTAAAAAAGTTAAAAAAAATGATTTGGGCGCCAATTTGTGGCCTATTAAAATGCGTTGGGTGACATTTGTGGCAGCTTAAAGACGTTGCTGCCATTTTGTGGCACTATAATTAGAAATTTGCCAACTTGTGACACAACAAAACCGCTGAATAATTAACAAATATCTGGAAGCAGAACTGTATTCTCCAGCTAGGTAAAACATTGATATGCCCGGTAACTTTTATACAGCGGAGAAGGGGGGGGTTCAGAAATAAGAAAATTTTAAGTGCGCCACATTATTTAATACCAATGTTTTACAAAGAAGTTCTTAAATAAAATACAGTTCAACCCAAACGTTGTAGCCAAACAATGAAATTCCACTTACTTCCGAGGCTTCCAGAATATTCGTGTAATTAAAAAACCAAAAAAATTGACTAATAAACAGAATAAAATTCTAAAAGATTGAATTCAGATGACAAAACAGAAATACTTTACAGGTAGATGGAGTCCTTTAACAGGCCATAGTGTACCTACATCTGAGTCAGTAGTGTGAGACTCAGTTGTATAAATGATTGAAAAAAAATAAATATACTTCCAAAATTATTCTGTCATAGGGGAGATCTGGACCAAATATCCGCTGTCATCATTCTACGCTAGGTAGAATGAGACAGACAGCAACCCAGTCCGAGATCTACCCCATGAGGTAAAACAGTGTAAAGAAACCGCTAAACATATAACCTCATCTCTCTTTTGTCTCCGCAAAGTTGGTCATCGGGCTGTACAAATAATACAGAAATTTAGTTCATCTTGTATATTTTGATTGTAAAACCTGAGAAAAATACTTTCACAAACAAGTCAGGGCCAAAATAGCAAGGCACTTTAAATAGGGCCAAAATAGCAAGGCACTTTAAATTTCACAGTAAAATTATCTTAAATAAATGAAATGAAGGAAACAAGTCAATGTAGTAAATATGCCGCAAAACCAGGGTTATGACGTCATACCTTATCTTGTGTTTACAAGAAATGTTGAAATTATACTGTGAAAACTTATATATGAAAAGATTACGTCTAAGTTATATTGAAAATTTATATATGAGGAAAAAAATTATAGTTAAGGCTTGCTCCTACCTTGGTCCTTGAATTATTTAATAATTATTGGTGTTTATTTGGTAAACCTGGAAGTGTTGTAGGTTTTCCGACATACTCCTGCTGTTCCGGCTTGCCCGCGCCTCCCCTACTGCCGCTTAGCACATCACGCTAGGGCAGCACATGGTCTCAAGTGTTGATGGTTCCTTGCCCCGAGCGTAAAAAGGTTGTGGGATGCTTGCCCGAGCGTAGAAACCCTGTGGAAAATGAAATGTTTCAGTTTCCTGGAATTCGTCAATTTTGCACGAAGTTCCCCTACACAGTAACTTAAATCGAGGACCCCATGTCGACTCAATAAAACAAAGTAGATTTAAACAGATGAACTAAAATAATCCTAACGTACCTCTCCCAGGGTTATAACTGGCTACACCTGGCTTCACACCAGCGTCCAGCCCAACTGTCCCGTAGCTGGAATTGACAGGGCGCTGCTCTTTCCGTACAAATGGCGTAGGCCGACTTAAATTCCCCTCAAAACAGGGTGCGAGCGTCACTCCAGATTGCCTAGACACGACGGACTCACTTCCACAGTTTCTGGGATATCTCCTACAATCGCTGTAGTGCCAATCACCAAAAACAAAGGCGATCCCAGAAACTGTTGTCGACCCAGCCAAAATTCGTTAGCAAGAGAGACCAACCACTTCGTCGAGAATACCAGAATAATGAATTGGCCGGAAACCGTTTTGTAAATTTGGTGGGGAGTGGGGACGGTAAAACGCAATAGTACCAACCTAATCTTCCCGGTTAAATTCAAATAAAGGATGCAAACCTATATACCAAAACTTCTTCGCCAAAATTAAATCTCTACGTTCAGTGGCAAGACTGGGAGAAAACCCCGGGGTTTTCAAAGTAACCAATGAGGTACAGCAATAGTTCTATACAGGTCTATAGGGGGCAGCACCGACCAAGTGGACATTGCAATTGCGGATCTATTTCCACGGTTGAAATTTTTATAACAAGGACGTCGAGACACCCTCCATACATTTGACCGAACATTTGCCTACCGGACCCCCGCCAACATATCAAGTAAGAGGAAAATAACCAGACGGACTATAAGAAGCTCAGCATTGAAACCATCAATTGTAAATTCAATCACTGGAGATTCGAGCAGGTATCAACCCCAGGAATATTTGAACACTCAACCAATTCCCATATGAGTAAAGCTATACTAAGTGTAGAATTTAGTTGTATTTTAGCCACAGTTTCAGTCACAAGTTTCCTTTGCTCTTTATATATGTTTTCTCCAAGATTCATATGGTTTGACGCCATTCTTGTAAAACATTTCTACTGTAATAAAGTTGTTTCTGAACCTGAACCCAAAAATACACACTGAACTACTGCTAAGAAGCTCGGCACAAGAGTGTTCAGATGTTAACTCACACGATTTCGTTTATTCTTTTAGTCTTGGTTTTTATCCCTCGTTTATCTCCCATTTACAAAAGTGCATAACTCGTATTTATTTTATCCTTTCCCTATCAAATTAATAAAGATATCAAAGTGGCGGAGCCTCGGTTGTTCCTGGTCGACCCAAATATGTTTTTGTACTATCAAAACTAGTTAATCCGTGAAGGATATGAGGTTCGGATTGTCCCAATATCCTCGAAATAAACGTAAGGGAATGAAATGTTCATCTAGATGTTTCCTTCCTGTTACTGAAACCATTTGTGATGCGGCAACGCCGCCATTCCCCAGCATAACAGCTGTTTAACTTTATGAACGTCAAGAGAATCACAAAATTCCACAGATAAAAACAAAACAATCAAAATTTTTATGTGATTTTCCCGAAGCCTGTGATCTTAAATTCCAATTACGATGTCCAGATAATGCGGTGTGCGTAGTGTCCACAGTAATTCGATGGAATGCCTCCTTTTAAGGTAACTTCCTAGACCCTATATAACCTCCAAACCTAGCTCTATAAAATACCCTTACTTGTGTACAGAAAGACGAATCAAAGAGCCTTGATTATTTACCTAAATAAACAAATATGTAACGTTGTCTTAAACGTAAAAATGACACGTTACAACCTGGAGTAAGAAAATTACCTGATTACTGTCAATTTATTTATTTACGTTTACCTTACCTTCATTTGATCTATTTACTTACCTTACCTTACCTCCATTTGATAGATAACTTCGGTTATGCTTACGTTTACCTTACGTTTATTAGTAGTTTACTTCGGTTTACTCGATTGTAGATAGTTACCTTACCTTTATTAGTAGTTTACTTCGGTTTACTCGATTGTAGATATTTAGTATTGAATAACTTCGGTTATGTACCTGTTTGTAATTAACTTCGGTTAATTTTTGGTTATATCTTGCATTCATATATTACTTCGGTTTTAGTGAATTAACTTCGGTTAAGGAAGGAGTAACTTTACTTTGATTACTTACGTAATTATCTTCCCCCCCTTGTTTATGATTATACGTATATAGGTCATGTTACCTAATTGGATATATTTTCTGTCTTAATTATTAATATTAATTTTGGTTATTAATTACCTATTTAATTTGTATTTATGCGGTCCTGGGTCATGCGCACATAAAAAAAATAAGATCTTATTTTATTCGGTAACCTCGGCTATGATAAGGACACTAGTTACTAATCAAGTTTATTAAGGACACTGAGTTTGCACTTTTAATGTATCCATAATTTGAATAATTTTATTTGCTTATTATTATTATATGTAGCACTTTGCTACTTCGGAGTATAAACTTAATAGTTCTCTTTAATTATCTTATATGATAATAACCTAGTAAGTTGTATTCTGCCATGTATCATTGAATTAACTTTGATTTGATTTACATTAAATTTTATAAAACCAACTTTCAGTATTTTTAATTATTTATGAAACCCCAATGCTATCTTTTGGCATAAATATTTTGATATTGTCATTTTGCTGTGTGCACTAAGGTTCTCAGTTGATCGAGAGGTTGGAGAAGGCTTGCTACTTCCTGGCGTCCATTATTCGAGATCATCTGATTATTTTATAATTAAATTAATTTGATTAATTTATTATTTTGCTTTAACCCACCCCAAAGCTCCGGATCTCTGAGCATACGAGCACACCCTTTGCACGCGTCAGCAGCCTTAATGCAAGACACAGCAAAATGATTTCTTAGATTATTTTAAAATATTTAATATAATATTAAATATTTTTAATTTATTCACTATCTTGGTAATGCAATAAAAGCGCGTCGCAAAATTGGCGTCCTACGTGGGGCGTGGCCTATTTAGCCCTGCGCAGAAACCTGCGCAGTAGTAATTTTTTTTATAATAGCGATTTTTTTTTAAATTTTGACTCTTGTTGATTTTATTTCGACATGAAAGTTGGTTTTCAAGTCTTGCTTTATATATTTATTATTATTATATACACCTTGAGCAGTAACTAGGTGCCCATGCGCCGTAGACTGGATCTTACCTTGCCTGTTATTTATAGAATTTGTCCAATTGTATTGGAATTTGACTTACGAACCCCTGTTTTTTTAATTTTTACCCTTATCTTACCTTGTAGTATTTTTGCGCCTGCGCAGATTTACTACGCCATTTGCGCATTACGATTTTTTATAGGTTATTTGTTTACTGAACATTTTGATTTAGTTATGTTATATTATTGTAAAGAATCAGTAACGTAGAAGTTTTGAACTCATAGTACGAGTTTTATCTTTTTTTTAAGCCGCGTCCGTTTCATAACTTCATTTAATTGATTCTAAATTGAATTGCAAACGATTTAGAACTTTTTTTTACTTACATGCGCAGTTCACTAATTTTGTCAAACACCGATGCGCAGTCAAAATTTTTATGCGCAGTGGATACTAGTATTTAGCTAGTCACTAGAAAAGCGGGCTAGAAGCTTTTTGCTTTCGATTTATTTATTTATTCATTTCTTTTTTTGAAAAAAAAGATTTTCTTTTGTTTTGTTAAGTGAAGCTTACACACTTAGTTTTTTTGAAGTTTTCTTAGTGCTTGTGACTTGGAAAAGTTTTTTTTGTGAATTACAAAATGGATTATAAAATGAAATTAGACTGTTTGAGAAAACAAGAGCTCCAATGGGAACTGAACTATCGTGGTATACCTACTGAAGATGTCACAGTTGATAAACTAAAATCAATTCTCAGACCTCTTTTAAATATGGAAAAGAAAAATAAATCATTCTCTACTCACAAGTACGAATTTATTTTCGAGGATGAACGAAAATACATACAAGAATGTATAACTGAAATTTCCGGCCTCATGAAATCTTTTGCTGGTGAAGATGGTGAAAAAGTGCGAAAGAAATTTAACCGCCTACAATCTAGACTGGTTCATTTTTTCAATAGGGTTAATCTTATGCCCAATGATAAATTAACTAAAGATGAAGTAAAAATAAAGTCAGCAATGCTTTTTGAAATACAGAGTACGATGGATCGACTAGAAAAATGTACTAAACGAGATCCAAATTTAAGTGCAATTGGGAGAATACTATCTTAACTGAGGAAGATGATTCACAGGATAGTGATGCGGAATCTGAAAGCTCGGATCATGCGACGAAAGAATCCGCTGTAAATAGATCCACTCGGAGAAGTTCTTTAATAAATAGACCTTCGACTTCTCAAGTAGTAGTACAGCAGCAACCATTTACTAAAAATCCAAAAATTGATAAATGGGGAATCCGTTTTAATGGAAATACTAAACAACTCTCTGTGTATAGCTTTCTAGAAAGAGTTGAAGAACTAAGAATTGCTCGTCATGTTTCAGAATTACAACTTTTTGAATCAGCAATAGACTTATTCGCCGGTAAAGGAGAACATTGGTTTAGATCAAACCGATCTCGTTTTCAAGATTGGAAAGGACTTTGTGACCTTCTTGTTAAACACTAAGGAGAGCCTGATTATAAATCTCGACTTTTTAAACAACTCTTAGGCCGAAAACAAGGTGAAGGCGAACCATTGTCAGTTATTTAACAGATATGAATAGTTTATTTAATCGCTATGGCAGTATTCCTTCTGATGTTGGACTGGATATTATGGTTAGAAATTTGCATCCCTATTATGGAGAAAGAATCCAAGTAGTAAATTCCATAGAAGAATTGGAAGATGAATACCTAAAGATTGAGGTTAAGAAATACGGATCTGATACTTACGTAGCTCCTTCTAAGAAAAATATAAATTCATTTGTTGAACCAAGCTTTTGCTATGTTTCTGCCTCCTCTTCTACTACTGATGTATCTGAAGTTGATGCTAAGGATAATATAGACGCCGTTAGTTCCTTTAATAATTCTAATAATCAACTTTCAGCTAGACCACTTGTAAATAATAGAGCAGTATGCTGGAATTGTAAGGAAACTGGTCATTTAAATAGAAATTGTACCAAACCTTTCTCTCATAGTGAGAAAAATGCAAAATGGTCTTGGACTGATGAATGCCAGAAATCTTTTAATGAAATAAAGAGATACTTGTTACAGCACCAGTGTTATCATCTCCAGATTTCACTAAAACTTTCATATTGCAAACAGACGCATCGTATTTTGGACTTGGAGCAGTGTTATCTCAGGAATTTGAAGACGGAGAAAAAGTCATCTGTTATTTGTCACGATCACTTACTCGACAAGAAATGAAATATACTGTCACCGAAAAAGAATGTCTTGCTGTAATTTGGAGTGTGGAGAAGTTAAGACACTACCTGGAAGGAGTGCACTTCAAAGTTATAACTGACCATCATTCATTGTTATATTTACAAAATTTAAAAGATCCACAAGGTCGTTTAGCACGCTGGTGTTTGCGATTACAACCCTATGACTTCCAATTAATCCATAGAAAAGGAAAAGAACATGTAGTTCCTGATTTCCTATCGGGATCTGTACCGAACATTGAAAATGAATCTGTTAATGTTGATGAGATTCAGACTGAAATTACATCTACTTCCTCAAATTTTAGTACAACCAAAGATAAGTGTGTTTCTGAGATTAGAAAAACATCCAGATAAATTTCCCTCTTGGCGAATGGAAAATAACTTATTTTACAAGCATGTAAGAACTCAATATGCCGAACTAGCAGGTACTGCCAGTACCTGGAAATTAGTGGTTCCTAAAGATAAAAGGGCAGAAATATTAAAAAGGTGCCATGACTTACCAGCTGCGGGACACATGGGTGTCTTTAAAACATTTTGGAAGGTTAGCGAACGCTACTTTTTGCCGAAGATGAAAGCTGATATCACGAAATATATTAGATCATGTCAGATTTGTGCACAAAACAAGGTCGAACAAAAACCGCAACCTGGACTCATGGGAGAACGACCAGAAATAAGAGAGCCTTGGCAAGCTATAAGTTTGGATTATGTAGGTCCACTTCCTCGTTCAAAAGCACAGAATAGTTCTCTTCTCGTGGTTACCAACTACTTTAGTAAATACACTATTGTGTTTCCTTGTAGATCCGCAAAGGCAAAATCACTGTAAATTTGTTGAAGAATGTATCTTCTTGACTTATAGTACACCACAATTTTTAACCTGCGACAATGGTTCCCAAAAGAGATCTAAAGAATTTCAAGCTCTATGTAAATCATATAAAACACGACTGTTCTTTACTCCTAGTTATTATCCTCGAGCAAACCCGACTGAACGGGTTAATAGAGTTCTGAAGACAATGATTCGTTCTTATATATCAAAAGGTAATCATAAAACCTGGGATGAAAATCTAGCTGCCATTGCTTGTGCCATTAGAACATCAAGATCTGAGACTACGAATTTTAGTCCATATTTTATAAATTTCGGAAGAGATCATAAACTTTTTGGGACAGATTATGGAGAAAATGTCAACTTGAATGCAAATCAGCAAATTCCTGCAAATGAAATGATTCAGATTCGTCATAATTTCTCAACGAATTCAGGCTTCTCGTAAGAAGAATACTCATCGTTACAATTTGAGGAGACGGCCAGTCCAATATGTAGTTAATCAGAAAGTGTGGCGCAAGAATAAAACCTTGTCGAATGCCACAAAACATTATAGTGCAAAACTAGCTCTGGAATATCTTGGTCCATTTGTTATTAAAAAGAAAACTGGTTCATGGACATATCAACTAGCGGATGAGTTAGGAAACTATAAAGGAGAATGGCATGTTCAAGACCTGAAACCATTTTATTCACCAGAACCAGAACCACCTGATGAAGTCACAAGCTCTGATTCAGATGACTAGACACCGTAAGCTCACTTGGTTTTTTTATTGAATTAATGATTTATTGTAAATTTGTGCTTCGTTACTGATTACTGATTTCGGATTACTGATTTCGGATTACCGATTTCTAATTATTGGTTACTGATTACTTACTTTAGGTTTAGATTGTATATAATTACCTTGCTCTTAATTTAGTCTCTTAGCAAGAGACACAGTCTTTGCTACTTACCTGTTACTTTATTATTATTCTTACTATCTTCTTACGTTTTCTCAGGTGATCGTCCGTTAATTCCTTGAATTTACGTCCTTTCCTTGGAAGGGGGTGTTGTAACGTGTCAATTTTTCCATTGTGACACGCTACAATTTTTTTATCACATTAATAAAATGAACCGAACCGAAACGTTAATGATCTTTCACCTTTTTCAACTTTTTAATATTTCTCTATAGCGTTTTGAGTTTAAAGATCACTGCTTAATAATGGAACTCATAGCTTTTGCTTATTATATAATTTAGCTCATTTAAATTAAATAAAACAAACTAAGTCAGTAAGAAAACTCAGGAAATGTATTAAAGCCACAAAAATTAATAATTATATAATGCTCTATTAATAAAGTAAGTTACAACACTCTAAATTCATTCCAGTGGAGTAGGCATCTTTCTTGGCTTATTGGAATCTCTTTGGACTTCCAGGGAGGTCTTGATTTGCAGTTTCTTACCTAAAAAAAATACAGTTTAATTATTTTTATGTCTGATTTAATTATTTTTATGTCTGATTTAACTATTTTCATGTCTAGAAAGGTTGACACAATCTTTCTTTTACCTTATTATTGTAAAGAATGCACTACTGTCTTACCTTTTGCCATCTACGTTGAGATCATACTTTTGCTATGCTATTCCTTTCTATCTCTTGGAGTTGGTTATAATTATTCTACTTCCTTTAGGGACTTGTGAGTACCTAAAATGCAATAATTTGACCATTAGTTTTAAGATACGTTAAGTTTTGTTTTAAATACTTTCTTGAGAGACTGTATAAGGAATAGACTTTGTCCTTTTATGGAGTGCAGGGACCAATGAACGAGAAGTTTCTAAAACTTTCATAGAATTTTGCAACTTTGATTCATACCGACCTATACAACATCCTTAAGTTTGGCTGCAGGTAATTTTTGGTCAGTTCTAGGATTTGACGAGCCCCTCAGGTTCGTAGATTATTTTGTTTTGTTTGTTTATATGTTTTATGTATTAAGTTAAGCTTAATTTAGTAACTTTTCTATACCCTACTTAGTAATTCTCTCTATACTTACCTTCCATTCATTTCTGTAGTGCATTCAGTTCCCTTATTTGGCTATTTTGACCAACATAATGGTCTATTTTGTTAATATGTTTATCTGTGGTTTTCCATGATTTTGTTTACTTATATATGACTTCTTTTATTTCATCTAGGATCTATTCAGTTGTGCAATATCTAGGAGAAGGTATTTACCTACAAATAGATAGGAATTAGTGGTATTACATCTATTTTTACCTAGTAATAAACACCCTACCTTTGAGTGGTTTTTCCACGTTCTTCCTGTTTGATCCTAGCTTCACCAATAATGTGAGATGTTCGTGACTGTCTCCACTTCATTATGCAACACAAAAACTGCAACAATTTTCTCGATTGATTTGTTAAACTTTGAAAAATCATCTTTGTTGACACAGTACAAAAATGTATTATCTGCGTATTTTTCTATGATTTTTGTGCAGTTATGGTAAACGTCAGAACAGTGCAGTGTTGCCGGTTGTAATTAAAGATAGTCGTATAAGGATTTACATATCTTCTTTTTCCTTCTATATCTTTTTATAAGGTGTACTTTTCTCTCTCTTGGATAGTTAATTCCGTAACTAGAAAATGGGTTAAGTTTTAGATGTATTTATAATATCTTGATTTGACTTTGCATTTTACGTTCAATGCCTTGAGTACAGGAATTTTGACCTGTACATTTAGTCAACCTGGCAAAGTGACGTATTGTCAGTGGTCTATGTGACAGATTGCACTGCAGTCAATTGTTTCACGAAACTCACTCTTCTGTTATTCGAGTAAAATGTTCCATTGGTCAGAGAGAGAGGAGAGGCCAAGGAATTTTTCTGGTTTAGTTCATCGTTCAAACGAACACAAAGCGTGGGACTGGATCCCTCTCGGTGACGAAATTTCACTTTCACTTTTAAAGTCCGAGGCGTAGGGGGTCGCCATTTTAGTGAATAATTAATTTTTTTTATGCCGAAAGGGATCTAAAATTATTATTCCATTTATCGAAGTGCTATTTATTTGATTGCGTTTAGTGATGGATTTATTTGGTTTGGCACTGAGATATTCTCCTGAGGAGGATTTATTGGCACCGACTTGTTCTGCCCTTGTCTTGTTGCCATGGACATCTAGGCAAACCTTGACAGTGACCCTCGTAACATCATAAGAGGTAACTAACTAATTTTATTACTTTTCTTTATATATATTTTATTAATATGTACTTTGTATCTAGTTATCTGTATATTTTTCTTATTCTTAATTTACTAGAAGGATGGTCCTAGGGACTTGATTCCTGGTAATTCGTTCTGCATTTCTGGTAACTTTTCCGTGGACCAGATAATTTCCCTAGATTATCAGCGTGCGTGCCTGGTAATTTTACCGTATTTCCGGCTCCATGCCCGGTATATTTACCAGATTACCAGTGCTTGCTGCTGGTACTTTTGCCAATCACCAGAGACATTTTATGATAATTTGATCAATTTCTATTAAATATAAATCTGTTAATTAGTAGAACTTTAATGAACTTCATTTTGTGTGGTATTATTTTATAACTTTATGTCATATTAAGTAAGGCTTTTTGCCTTGCAGGGTACTTAGTACGGGCCAGACACTACTTTGTACGGGCCAGCCAGTTCTTGAAACGGGTCAACCATTTCTTAGTACGGGCCAGACACTACTTTGTACGGGCCAACAGTTTCCTTTGACGTATTCACGCAACATTTCGTACAAGTGCACGTGGTCTTGGATGTACAAACACTTTTCTGGGATCAAGAATACTTCAGCTCATGAATTTCTACCAAGTCATATGTACTGTTACCCCTTGGTTCTGTGGTGGTCTACCTGAACTGTGATTGGACAGGTTTGATGGGTACCTGAAGTAAGAAAATTACCTGATTACTGTCAATTTATTTATTTACGTTTACCTTACCTTCATTTGATCTATTTACTTACCTTACCTTACCTTCATTTGATAGATAACTTCGGTTATGCTTACGTTTACCTTACGTTTATTAGTAGTTTACTTCGGTTTACTCGATTGTAGATATTTACCTTACCTTTATTAGTAGTTTACTTCGGTTTACTCGATTGTAGATATTTAGTATTGAATAACTTCAGTTATGTACCTTCCCTGTTTGTAATTAACTTCGGTTAATTTTTGGTTATATCTTGCATTCATATATTACTTCGGTTTTAGTGAATTAACTTCGGTTAAGGCAAGAGTAACTTAACTTTGATTACTTACGTAATTATCTTCCCCCCCTTGTTTATGATTATACGTATATAGGTCATGTTACCTAATTGGATATATTTTCTGTCTTAATTATTAATATTAATTTTGGTTATTAATGACCTATTTAATTTGTATTTATGCGGTCCGGGTCATGCGTAGAAAAAAAAAAATAAGATCTTATTTTATTCGGTAACCTCGCCTCCGATAAGGACACTAGTTACTAATCAGGTTTATTAAGGACACTGAGTTTGCACTTTTAATGTATCCATAATTTGAATAATTTTGTTTTCTTATTATTATTATATGTAGCACTTTGCTACTTCGGAGTATAAATTTATTAGTTCTCTTTAATTATCTTGCATGATAATGTGCAAACCTAGTAAGTTGTATTCTGCCATGTATCATTCAATTAACTTTGATTTAATTTTCATTAAATTTTGTAAAACCAACTTTCAGTATTTTTAATTATTCATGAAACCCCAATGCTATCTTTTGGCATAAATATTTTGATATTGTCATTTTGCTGTGTGCACTAAGGTTCTCAGTTGATCGAGAGGTTGGAGAAGGCTTGCTACTTCCTGGCGTCCATTATTCGAGATCATCTGATTATTTTATAAGTAAATTAATTTGATTAATTTATTATTTTGCTTTAACCCACCCCAAAGCTCCGGATCTCTGAGTATACGAGCACACCCTTTGCACGCGTCAGCAGCCTTAATGCAAGACACAGTAAAATGATTTCTTAGATTATTTTAAAATATTTATTATAATATTAAATATTTTTAATTTATTAACTATCTTCGTAATGCAATAAAAGCGCGTCGCAACAGATACAGAGTATTCTCCTTACAGGTAGTGAAACACGACAGAAACGACGTAACTTTTCCCAAAGTAGTTATTTTTGTACCAAGGACATGAAGAATAACCTTTTTGCCCGAGGCCGAATGTTAGCTCAAGAGGTTGCGAGGGCATCAAGGAGGCTAAGGCAAAAGGGTTTCTCACGCCAGCGCGTGGTTCAAACAAAAATTTTTGTACGAACGGACAATAACTAACAACAAATAGCAACTAAACAAATTACAACAAATATTTTAATACATTAAAAAATTCAATTTTTGATTAGTAGATGTTGCTAGTCTTTGCGCTGTTTTATTTAAAAGTTTCCTTTTAGCTGTTAAATGTAGTACCCTTTTTTATCATCTACATGTTATTCAAAATGTGGCGTTAGAGGTAAACTCTACTCCTTATAAAACTATATAAATCATTATGGTTATACAACTTACATACATTTAGTTTAATATAATAACGTACTTATTGTCAAAATTCTTCATATATTTTTAGTTTTCGGGCACAAAAGTACTTTTACGTTGTCCAGGGCGTAAAAGGGCCATTTTACGCCCGCTCTTAAAAAACAATAAATATAAAAAAACGACTGTTTGTACAAAACTATCATTGTCGAAAAATATGTAGAATGTAACATAAGAAACTGCAATTTAGTTCAATACTTTATTGTTTATATTTCGGATGGACAGGCCAAGAATGATATTTAGCGAAAAAATTAAGTCATTTCTGTTGTGTAATTTATCAGTGGTCGTGGCAAAAATTAGAACAAAAAAAGTTGCTCCGATTTCAAAATTTTTTGTATATCTTTGCACATAGATGATTTTTGAAACTTTTTTGTCGCGCTGTCTGTCTGTCTGCATGTCTATCTGTAACGACCAACACGCATAACTCAAAAACTGCTTGCCCAATGTTAATGAAATTTGGTACCTATGTTGAGTTTTGGCTCTAGATAAAACAAAATGGTTAGGGTAGATTTAAAAAATGGGTATTAACCGGAGGAGACTAGAAAATAAACAAAAAAATCGGCCGCCTAGATAAACAATTTGTTTTAAAAAACGTACTTCTGCAGTAAAGAAGTCTTCGACTATTTTTGTTTGGTACATAGAAAACTCTATTTCCTTTCTCTTTAAGAATCACCAAAACCATCCAATCTTTCCTTTACTTTTATTTCTTTTTTAAACCAATGCGAGGGAAAAAGACAAAACTGTTCTTACAAACCGTTACAATAATAATGATACACCACCATATATTGACATAACAAGCGGTGTTCACTTTAAGACGTGCAGCATTTTATTTTGCTACTCCTTCGTTTTCCTTTATTAAACCAGTGCGAGAGAAAAAAACAAAACTATTCTCGATTACAGTCCCTCACTAAAACAAAGGAATTAGAAACATGCCGCAAAGGCGTAGGCCCGCGTAAAGTATCTTATTTTGTTACTCTTTTGTTAAACCGATGCGAGAGAAATAGACAAAAATATTCTTGATTGAGAAAGTCTCAATAAAGCGAACAAAAACCATCTCGAAGTCGTTTACGAGTGCTTTTATTTTGTAAAGGCTCAACTGCGACGTTGCTGACCTCTTTTTGATAGTTCCTGATAGCGTGTTTTTTTTTTAAGTTATATTTTCGATCTGTACTCAAAATTAATCTTAAAAGACTTTAAAATGCTGCGGGAGTGTATTTTGTGCAAAAAACTCGACCATCTTAACCCATAACTTTCGTTTCAAAAGTAAGTTAAATAACCTGTTTGACCTTCAAAGCAAAACAAAGACCAGTGCCGTAGAAATCAATATAAAATCAGAAAAAAATATTAAGCTATTATATCAATAATTATTTATTTGTTATAAGTGTTTAAACATAAGTTTAGTTTAAAAATGTACAGGGTGTCCCAATTTTGGGGTTTTGATACTTTTAACTAAACTACGAGCCTTGATTTTTCAACAGATAAGGTAAAAAATGTATTTTATTAATATGGCAAGTAATAAATAACCAAACATCTAAAACGTGTACTACATTGGTGCAGATTGGTTTATAACCCTACAAAATGTCAGCAAAATTTTTTATTTAAAAAATTTAAAAACAATAAACTGTAGTTACCTACTTATTAACTTTTTCATTGTTAAATAAATCCATTTCTAAGGATGATTGTTAAAATCCAAAAATTGATTGCAATTTATTTAAAAACAAAAAGTAAATTGCGGCCCTGGATGATATAAATATAATATGTTTTTTTTTATTTAACTCATTTTATATGTTCAATAAAACAAGTTATTTTACAAAATAGTATCCGCATTAAGTTATGTGTCAAAAAATAAAAGTGGCAAATAGAATTAATTTTATAAACTAAAATGATATTTTGTACAAATGGCATTGTTTTCATTACATTCTAATATTATCTTTGAATGACAATTTGATTTGACATTTTGTTCAAAAATTACTTTTTCAAATGACATTTTGTTCAAAATGCGTTTTGGTTGAAAACAGTTTGTTTTAAAGCATCTTTTTCAAAAACATTTTGTTCAAACATCCATCTGATAAAAAACTTTAGGTTTGTTGAAAACTAGTTTTCGAATGACATTTTGTTGAATGGTGTTTTGTTTTGAAAACATATTATTTTCGAATGAGAGTTTTTTCAAACATTTTGTTTGAATGTCAATCTGATTAAAAATATTTTGTTAAAAAATATCTTTTCTAAATGACATTTTGTTCGAAAGCAGTGTGTTTGTATGACATTTTGTTAAAATGGCAGACATCATTGAGTTCAAATGATATAATGTTCAAATTTTTTAGTTTCAAAAATATGTTGTTCCAATGACGATCTGATGGCATATTTTATATAAAAAAATCTTTTTTATATTATATTTTTTTGAAAAATATTTTGTTTATCTTTTTCAAGTGACATTTTGTTCGAGTTGCATTTTTTCGAAAACATTTTGTTTGATATTTTCGAAGGAGAGTCTGATCAAAAACATTATCAACTGATTTAAAAAGAAATATTTTGTTCAAATGACAATCTGCTCGAAAACATTTGGTTTAAAGACATTTTTTTCAAAAGCATTTCTTTTAAACGAGAATCTGATATAAAACTTTTTGTTCAAAAATTACAAAATTCATAAGACATTTTGTCAAATTGTTTTGTTCAAAAACATATTTTTTCGAATTTTGTTTGAAAGCAGTGTGATTGATTGGCATTTTCTTCCTAAACTTTTCCATAAAAAAATTTCTTGGAATGGACAGTTTAGGATACGTTTGCGATCAATTGATTAGGGTTCAGTGTGGTGAGGTTAACAGGTCAGGATCAATTGATAAAGGTAACACCGATTTTGACCTCTCAAAAAGAGACACACAGGAGAGTTTTCTGTTTGAAGAAAATGTTTTCGACCGAACGTTATTCAAACAAGATGTCATTCAAAAAAAATATTTTTGAACAAATTGTTTTAAAAAAATGTGAATTGAATTGAATCATTCGAAAAAGATGGTTTTGAAAAAACTACAATAAAACAATTGCTACAGAACAGAAATTGATATGTTGCACTTTTTTCCAGTTTCTTTTCTAATGAAACTGCTGATGAAAACCGAGATAGTAGTACAACGGAATAAGTGTCTTTTCTCAAAATAACTCTCTATATAAAACAGTTATTTTTAGGTACATATTTTTTGTAGGTTTTAATCTTACTAAAAGGGACAAAACCACCGTCGTAGGAGGCAGTAAATACAAATATATTTGCAAGAAATTTAAAATTCAGGGAAAATTTAAAAATCTAGAGTAGCATAACCAAAAATACTAGTTTAGTTCGGGCCATGGTTACTATCCTAATTAAAACAAATGGGTAAAATTAACCCCTCGTATGAGGTGCATCTTAATAAATCCACAAAGTAAGCAAATTGTGTCCCCATCAAAGCAATAAATCGAGGGTTTTTTCAAAAAAAGTCGGAAATATCCTTATCCAAATAGAACTCTGTTAATTTTTTACATTATCACTGCCAATTTTTCATAAAAAAAGGAACTAAAAATATTTTTTTTTATATACAAAAGAAAAGCGGCACTACACATATCTAGCTTTAAAATTGTAATAATGGAGGTCATCTAATTGTCTAGGAAAAAGCCTGACTGATTTTTAATGTGCGACTTCTATATTTGAGAACATAACCTCAACAATGCTATTAATGGTAATTTTTATTGTCAATAGGTATCTATTCAGCTGTAAACTAAATTAAATTGCTTGTTTTAATTTGCTTGTTTTAATAAGTTAGGTATTTACTGTTAATAAATATTTTGCCTCCGTCACTGTATAAAAAATAAACATACGTCTGCTGTGTGTCGCACAGGGTTGCCATCGTCTTTCCAAAAAATATTTCTCTTCTTTTCCAACTTATTGAAGCATCTAGGGGTCAAATTGAATTGTTTTTTGCCGCGGTCCCTGGTCTCCTCCGGTTAATACGTTAATGATTTGAGTTCTCGTAAAAATATTACTTGTGTGGTTTTTTCAGTGGTGTTACACTGGGGGGATCTCCAATCGAACGCGTTCCCGGGTGTCGGATAGGGGTTATTTTCGCGAACCAAAATGGGTAAAAATTACATTATCACTAATCGTGGGAGCTTAGGTGCCCATAAATTGGCAGAGTATTTTTTATAGCAGGTATAAAGTTAATCGTTAAAAAGCCTTTATTTAATTTTCATATGCTCTTCAAGACAAACAAACAAATAGAAGGGCCGTTATTTAATAATATATTTTTTAAATACTCATCATCAGTGATGATAATTATGTACTCACCTTAAATTACTATGCCTCAATAGACTCGTCAAGCTGACACCACTACCTCGGACAATTTGTGTGGTATCCACTGTCGGCATTTCTTTTTGAATACATGCTATGTATACGGCACAACCTAGCCAATGAAGTTTTTCGCCCTATAAATTATCAATAATAATTAATTAATAGAAACTTATTTGTCTGCCAACTAATAGCGTTTGCTGCAAAATAGAGAAATGTTATGAAATGCGATTGCCTAGTAAACCATATTAGTGGAATTGGCAATCGAGTATTTTTATTATATTATTATATTTTTGGTGACTTTTTTTGACATATGTAAAAATAATGGCCCTTAATGAACGACATCTTCCTAGCTTCTTATCTACACGTACACGTGCATTATATACCCCGTTATTTTTAATATTTCAGAAATTAAAATTTTAATTCAATTTTTGGTTATAATATAACATCAGTGGCGGCTCGTGGATTTTAATATAGGAGGGTCATTCTCGGTCATTACTTGGTTGGGCAGAATTTCCGAAGTTGTGGTGATTTTGATATAAATTGGTACGATTAATAAACTTATAGAAATTTACAAAAATCATATTTTTTTTCCGCCGACATAATATATGAGGCGTCGCGACGCTTTAAAATGTGACGTGACATTGATCCAGATTTTTTGAAATAACTAAATAACTGCATTAGCTAGGAGAGTTCTAATTTCACTTTTGGGCAGGCAATAAGTGTGCCTTTTAACAAGGTATTAATTACACTTTAGAAGCGTGATTAAGTTCCATTAAGTTTTTATTATTATGTTTTAGAATTTAATCATAAGAAATAATACTTTAAAAATCCTTGAATTTTAATTCAATTTTGGCACCTCTTCATTCATGTCTTTGGGATTTTTACATTTCCCGGGTGATTTTGTTCTTCCTAGAATTGACTTTCCCAAGGAACAAGCTTTCAAAATTCGTATGAATCTCAAAAACCATATTGAAGTTTTCATGCCATTTGCCCCCAAAAATAGCTATTTTTAGAGAATCTATGGAATCCCATAAAAACAAGTCATTACCGTTATTAACTTGCTATATATCTATGACTTGAACTTAAGTATAGAAATTTGTAAACTTCCATTATAAAAAGCATTCATTTCTTTTTAATTAGTGGGGGTGCTGACCACATACTATCATCCAGTTTATTATAATACGGGGTGGAGCAAAAAGAAACGAAAAAAAAACGGAATTTTTTTTTTGGTATAACTCTTGAACTATGCTACCGATTACACACTTTAGAAGCGTGATTAAGTTCCATTAAATAAAAATTGTTAAATTTAGTTTTTATCAAAATTAACATTTTTCTATTTTTCCTTACTTTTGGTTTATTTGGTGCGGTTAAATGGTTTTAAGGGTGATTTTGGATTTGGTTGCACACTAAGGTTCCTTTTGAGTCTGCCTATAAGAATATATTATAACTTAGATTTTTCACTCGCACAAAATGATGCAAAAAAATTTTTGAATTTGGTCAAGTCAGTTCTTTTATAAAATTCATGGATTTCGCTTATAACAAAACATTTTTTTACTACACTTTATTTTGAACTATTTTTTTCTTAAGTTTTTATTATTATGTTTTAGAATTTAATCATAAGAAATGATACTTTAAAAATCCTTGAATTTTAATTCAATTTTGGCACCTCTTCATTCATGTCTTTGGGATTTTTACATTTCCCGGGTGATTTTGTTCTTCCAGTAGAATTGACTTTCCCAAGGAACAAGCTTTCAAAATTCGTATGAATCTCCAAAACCATAATGAAGTTTTCATGCCATTTGCCCCCAAAAATAGCTATTTTTAGAGAATCTATGGAATCCCATAAAAACAAGTCATTACCGTTATTAACTTGCTATATATCTATGACTTGAACTTAAGTATAGAAATTTTTGTACTTCCATTATAAAAGAAATTCATTTCTTTTTAATTAGTGGGGGTGCTGACCACATACTATCATCCAGTTTATTATAATACGGGGTGGAGCCAAAAAAAAAACGAAAAAAAAAAACGGAATTTTTTTTTTTGGTATAACTCTTGAACTATGCTACCGATTTTATTGAAAAAAGCTGCTGTGGCAGGGAATGAATCAGGATTTAAAAAAAAATTCCGTCATCTTGAAATTACAAGATGGCGCACAAAATCATGCCAAACCCTTTAAATTTGCTTGTTTATTTTTATGTTCCAGTTCTTTTTTTTAATTTAGAAAAAAAAACCTATTTCTGCCACGCACGGACGAGGTACAAATTACTATAATCAACTGGATTGTTCCAAAATTTTTTTTATTTTAATCTTTGTTGTATAGATTACATATAATAATATAGTTTTGTTTTGCTTCCTGTTAAACTTTGATAAAATATAATACAAAAAACTATTTTGTCAAATTTTGTGATGATCAAAAAAAAAATACTCTGCCAATATATGGGCCCCTAAGCTCACACTAGGTACTATAGTTATAGTGTACGTGTGAGCTAATATAAATAAAAACTAAAATATATTTTATTCAAGTCCAGACTAAATTACCTTTTGTTTGATACCACACAAGCCATGTATGGACTTAAACTCAAATTTTTGAAATCTACCCCCACCCTTAAAAAAACAAAAACTAAAATGTATTTTGTTAAACTCCGGACTCAATTACCTTTCGTTTGATATCACACACGCCATATTTTCAGTTAAACTCTAATTTTTGAAATATACCCCCACCCTTTTTTTAAATAAATTAAAATGTATTTTGTTTAACTCCAGACTCAATTACCTTTCGTTTGATATCACACACGCCATATTTTCACTTAAACTCTAATTTTTGAAATCTACCCCCACCCTTTTATTTGGTTTGTGTTCGGTGGATTTTGTTCATTTTTAAATGGGACCATCTCGGCCCAAAACCCAGCCTAGGTACCAAATTTCATTAAAATCGGCCAAGCGACTTTTGAGTTATGCGCGTTGGTCGTTACAGACATACAGACAGACAGACAGACAGACAGACAGACAGACAGACAGACAGACAGACAGACAGACAGACAGACAGACAGACAGACAGACAGACAGACAGACAGACAGACAGACAGACAGACAGACAGACAGACAGACAGACAGACAGACAGACAGACAGACAGACAGACAGACAGACAGACAGACAGACAGACAGACAGACAGACAGACAGACAGACAGACAGACAGACAGACAGACAGACAGACGGCGCAACAAAAAAGTTTCAAAATCTTCTGAAACGCAAAGATATATAAAATTTTTTGAAATCGGAGCAACTTTTTTTTTCTCGAAAAAATTCGGATCACCATAGCTCACACTACTATAGTATAGTATATGTGTGAGCTAAAAATATATATATATATATATATATATATATATATTTAAACCCTGTGCTCGGGATGGCCATCAACGACGCAGTCGTCTAAGTTGATCGTTATAGGAGGGCAGCCAAATGGGTAAAATAAAACGTAAAATTTATTAAAAACACCACTTGCAAAGTGCAATTCACCCTATTAAAATCGATGATATAGTTAAAAAGTTATATAATTAAAAATAGTTAGTGGTTTTTGGGGCAACCGGAATATATAAATATGGTTAAACTAACTATACCAATTAACAAACATTTTAAAAAATTCTGTGATCAGGAGAGGCATCAAAATAGGCGGCCAATACTCCAGCCCCGGACCTAATAATTATGTAGTTTGGTTTTAAATGATGAATAATGAAAAAACATGTAAACGTTCTCTATTTAGAAAAAACAAAAATTTACAATTTCCGAAATAGAAAAGAATTACTTAATAACTTAGATATTTATGAAATAATAAACTCCGCTAGCGATATTTTTGAAATACCGGTATTTTTATAAAAAAATACCACTTACCAAGAAACCTAAATAAGTTTTGTTGCGAAATTTTATTAAAAGATTCTGATTTGCTTCTCTACGAACGCACCAAAAAGATAATGAGAATGTGTTGCATTGTTTTTGACACATTTATTCCAAGTCATCAGATTTCTAATTACTTGGAGCCATATAACTATGAGATACTTGAAATAATACTCTAGAGGTGGTATTGCATAGAATAGGATTTTCTTAAGGTCGAAGTATAACAGTAGTAACTCAGGTGACCAACAAATGGGAAGGGAAACATGATGACGCCACCGCGATGCTTAATTTTAAATTCACTGGTATTATGGGAAGTATGCCAACATTTTACAAATAATGCGTTAAAGTTACAGCCTATATATTAGTGAGGTTATGTCATGGATGAAGGTCACAAAAATAAGCTGAAAAAAGTGCAAATACAGTACAGTCCCGATTATCCGAAATAATGTGGACCAAAGTGATTTCGGATAATCGAAATTTCGGTTAATCCGATTTTTTTTTTTTTTTGGAAAATAGGAATTTAGGATGCGTATATCATTAGATCGACTTAAAAACACTCTGTCAACTAACGAAAACAATTCGCATTTTAGACCACCTAGCAGTATAGGTGAATCCCAGACGCGTTTCGTATAAAGCAAATTTTTTTGGTTAATCGGGATTTTTGTTTTTAAAGTTTGTTTCGGATAAACCGAATTTCGGAAAATCGCGATTCGGATAATCGGGATTGTACTGTATTGTAGAAAAAAGGTGGTAGATTCAGTAGATTGTGCTAAGTGGGGACTAACTATCACCCTAGCTGTGCTACATGTGTAGAAATGTAATTTTGAACGGCAAATATTCGTGTTGCGAAAGCATTGCAAAAAGTAAGGTTAGAGTTCACAGAAAAAATAGCGAAAAATCAGAAAATTGCTTAGATATGGACGGAGCAAAGCTTAAATCAATTATAAAGGAGTCTTTCCAACAGTTTCTTAAACCAGTGGAGCAGAAAATGGGTAAAAATCTGGACGGCGTGGCAGCTGCGGTACAGTTCATGTCTGATTCATTTAAAGAGCAGAAAACACTTTTTGAGACTGTTTTGGGAGAACTAAAGACACTGAAACAGGAGAATCATGATCTTAAACAACGATTGCGAATAATGGAAATCAAATTAGATAGTTTGGAGGTTAAGGAAAAAGAAAACAACATTATTGTTGCAGGGGGTACAAAACAGTCAAACGACAACCCAAGACAAATAATAAACAAAATTTTAACAGCAATGGAAGTAAAAATAGAACAAAATGAAATAGTTGAATGTGTTAGATTAAAAAAGGATGATTCAGGTCAAATATTATTTAAGTTTACTAACGTACAATGCAAAAAGGATATACTTAAGACTATAAAACGATTAAAGGGGATCACTATACAAAAATGCAACTTAGAAGGTCCAGACAACAAGATTTACTTGAATGAAGACTTACCACTAAACAAACGCATCCTATTTAAGAAGACTAGGGAATTCAAGAGAAAAAATAACCATACAGCGGCATTCTGTGCAAATGGAATAATTTATTTAAAAAAAACAACAGAGCAAGACCCTTCAATTAGGATTAATACTAAAGATGATTTAATTTAAGGAATTTTTAATGTACCTTAATAAATATTTTCTAAAAAAAAAAAAATATATTTATAAAATTCACAGATGTTAATAATATAAACACACCAATGTGATAATTTAGCAAATTTTACTTATTTCGATAATTATATACAAGATATTAACATAATTCATGTTAATATAAGGAGCATTTACAAAAACTTCAATCAGTTTTTTTTTGATATTATAGTAATGTCAGAGACACACAAAATTTATAACAATAATGATTTTAATATCCAAGGCTATAATATATCTTGTCTATGCAAAACAAGAATACCTAATTGGAAATCAGCTAATTGAAGAAAACAACTTAAGAATGTTAAAAATAAGCATTGAGAAAATCATAATAAGATTGATGTTTTTGCAACATACAGAAGTTTTGCAACAACCAAAGAAGAATTTCTAGAAAACTTAAATTCAATAATGCATAAAACTAGATTTGAACAAAGTAGAATGTATGTTATGGTGGGAGACATTAACATAGACCTGTTGGCAACGGAATGTGATATTACAAACAACTATCTGACTATTTTGCAAAGATATGGTTTTTTCAGTGTTATAAATAAGGCTACACGAAAAATGGGAAATTCTAGCTCATGTATTGATCACTACTTCTAGTTCAATGAATAGAGGCCAAAATAGGGGGGTTACCCTACAAAAGATCCGGTAGTTCTGAATTTTGGCAAAATGGGATGATGTTCTTGAAATTTGGGATGCTAACTTAAGTACAAAACTATTTGTAGATAAACTTAAAAAATATAATATTAAAATCTAGTAAATGTATAACTTTAAGTAATAAAAAATTAGGTTGAAACCATAGATCTCAAAGGGCTTATTAATATCAACTAGGAATAGGGATAGATTGAAAAAGGAATGCACTTAAAATAGAAATAACATAATTATTTTAAATAGATATAAAACTTATCGAAAAATGCTCGCTAAACTTACACAAAAAGCAAAGTATTTTTACTTTAAAAAACTTGCAGAACAAAATGCAAATGACCCAAAAAAGCTTTGGAAAGTTATAGGTGAAGCTACAAATGAGGGGAGTAGTAAAACTGAAATAAAAATTATTGTAAACTGTGATAATATAGAGTTAACAGATAAGAATGAAATTGCAAATGAGTTTAATAAATATTTTACTAGCATAGGGAAAAAACTAGCTAATAAGATTGAGCAAGGCTCTAATCTGAGTGATAGCATGGACAAAGAAAGGGAATTAAATTCTTTTCTTTTAACTCCAAGCTCAGAAATTAAGATAAAAAAGGAAATCCATAGCTTAAAAAATGGGGTTAAAGGGGGGGGGATGATAACATCTGTTCAAATCTTATAAAAAAATATATGGATCATTTAGTAAAGCCACTTTATCACATTATTAATGTTACTTTTAGTATTGGGGTTTTCCCTGAAATATTAAAAACTGCAGTAATTTTACCTCTTGACAAGGCCGGAGATAGAAAATCTACAAATAATTACAGACCTATTGCTTTGACGAGTACTGTAAGCAAAATAATTGAAAAATGTTTCAGGACAAAATTACTAGGTTACATAGAAAAAAATAAATTCTTACATCCAAACCAGTTTGTTTTAAAACAACTTGATAAAGGAAAAAAAGTAATTGGAATTTTCCTTGATCTACAGAAGGCATTTGACACTGTGGCGCACCCTGTTCTGCTGAGACGTCTAGAAATAATTGGTATTCGAGGTACTCCAAATAATCCAATTAAAAGGAAAATCTTAAGGTGTTCAGAGCGACAGTTTGGAAGTAGAATTTGGTGTTCCGCAGGGTACAGTGCTTTCTACACTCCTTTTCAATATTTACATAGATGGAATTATGTCTTTGCTTGATGAAGATGATATCTTCTGCTTTGCAGATGACTCTGGTGCAATAATTAGTGGAGATGATTGGGATTTAGTAAAGAGAAAAGCTGAAGAGGCTTTGCAAAAAATCAAGAATTGGCTAAATATTGAAGAAACCAAAATAGTTTCATTTTCATTATCTTTACGCTCATTACCAGAGTTCCAAAGTATTAAACTACATGACTCTTTCTGTAAATTAGATATTCAATGTAAATGTGATAAAATTGTTGAAAGAATTCCATCTACAAAATATCTGGGTGTTTTCATAGATCAATCTTTCACTTGGAGAGATCATATACAATATGTAACTAAAAAAATAAGAAAATGAGTTTATAAATTTTATGAATTAAGGCTAATTTTATCTTTGAAAATACTTAAACAGGTTTATTTTTCACTTATAGAATCTATTATAAATTATGGCATAGTTGTTTGGGGCAATGCTGGCTCAACCATATTGTTAAAGCTCATAACTGTGCAAAAGTGAATAATAAAAATTATACTTTTCAAGAAAAAAAGATATCCATCTGAATTAGTTTATAAAGAAAGTAATTTATTAGATGTTAATTAATTGTTTATAAAGGCAGTAATTAGATTTATGTTAAAAAATAGCTACTATAAGCAAAACATAATACATGGAATAAATACAAGGAATGCAGTTTTAAACAATCTGGTGCTAAGCAATCCCAAACACACTATCTGTCAAAACCATATTTATAGTGTAGGACC
This sequence comes from Aspidapion aeneum, assembly GCA_963576565.1. Classification (NCBI taxonomy): domain Eukaryota; kingdom Metazoa; phylum Arthropoda; class Insecta; order Coleoptera; family Brentidae; genus Aspidapion; species Aspidapion aeneum. The sequence goes on from OY755038.1 coordinate 100,634,304, forward strand.
AAAGATTTTTACCTCTCTACCTCAAAACCTTAAATCAAAACCTTATTACCAACTAAAAAAACAAATTACAAAGTGGATTGTTGAAAGCAATTTTACTATAAACTATACTGTATAAAAATATAAGTAAATAATTTGTTTTGTTGTTTATTGATACCAGTATATAAATTCATTTATTAGGTGTAAACTTCATTTTTCTTTTTTGCAAATAAATGATTGTACTTTCATTCCATAACAAATACCTCAATTATAATAATTATTATTAAACTATAAGGATAGTGACGCACACACCGTATTTTACAGCGCCGGTACACACACGCGTTTTTCTGCAGCGCGGTGCCGCAGCGTTACCGCAATTGTGGTTCGTGGTGCCGGTACACACACACGTTTTTCTGGTACTGCTGCGACATCGCGCTACAGAAAAACGCGTGTATGTACCGGCACCACGGACCGCAATAGTAGTAGATACATATACGTTCCAGACCAAATTGAGGAGTGAATGACGTCATTTCCGAGAATTTCTATTGTTCTATTGTTCTTTTGTATGCAGGTGTCTTTTTAATAATGGGCGAAGGCAGTTATGGGGGGTTTTGTTTTTTGATAATAGTCGAACAGCGCGACTAGTTTTTTGTGCAAAGATCAATAGTATGAAGGTAATTTTGTATGAGGAGGAGTTTGGACGGGGTTTTTAGAGCATATGCCAATAGTCTGAGTGGTTTTTTGACTTTGATATTACAATTTACAATTATGTGTGTCTTTATCTTTTGTGTGCAGGTGTGAGTGGCTCTGTCTTTTTTACCATAGCCGAATAGCGTGGGTGGTCTTTTTGGCTGTGATATGATATCGGATAGTTGCGAAGACCATTATCTTTTGTGTACAGAGGCGAGCATTGTGGGTGGTCTTTTAACATTGATATGTAAATTTATGTATGTCTTTGTCTTTTGTGTGCAGGTGTGAGTGGGTCTTTCTCTTTTGTATGTGGAGGCAAACAACAAAGGGTGTTTTGTTGACATCGACAATGAATGGCCTTAGGCCCAAATTTGTTACCCAACAAGTCAAGACAAGTCTAAGTAAAGATTGCATTCAGGTGTGTCTTTGTCTTGTGTGCAGGTGTGCAGGTGTGAGTGGATCATTGTCTTTTGTATGTGGAGGCGAACAATGCGGGTGGTCTTTTTTTTTACCTTGAGAATTGCCTTGAGCTAAAATCAATACTTCTAAGCAGGCCATTCATTACACATTAATGAGTCAAAGTTGATATATTTCACAACAAAGGGTGTTATATTCTTGTATGCAGAGGCTTATAGTCTGAGAGGTATTATATTTACCACCCAACAAATCGAGACAAGTTTAAGTACACATCACATATATTGTGAAAGAGTTGGGGTTAAGCCAGTTGTCAACCGACAAGTCAAGACAAGTTTCAGTCAAGATCGCATATATTTTAAAAGAGTGGGTGGCGGGTGATTCATACCAGATGTTTTATTTTTGTATGCAGAGGATTATAGTCTAAGAGGTATTATATTTACTACCCAACAAATCGAGACAAGTTTAAGTAAAGATCGTATTCTCTTGGTACTAATTACAATAGGTGTTCATTCATAATGCTTTTTCAGAATTTGGAATGTTGTAAAGTGACATTATATTATTAAAATTTACATCAAAGAACGGCTACAGCTTGTGATTTGTGATCCAATTAATCATGAAGATGCATTGTTGGAAAAAATACTCTGCCAGTATATGGGCACCTAAGCTCACACTTACAATAGTTATAGTATACGTGTGAGCTAATATAACTAAAAACTGAAATATAATTTATTCAACTCCAGACTCAATTACATTTCGTTTGATACCACACAAGCCATGTTTTAACTTAAACTCGACACAAAACCCCGCCCAGGTACCAAATTTCACTCAAATCAAGCAAGCTGTTTTTGCGTTATGCACATTAGTCGTTACAGACAGACAGACAGACAGACATACAAACACACACACAGACAGACGGCGCTACAAAAAAAAAAGTTTCAAAATCATCTGAAACACAAAGATATATAGTATATTATATTTACTACCCAACAAATCAAGACAAGTTTAAGTAAAGATCGTACACAAGCCATGTTTTAACTTAAACTCGACACAAAACCCAGCCCAGGTACCAAATTTCACTCAAATCAAACAAGCTGTTTTTTGGGTTATTAGACAGACAGACATACATACAAACACACACACAATAGTATACGTGTGAGCTAATATAACTAAAAACTGATAGAAAAAGTTAGTAAACATATAAGGGGCACATTGGGAAGTGGTTCAATGATTAAGTCATTTATTTTTCAAAACGTGAGTCTGGCTGTTCAGAGGGGCAACGCAGCGACAGTGTAAACTACAAGCTGAGGGTTCGGAAAAAACATCAAATTTTAACCATGGAGTGATTTTACAAAATAAAATTTTTATTCGTATTTACACCTATGACTTTACACAAACACACACACACACACATCAATTTTTGTTATGTTGATTGATAAGACTTATTATACATTTAAAGTGATTTTACTCAAGCAAGTTCTAAAAACAATACAAAGTTATTTGGTGAAAACAATCAACAAATAGAGTGGTGAAAAATATAGTCTAACGTAATTGGGGCGAGTCGCTACAAGTTTTGAAAATAATAAAGGATTTTAGCCGCCTTTTTATGAAATGCACACTGTTTGCTTTCTCTGCCTTTCACATTTAATCATATACTTTGTCTCAGGCACTGGTGATTTTTCAAGTAAAGAATTAAATTAGAACACTCATGTCATTTTTTGATTGAATAGCATATAAGCAAATCAATTGATTAGTTGAGACTAGGTCTTAGTCAATTAGTTTGTAAAACTATTTTTTTACTCTATCATTAAATTAAACAACTTTAGTAAATTTATTTAGGAAAAAGAACAATTAGGAATTTTGTTAACTTTTTAAGTATCTTGCATTATTGCAGTAGGGGGATTAATAAAATATAACAAATTGGGGTTAATATGGTAAAATTAGTTTATTTTCAATGGATACTGAAATTTTGTGTTGTGTTTCTCTATTTTTCCGAAAACCGCATATTAATGCGACACACCGCTAAAAAGTTAGTCTTTTTAATTTTTTTTAACGATCAATAAACTGTCATTAGTAATGATAAATTTGACGAAAACCTAATCAGCTCGTTAGAATGTCGAACACTATTTTAACTGAAAATTTTAAGAAAGCTATCGTGTTACGGAAACACACACACACACACACAGACAGACATCACCCAAATAACACTTATTCAACGTTATCTCTAAAAATACTCTACCAATATAGGGGCACCTATACTCCTACACTAGGTACTATAGTTATAGTGTACATGTGAGCTGATATAATTAAAAACTGAAATATATTTCATTCAACTACACACTCAATTACCTTTCGTTTGATATTAACAAGGCCATGTTTTGACTTAAACTCTAATTATTAAAATCTACTACTTAAAAAACTATAATGTATTTTGTTTAACTCCGGACTCAATTACCTTTCGATGGATATTACACACGGCATATTTTTACTAAAAATCTAAGTTTTGGAGATCTACTCCCACCCTTTTTTTTTAAATAAACTAAAATGTATTTTGTTAAGCTCCAGACTTAATTACCTTTCGTTTGATATCACACACACATAAACTCTTATTTTTTAAATCTACCCCCCACCCTTCTATTTGCCTTGTGTTTGGTGGATATTGTTTATTAGCTCACACATATACTATACTATAGTAGTGTGAGCTATGGTGATCCTAATTTTTTCGAGAAAAAAAAAGTTGCTCCGATTTCAAAAAATTTTATATATCTTTGCGTTTCAGATGATTTTGAAACTTTTTTGTCACGCCGTCTGTCTGTCTGTATGTCTGTCTGTCTGTCTGTATGTCTGTATGTCTGTATGTCTGTATGTCTGTATGTCTGTATGTCTGTCTGTAACGACCAACGCGCATAACTCAAAAACCGCTAGGCCGATTTTAATGAAATTTGGTACCTAGACTGGGCCTTGGGTCGAGATGGTCCCATTTAAAAATGAACAAAATCCACCGAACACAAGCCAAGTAAAAGGGTGGGGGAAGATTTCAAAAATTAGAGTTCATGTGAAAATATGGCGTGCATGATATCAAACGAAAGGTAATTGAGTATGGAGTTAAACAAAATACATTTTAGTTTTTTTTTCAAAAAGGGTGGGGGTATATTTCAAAAATTGGAGTTTACGTGAAAATATGGCGTATGTGGTATCAAACGAATAGTAATTAAGTCCGGAGGTAAACAAAATACATTTTAGTTTTTGTTTTTTTAAGGGTGGGGGTAGATTTTAAAAATTTGAGTTTAAGTCAAAACATGGGTTGTGTGGTATCAAACAAAAGGTAATTTAGTCTGGAGTTGAATAAGATATATTTTAGGTTTTAGTTTTATTAGCTTGCACACACACTATAACTATAGTACCTAGTGTGAGCTTAGGGGCCCATATATTGGCAGAGTATTTTTAAATGGGATCATCTTGACTCAAGACCCAGCCTAGGTAACAAATTTCATTAAAATCGGGCAAGAGGATTTTGAGTTACGCACGTTAAGTAATTACAGATAGACAGACACACAACAAATTTTTACTTGGTTTTTTAAAGAGGTTAGTGTTTTTTCATAAAATAAATATGAACCCCTAATACTTTATACAAAAAATTGTTCGTAAATTACCTTCATACTATTGGCCTATGCTTAAAAAACTACTCGCACTATTCGGCTATGGGTAAAAAAAAACAAAGACCACGCACCTGCACATAAAAAACAAAAGCTCAAATAACTGTACATTGTAATATCAAAGTCAAAAAAGCACTCGTACTATTCGGCTTTGCTCTAAAAACCCCATCCAAACTCCTCCTCATACAAAATTACCTTCATACTATTGGTCTATGCTTAAAAAACTAGTCGCACTATTCGGCTATTGTAAAAAAAAACAAAAGCTCACATAACTGCAAATTGTAATATCAAAGTCAAAAAGACACACATTTTTTTTCGTAATAAATATTTTAAAAATTATCCCGAGTCGAAGACGAGAGATAATTTTCTGAAAATATTTATTAGCGAAAAAAAATGTGTGTCTTTTTGACTTCATAGGTGTAAATACGAATAAAAATTTTATTTTGTAAAATCACTCCATGGTTAAAATTTGATGTTTTTTCCGAACCCTCAGCTTGTAGGATGCTTTTGTCCACATCTAAATGTTTGCATAATAGCAATTTTTAAAGTATTGCAACATTTTTTAGTTTACTAACTAAATTACACAGCCAAACTTTTTTATCATTTCCCTTTACAAACACAGTTTTGTTTTGAATTAAACCCTTAACAAAGAAAGATATATTTTCATTGGTAATTAACTGAAATCAAAACTATTTCAATTTATACCATGATGATTGTGTTCCAGTCAGCTTGACGTTTAAAGTCTTGATGCAGACAGATGCACTTTATGGGTAAATTAGCCATATGATGCCAACCTCGTTACTATGGCTGTTTAAAATCGCTATTTCCTCACATACAAAATGAGTGTCTTTGTACTGGAAACCTTACACATCCAAAATAAACATTTTTTTTCTTTAAACTACCCTTATGGTATTGGTCAGAGGGTTGTATTTCATAAGTTGATAGTGGCCTATTAAACAGTATGCTATAATTTTATCAGGTACAGGTTTTTTGTTTCAACTGCACCACCTTTAATCTGTCGAGAGTAGTCAATAACTACTAGTGGAGAATAGGATTTTTAAACTCTTATATTTCAATGCAAAACTGTCAAAAAACGGTCTGACATTATTATTGCATGACTTTATTTCAATAAGTTCCTAATAACGCTCTGCAAATCATAAGCAACATACCAAAATCGAATTTAAAACCTAGACTTTTATTTATCTATAATTAAAGTCGACAGTATTTATTTTGATTCGTAATAGTAAACCAAATCGTTATGTTGAAAGATTAGCTATCATATTCCAATAAAAAACTGTCAAAATACGGCCTGACACTAAGATTGCATGACTTTATGCCAATAAGTCCCTAATAGCACACTGCGATATTTTTAGTGTATATATTTCTAAGTATAGCTTTAAATTATTCTTATTTTTTAATATTCTTGGAATTTTTTAAAAATATTTGTTAATATTCATATTAAACGAAAAAATGTCTTTAGCCAGTTGTATTTAAAGGACCAACCTACCATGTAGAAAGTATGGATGGTGAACCAATACGAAATGCTTTTTATGAATGAGAACTTTAAAAAACTAAAACACACGGAATTTATGTGGTAGAAAAATTTTGAAGAACATGAATAATAATAAGGAGCAATATTTTGTTAAATGGCTGGGGTTCTCCGACAAATTTAATTCTTAGATAGCTTACTATGATGTTGTTCTAATGTATTTTTCTATATTTGTATGTATCATAGCCAATGAAACTAATATAATTTATAAAAATGTATTGTGTTTGCCTCCTAAGTTAAATAAAACAAAATTGTTTGCAAAAAATGTGTGTTTATTATTTATAGGCCAATATTCATTCTACAACATTGTTTATTGTTATTTACATTGAAAGATAAAAAATGCTTAAGAGTATACTTCATTACACTAATAATCAACAAATTTACATGAGTTTTCACTAAAGCCGGAATCTTCTTCTCCCTCGCTAAGCTCCCCCTCTTCTTCATTGACATGTGCTTGTGGATTTAAGTATTCTGCAAAACATATCTCAATATTGTTAACATAATCTTGTAATCCCAAATCATTTAATTCCACACAAAACGCATCGTGAGTCATAAATCCAACAATTTATCGAGCAGTTGCCCATGCCGCTGTATAAAATTTATCCGCGTCTTCATGATTAATTGGATCACAATTCAAAACTCTTTGAAGTTCTTGATTAAAATTTTGATGTAGATCTAAAAGATATCTTTCCAAATCACCTTCCATCTTATAAAAAACTTCTTTGATGGAAATTTTAATAATATAATGTCACTTTACAGCATTCCAAATTCAAATAAAGCTTTACTGTTTTTCAAACTTGTAGTGGCTTGCCCCAAATATGTTAAGGTAGTTTTCACCACTACTCTTCTTGTTGACTGCTTCCACAAAATCACTTTCTATCGTTTTAAGAATGCGCTTGGGCAAAAATACTTTAAATGTATTAGTCTCATCAAACAGCGTCACCAAAATTGATTTTCCAAATTGTGTATTAACTATACGCATTTCCTTGGTTAGGTAGGGCCTGCTGATTTGTAGAGAACCAATGGATTTTAATTCGACTATTTGGTCATTATTTATTTCAGAGTTAATTTGTTGAAGCACGTTTTTTGTAATATTCATAATGCTGTTTTAAACGAATTATTTCACTATAACAACAACAACGACACTTTGAAATTTTAAATAAAATTTGCTTTTACTAAAACGAAGCTCTTAAATGATAATGCTTGCTGTGTGGCCAAGATCGGCCTTTAAAGACAACCCGCGTAACCCCACTCTTGCACAATATATGTGGTGTGGACTTAAACTTGTATTGACTTGTCGGTTGAAAAAAATTTGAGCTCAAGACCATTCATTGTCGAAGTCAGTAATACCTTTTGCAGCTGCATACAAAGAATAATGAATGAACACCTGGTGTAATTAGTAACAAGAGAATGCAATCTTTACCTAAACTTGTCTTGACTTGTTTGGTAATAAATTTGGACTCAAGAATTGGTTTCTGTAAAAGTGCAAAAAGATTGATTCTGTTTAAAGATCTTAATAATAGGGACTTATTGGGATGAGGGCATGCAATGACAATGTTGTAGTATTTTGATAGATTTACATTGCAGGTTGACAGTTGTTCTTTCAAAATTGATATACCAAAGTCAAATTTAAAACCAAGACGTTTATTTATCTATAATTAAAGTAGACAGTATTTATTTCGATTCGTATAGTAAAACCTTATGTTGAAAGATTAGCTCTGATATTCCAATGCAAAACTGCCAAAATACGGCCTTACACTATTATTGCATGACTTTATGCCAATAAGTCCCTAATAACGCACTGCGATATTTTTTGTGCATATATTTCTAAGTAGACCTTTAAATTATTGTTATTTTTTTAATGTTCTTGGTATGAAGAGAGCATAAATAATAATAAGGAGCAATATTTTGTTAAATGGCTGTGATTCTCCGAAAAATTTAATTCTTAGATTGCCAAGACTGAAATTGTTGTTGATATTATCTCACACTACTACTATACTATATATCTTTGTGTTTCAGATGATTTTGAAACTTTTTTTTTGTCGCGCCGTCTGTCTCTGTGTGTGTTTGTATGTCTGTCTGTCTGTCTGTCTGTAACGACCAACGTGCATAACCCAAAAACAGCTTGCTTGATTTGAGTGAAATTTGGTACCTGGGCTGGGTTTTGTGTCGAGTTTAAGTTAAAACATGGCTTGTGTGGAATCAAACGAAATGTAATTGAGTCTGGAGTGGAATAAAATATATTTCAGTTTTTAGTTATATTAGCTCACACGTATACTATTGTGTGTGTGTTTGTATGTCTGTCTGTCTGTCTAATAACCCAAAAAACAGCTTGTTTGATTTAAGTGAAATTTGGTACCTGGGCTGGGTTTTGTGTCGAGTTTAAGTTAAAACATGGCTTGTGTACGATCTTTACTTATACTTGTCTTGATTTGTTGGGTAGTAAATATAATATACTATATATCTTTGTGTTTCAGATGATTTTGAAACTTTTTTTTTGTCGCGCCGTCTGTCTGTGTGTGTGTTTGTATGTCTGACTGTCTGTCTGTCTGTCTGTAACGACTAATGTGCATAACGCAAAAACAGCTTGCTTGATTTGAGTGAAATTTGGTACCTGGGCGGGGTTTTGTGTCAAGTTTAAGTTAAAACCTGGCTTGCGTGGTATCAAACGAAATGTAATTGAGTCTGATTTTAGTTATATTAGCTCACACGTATACTATAACTATAGTAAGTGTGAGCTTAGGTGCCCATATACTGGCAGAGTATTTTTTCCAACAATGCATCTTCATGATTAATTGGATCACAAATCACAAGTTGTAGCCGTTCTTTGATGTAAATTTTAATAATATAATGTCACTTTACAACATTCCAAATTCTGAAAAAGTATAATGAATGAACACCTATTGTAATTAGTACCAAGAGAATACGATCTTTACTTAAACTTGGCTCGATTTGTTGGGTAGTAAATATAATACCTCTCAGACTATAATCCTCTGCATACAAAAATAAAACATCTGGTATAAATCACCCGCCACCCACTCTTTTAAAATATATGCGATCTTGACTGAAACTTGTCTTGACTTGTCGGTTGATAACTGGCTTAACCCCAACTCTTTCACAATATATGTGATGTGTACTTAAACTTGTCTCGATTTGTTGGGTGGTAAATATAATACCTCTCAGACTATAAGCCTCTGCATACAAAAATATAACACCCTTTGTTGTGAAATATATCAACTTTGACTCATTAATGTGTAATGGCCTGCTTAGAAATATTGATTTTAGCTCAAGGCAATTCTCAAGGTAAAAAAAAGACCACCCGCGTTGTTCGCCTCCACATACAAAAGACAAAGATCCACTCACACCTGCACACAAAAGACAAAGACACACACCCTTTGCAGCAGCATACAAAGCATAATGAATGAACACCTGGTGTAATTAGTAACAAGAGAATGCAATCTTTACTTAGACTTGTCTTGACTTGTTGGATAATAAATTTGGGCTTAAGGCCATTCATTGTCGATGTCAACAAAACACCCTTTGTTGTTTGCCTCCACATAAAAAAGAGAAAGAGGCACTCACACCTGCACACAAAAAACAAAGACACACATAAATTTACATATCAATGTTAAAAGACCACCCACAGTGCTCGCCTCTGTACACAAAAGATAATGGTCTTCGCAACTATCCGATATCATATCAAAGCCAAAAAGACCACCCACGCTATTCGGCAATGGTAAAAAAGACAAAGAGCCACTCACACCTGCACACAAAAGACAAAGACACACATAACTGTAAATTGTAATATCAAAGTCAAAAAACCACTCAGACTATTGGTCTATGCTCTAAAAACCCCGTCCAAACTCCTCCTCATACAAAATTACCTTCATACTATTGATCTTTGCCCAAAAAACTAGTCGCGCTGTTCGACTATTGTCAAAAAACAAAAGCCCCCATAACTGCAAATTGTAATATCAAGGTCAAAAAAACTCTCGCACTATAAAACTATGCTCTAAAAAGGACCCGCACAATAAAGCTATTGTTAAAAAGACAATGACCCTTCGCCCATTGTTAAAAGGACACCTGCATACAAAAGAACAACAGAACAATAGAAATTCTCGGAAATGAGGTCCTTCACTCCTCAATTTGGTCTGGAACGTATATATATCTACTACTCGCAATTGCGGTAACGCTGCAGCACCGCGGCGTCACCGCGTTGCAGAAAAACGCGTGTGTACCGGCGCTAATACTATAGTGCGTCAAAATTGTTAGCAGTAGAAGAATTTAAACTAGTTAGAAGAAATTGGAAAAGGCAAACATAAGCATACAACTAATCAAGGCCATCAAAGACTTATACCGCAATAGTAAGGCAAAAGTTAAAATACAAGCAAAACTAACCAAAGGCTTTCAAGTAAATAAAGGTCTTAAACAAGGTTGCTGTATCTCGCCTACGCTCTTCAAGATATATTTGGAACAAGTCCTTAAAGTCTGGAAGAGAAAATGCCAAAACATGGGAATTCCGTTGGATGAAACCACCTTGTATACTTTATGTTTCGCCGATGATCAGATAGTGGTGGCTCAGGATTATGACGACCTCGAATATATGACACGAAAACTAATAGAAGTGTAAGTGGGGACTAGAGGTTAATATCAATAAGACAGATTATATGTGTATTGGTGGAACGAAACAGGATCTAATCTTAAATACTGGGCAGCGAATTCAGTCCTGTGATGAGTATAAATACTTAGGTCTAAAAATTACAGCTGACGGAACACTAGACAAAGCTATAAAATATAGAAACGTACAAGGAAGAAAAGCAATAACTTTATTAAATGGAATAATTTAGGACCAAAGTATATCAAAACATAACAAAAAGCTTATATATAACACCACTGTAAAAAGTATTATTACATACGGCTCAGAAGTATAGCCAATCAAAGATAGAACAGAAAAAATGCTTTCCGCTACGGAAATGGACTATTGGAGAAGAGCAGCAGGGAAATCAAAAAGAGAGAGTTACAAATCAAAGAATAAGAGAAATTATGACAGTGGGTGAACGTAATTTAGTGGATGATATAAGAACCAAACAACTGGTGTGGTACGGACATGTACAAAGAATGGATGAAATATTTCAATGGAAACCAAATGGCCGAAGAAAACGAGGAAGGCCGAGGAGAAGCTGGAGAGAAGGAATAGACAGCGAAATAAGAATAAGAGGCCTAGATGATGAATTATGGGCAAACAGAAACGAGTGGAGATTGGGTATCGGAAGACGTAGAACGTTGTGAAACCGATAAATATATAGAAGAAGTTTTATTTTGTATTTTTCATACTAACTTTTAGTACAATTATGTTTTTGTTATTCTTTACTATTACGAATAAATAAATAAATAAATAAATATAAAGCATTCCTAAAATTGTCTCATTATAACATTTTTACCCTAGAACTAATATAGTTCAATAAATATAGGTACACGCTGATCTAGAGCTAAATAGAAAACATTTGTAGGTACTTGCAAACCCCAAAAGCCGCAGAAAACAGTCAGTAATTTATTTGATATTTGTATTTTTTGTAACTTTAGACCCCTTTATTACGTCTCTGGGCAGGGCCCGTAGTAGGCACAGGCAAACCGAGCTTCTGCTCAGGGGCGCCAAGTCGTAGCTCTAAAGGCGCTAAATTGTACATCTAGATTTGCCGGATTAGATGTATTAAGAAGTATGAGTATAGGCGCGCCAATTTACTGTTTCGCCCAGGGCGCCTAAATATCTAGGGTGGATCCTGCTATGGGCTTCAGTTATTCAAATGTATTGTAAGTTCTAAGGTTCTTTATAAATTCTTTAAAGATTTCATTTTGAGACATAAAATATATTAATATTTTGACAGCAAATGATTGAAGTTTTTGTAGTCGGCACCCCTACTAAACGTAAAAATGTTGGTTCCGTTTTCGAGAATTAAGGTTCTCTTTAAATTTGGTATGGCTGCATAATTTTAGACATTATAAAATTGTCATTTGTAAAACGATATTTAACGTAAATGTTGTATTTTTGGGAATTTCGACAAATTTGTTAAAAAGTGTTATTTTTAAGCATGTTTGGCATAAAAACTCCGGCACGATTTTTGTAAAATTATACAGTTTTTGAAAGCTTGTTTCTTAATAAAACTAATTCTAATGGAGGATCAAAATCACCAAGAAAATATAGAAATCCGAGGCACACAAATGAAGCGATGTCAAATTAAGCCCTAAATTCATTGTTTTTTTTTACGTAGATTACTTAAGTTTGAATTTTTTTATTAGACACCCGGACTATTTTACGTTTACCGCAATATTTTTTTAATTTTTTTGTTAAGTTTTAATAATAATTAGGCAAAAAATAAAAAAATAAGCAGTAGTACTTTAAAAAAAATTATTTAATCTTAAGAGAATTTTTTTTAAATTTTTTATAAAACACGATATTGCTAATTTTGGTATTTTTTCCGCGGTTTCATGTAAAGATAACACATAAATTTAAGCACATTGATAGGCTAACTCAAAAAATACAATAATTATTATACGAGATCAAAATCACCACTAAACTGTTTTGGGGAACCAAAGAATCCAAGAATTTTTAAAATTACAAAATTAAATCTTGGGGAAAATTTCACTTCTACAATTTTTAATAAAAAAACTCAAAATATTTGTTGAGATTGTTATAGAGCGGTAAAAAGATACGGCTCCGGTTCAAAAGAGCGATATTTAAAACGGCGACATTCAAAACAGCGGTCTCATTTGAGCGACATTTAAAAGAGCGACATATTAAAACAGCGACATGTTAAAACAGCGATATATCAAAAGGGCGACAGATTAAAAGAGCGACATATTAAAACAGCGATATATAGAATAGCGACATTTAAAACAGCGATATATCAAAACAGCGACATATCAAAACAGCGATATTTAAAAGAGCGACATCTAATAAAACATTAAAAAAAGCGTCTTAAAAAATAGCAACTAAGAGGTCTCTTCCTAAAATATTTTTTCAAAAAAAAAACTTTCCTGACTTCTTTCCCGGGATCCTAGAGGGTGTGAACCGAACCAAACCGAACCGAACATATACCCCTCGTGGTATAGAATCGGTTTGTTCTTTTGGCAGTGGCTTAATTTGACGATTTTTGATGTTGTCTTAGTGTATCGTGGTTAGTATAAGGTTTGCCGAAATACCGGGTGTGGCAAGTCATAAGACGCTTTTCTTAAGCGTTGCTTATTATTGATTGTTGAATTGTCGCTCTTTTAAATGTCGCTATTTTGAATGTCGCTGTTTTGATATGTTGCTCTTTTAAATGTCGCTGTTTTTATTAGATGTCGCTCTATCGATATGTCGCCCTTTTGAATGTCGCCGTTTTAATATGTCGCTTTTTTGAATGTCGCTGTTTTTAATGTCGCCCTTTTAAATATCGCTTTTTTAAACCGATGCCACTCACAATCTTCACCTTTAGGGCGTCTCGACGCTACCTATAATGCGACGCCGAGCAAAGCACTGATTTTTCCTGACTTCGTAGGGAGTCCTTAAACAGCATGCCAAGTTATATCAAAATCACCCAAAAATTGAATATTTCAAAATTGACTGCCCGACCATCGCAACAAAACACAATTTATGACAGCGTCGCTTAAGCTTAAGTTAAAATTATAAGCAAAATATAACTTCCCACCTTCTGGACCAAAACACATTAAACTACTATAAAATATAAATACAGTCGAACCTCTCTAACTCGAACCTCTATAACTCGAACCTCTATAACTCGAATCTTTTAAGTGGTCCCTGCACTTTTTATATGTATTATAACGTCTTTCGAATTTCTATAACTCGAACTCTCCATAGCTCGAACTGTTTTGGTTGTCCCTTTGAGTTCTAGTTATAGAGGTTCGACAGTAAATAGTTTTAAGTCATTGAGTTTTTGCTCCACAGACAACAAAAAACTATTTAGACATGTGCTTATCATAGATCTCTTGTTTAAAAATAAATAAAATAAAACATATCATAAAAAACAGCTGATTTGTATTCCAGGGCTGTTTTATGGGAACGTTGCCTATATTTTGCATATTATTTCCATAGTTTTATAGAGAGGGTTTGACAGAGAAGGAAATCGAAACCGCAAGGGCTAGACAGAGACAAAATATAGGCTTCGTTGGGCTTTGACCATAAAGCGATCTAAAACATCCTGCCATAAGAAAATAATAAAATTTACCTATTTGTTTATTTTAAATGTACATAGAAAATAATACTTTTAATTTAATTATAGACGATAAAGGTCATCGACCAAATTACCTTATGGAGGAGAGCCGCTGGTTATCATAATCCAAAAATCTAATATTGATTTGACGCTCCGTTTAAAAGATAAAATTTTTGCTAATTACGTAACTTTAAAAAACTACACCTATCAATGGCAAATTTTCCAAAAACTTAGAAAATCAAACACTATTTTTTATTAAAAAGTCATAAAATGTGGTACAGTGGTTACAAGATCGCTCATTGAAGTAAAAAAATACAAAAAATATTGCATTTTGGACGCTCAAAAAATGTATATTTCCCGGCTATTGCTTTCCTAGATAAAAATCCAAAAGATATAGCGAAAGTTGGAAACCATTTTGTGTTTTGATTCAAGGTTCATTATTAGTTTTAGAAACTGTTTCCTCCAATATAAAGTGATTTCATCAATTCCTGATTTATTTTCTGCAAAGTTATTTCTCGCATATCTTATCGTGATGCCAGGCCCCAGAACTGACCCCGTGGTCCTTACTTGATACATAAGTCTAATTTTTGTAAAATCATTGTAACGTCACTACCTTAATACAGGTTAACGGCTGAGATTGATTTTTGAGGAAAGTTTACATTATAAAAATCACAATGCATCAAACGCTTGTTAAGTATTGAAAGTCTGCATTGGGCAAAAAAAATCTATAATAACACATTCCCATCGAATTTTATTAAAGATGTAGTTTTGTTTCTTAACTGTCAAAAAACTCATCAGCTCGTTACAGTGTCGACCACTATTTTTCATGAAAATCTCACAAAAATTGGTCCAGCGATTCCGAAGCTATAGTGAGCTGGACACACACACACACACACACACTGGACACACACACACATACACACACACACACACACACACACACACACACACACACACACACACACACACACACACACACACACACACACACACACACACACACACACACACACACACACACACACACACACACACACACACACACACACACACACACACACACACACACACACACACACACACACACACACACACACACACACACACACACACACACACACACACACACACACACACACACACACACACACACACACACACACACACACACACACACACACCACACCACACACACACAAGGATAGACGTCACGACGAGATTATTAAGATAGATCCAAATAACACATTTTAGCCTTATATCAATTTTTTAAAATCAAAAACAATACCTTATGGTCGGGCAGCAAAATCCAATTTTTTGAGATTTTGATAAAACTGGGTACATTCGTAGAGTAGAGAAAATATTTTTTTTGGTCGGTACTCTACTCTTAGCTGCGTGTCAGTGCCCTTAAATTTCAAATTGGCACCACCCCATTTTTTCCAATATCTCAAAATCAAAAACAGCTAAAATATTTTTTGAGACAATTTTGCTTAGACCCGTCTTTATAAGCCTATGTAACAACCTTTAAAAATATTTTTTTATGTATGTCTCTAAATTGCTCTAATCAAGCCAGTGTAAAAGATTTTGCTAAACGTCACATTTTTTTGAAAACTACTTTTATGCATGTTTGCAAAATTATAGGTTGATTTTTTTAGGTGCTGTTTACTATGAGCATAATTTTTTTTTTAAAGACCCGTTTTGCCCGTTTTTAGACTTTTCAACTGCTTGTGCAACAGACTAATTCGATTTAAAAATCTAAAATTGTGCAAAAGTGGTTAAGCATAAGCTGTTTCATTTAGTAAACATGATTAAACAAAAAAATTAAATGTCAGGGCAACACTTTTTTTGTAAATTGGATGACTTGGTGTGGAATTGCTCTATAGAGAGAGGTCTTACCTAATGAAAACTCTAGCAATAAATTTTAGACTTTTTTTGATTTTGAGATATTTTGAAAAAAGTTGAAAGGTACAAACTGGAAAGTTTAGGGCAAACTGGAAAGTTTAGGGCACTGATACACAGCTTAGAGAGACAAACCGACCAAAAAATGTTTGGTTTTTTACTTTTCTTGGGTCGATGTACAAACGTGCCAATGTTTATCAAAATCCCCCAAAAATTGACGAAAATAGTGTTTTGCTGCCCGACCATTATCATTGCTGCGCGGGCTGGGAAGGTAATAAACAGGAAGTTTTCGGTTGAAAAAAGATATATTTTTCCTAAATACTTGATTGTTTTTTCTCATTTACATACCTCCAAACCAAACTTTTTGTTGATACTCTCAAAGGTTTCCCAAGAGCATTTTGTGACACTTGGTTCTAAGTTTAGCTTACTGCATAAATCTGAATGAGCCTTGAACAATTCTTCATCCCTATCGTCAGACTGAACCATTTTGAAACACCTGGTAAGTTGGACTGCTCTGCGGTGTTATTTTGGTTCCTATAATAAAATACACAATAAAGTTAAAAGTTACTTTTTAATCAATTTTTTAGACTTTTACTTAATTGCTTTTTATAATTTTTTTAAAATAAATATATTTAGAATATTAGGGAAAATTTTAAATTATTTTAAGAAATACTGTTAACAAAAAAATATAACTTCAAAAAATTGATGCTGTAGGCTTAACACTTCAGTTGAAAGGTATCACTAAGATCTCTGCATTATCAGGCGATTGAGTGATTTTGAGATAGATAACTTCACAATCATCCATAAATGTTAAATGTTCCTTCTTCTACCTCTCTCTATTTCACTTGTGAATGCGGTTTATATAAAATTTCCAAATGCATAAACTAATAACATAAACTTAATACATAGTGTGGCGAGGAGGCACCGGTAATTTTTCTTAAATAAATTTTAATCTGTTATAGAAATAACCTAAACAAACATTTTTTCTCCTGGCTACTTCATTCAACTCCTACTAGTCTATAGGCCAAAATAAAGGAAATGGTATAATTTGATGGTACTCACTTTCCATTTTAGAACAATTAGAGGAGTTCAAGATGTCAAAAAACAAAAAAAGCATACGCTGTTTAAAAATAGCAAAATTTTAAAATGTTAAATGAAAGATAGTTCTATATTATTTTTATTTTACTGCATCGTTACTTCACTCTAAAAATTTTTCTAGCCCCAACAGGGGTGCTGGTGACCCCAAAATCTACCTGAAGACTTTTTGGTTTTGGTTGAAGCCTATAAAAAAAAATTGTTTTTTAAGTTACCTGAGTATATTGGTTTTATTTACAGTTTTTTCCGGTTAAACTAATTAAACTTTAAGGTCAGTTTGTCTCTGAGCGTCTTAATGTATTATAAAATGATTTTTATTTTTGAAAAGAAGAGAAACAAGGCTTTTTATTTATTTTAAAAAATTTTACTAAGTTTGGCGAAGCTTAACTTGCCAAATTTTTTGAAAGTAAAATGTATAATTTACTTTTAAAAAAAAACAATTTGTCTGGAGCAAAAACTATCTTGCCACAACTTGCCTCAAACAGCTTCTTAAAAACTTTTATTATCTAGGATTTATTACTTTAAAATTGTCTGCATGTACATCGCAACCTTAAAAATTGAGTACTACTGTGTTAATGAACAAAATACCAATTTAATTATTTAGCAAATAATGGAATATATCGTAGATTTTGACATACCATCATTTACGCGCTAAAAGTAATATTTTTTTCGTATAAACGTAGCACAGTATTTACAGGGTGTTCCAAATTCAACACTTTGAAGAATTTGTGTTGTTTCTTAAAAACCGCATATACCGGGTGGGCCAAAAAACCAATTTTTTTTGTTCATTATAACTTTTGAACTATATCATCGATTTTAATGGCACAAACTGCATTTGCCAGAGAACTAATCATAGTTTTGAAAAAACAATTTTTTTTTCATTATAACTTTTGAACTATACCATCGATTTTAATGGCACAAACTGCATTTGCCAGAGAACTAATCATAGTTTTGAATAAATATTTTTTTTGTCCGCCATCTTAAAATCCAAGATGTCGGACGAAATTAAAATTTACCCTTCAAAGATGCTCGTTTATTCTTGTGTTGCGAACTTTTTTTAATTACTTTTTTAAATTAGTAAAAAAGCTGCATTCTTGGCACGCACAACAAGGTACCAGTCAGCAAAATTGGTTAGGTGGTTCTAAAAAAATATATAAGCTGCATTCTTGCCACGCACAACAAGGTATGAATCAGCAAAATCGGTTTAATGGTTTTAAAATAATATATTTTTGTTTCAACCATTGTTTTGAATATTATACGATTGCCTTGCCAATCATGTCTGCATTTATTTCCTTATAAATTCATTACTACTCGACCGATTTTGATGAAATAAAAACCATCCTGGTGAGAATTAATTGCTTTTTAAAGATTATGGTCAAAATTTACAGCCATTTTAAAATTTAAGATGACGGACAGAATCATACTTGATTCTTCAAAATGGCGTGTTTATTCGTATTTTCTAAAAATGTTTTCGTTTTTTTTTTTAATTTATAGAAAAGCACTACTTTTCCCGCCACAACGACGTACAAATTAGTAAAATCCGTGTGGTGGTTCTCAAAAAATCTATTTTTGTTTCAACCATTGTTTTACAGATTAAACGATTGTTAGTGAAATAAAAAAAAACGTGGTGAGAATTGATTGTTCTTTAACGATAACGTATTCATATCGGATCAGTACAACAACTTTATGTAAGAAGTTTACGAGAAGAAGGACTTATATTTAACTCAATCTCCTTCTCAAGAGGTTCTCCTAAGTGTACTGACGGTCTACGTCTTGGTCTTATTATTTCTAAAATTCGTTTCTGATAGATCTTACTATCATTATTTGTAGGAGCTACCTTTAAAATAAATGTAATTGAAAATTATTACGAAAAATAAAGTTGTTACTAATATGTTAGCTAAGAAGTATAATTATAGATTTTTGGTTCCTCTAACAAATCATCTATCTCTATGTTATATTGGTCCAATTTATGTTTTGAAATTTTAAATCTTGAAGATTGAGTTTTGTTAACTTTAAAGTTTTTAATTTTTGATAATTAACAACTTTATCAGGAAAATTATTACAATTAAATGATATTTGAATTAAATTAGAATAGTTGTAAGTTAATCTTGATTCCTTTTCGTAAGATGCCTGCAATCGTGTAGAACCTACAAAAGCTATACAAGTTGGTTTCATAGCTAATAAAGTATTCCTTGTTCCAATTTTTGCAAAAGATTCTGTGTTTTCACAATTAACAGTTATTAACATATTTTCTTTCAAAAGTTGAATGTTATAGCAGCTAATATTAAAATATTGCTTCACAAATTGGATGGATAATATTTTTACAAAGTAAAGTACTAAAATCAAGATCTTGACAATGATCTATGTTACATATAAAAATCGTTATTTTTCTCAATAGCAATGTATCGTTTTTAGACTGATAAAATATGGTAAAGCATTGTACGCACGGTGTCCCTCAACCAGTTGTACGTTTGGGTAGAAACACCTCAAAAAACTAAAAATGTGGTTTTGTAAGGAAGCTTCCCTAGAACACAAAAAAGTAATTTTCAAAATCGCAGCTGATCCTTTTTTCGAGTTTTTTTTTGATTTATCCGAAAAGTTATAAATATAATTTTATGATTATACATAATTAATTACATAATTTATTTCCATCGTAAACAAATAAAAGTGGATTCAAACTATTTAAAAAAAAATGTAGTAATGATTCTCAGGCCTGACAATCCCTCTTCCCCCTTTCCTCTCATTCATAGCCTACTTGAAACGAAATTTT
Source organism: Aspidapion aeneum (assembly GCA_963576565.1). Taxonomy (NCBI): domain Eukaryota; kingdom Metazoa; phylum Arthropoda; class Insecta; order Coleoptera; family Brentidae; genus Aspidapion; species Aspidapion aeneum. Next base: position 100,654,560 of record OY755038.1, read on the forward strand.
GAGCCCTATAAGGCGAATTGTTGATAAAGTCATGTTATGTTCTTTTTTGTTTTGTTTCCTTATCTTAAAATGACCACAAACTATACATATAAGAAATCAGAGTAATAAATCAGCCAAAACTAGATCAAACGCTACAACACTTCGGGTGACAACAATTAGTGTGTTTCATCTTACATGATAAAAACAGACAATAATTAGTGTGCACCATCTTACAAATTTTAAAAACAAATAGTTTTTATTCAATTCATAACAATTATGGCGGCCCTCGATTAATCGGTGCCTATATTAAATTTCAGGCTTATAGCCCAAATAACTCGAAAATTTCGCCAACGTTGCCGTTCTTTTACGTGCTTGATTTCCGTATGTTTTATAGATAGGGATAATCGTAATCCGCAATGAGGGTCGCGTCGGTCGGCTCTGACCGGGAAGGCGTAAAAAAAATTCACTGGGTCCACGTTCTATGCGCTGCACAGTGGAACGTTTGACTAATCTAGGTGGACATGGTTAAGTACTATAAATAAACATCCTAGATCCAAAATATTATTTTTTTATCCCCTCTGGTTGTCAAGATATTTGCATTAAAAGTTGCATCTTAAAAATTTTCTGCTTAAACATTTTAATCTTATGTATGGGCAATGCTTTGAAACAATACTGTTTTTTCCTGCGTAGTAGGCGCTGGAGTAAAACAAGTGCCAGGCATTTTTAGAGTGACATGTCCTTAAAACTAGGGAAGCATTTTGACTGTCATTGTTCCATTGTTTTACTTGCTATGATTTTATGAATTCGCTGATGTTTTCGTAAGGAAAATTTTATTTTTATATAGTTTTTGTTGGACTGAAACTTTAGTTTGTTCGAATTTGTTGATTTTAGTTTTATTATTTTCCAATTAACCGAAATCTCTACTTTCTGACGCAGTATTGAAATTTTGTCCTTTTTTTGCGGTAAACTTGTACTTAATTATTTTGTTAGCCTGCAACTCTAAAAATAGAAAACGTATTATTTGTGTTTAATGACATTTTCTATTTGATACCTTCACAAATGTGCCCCTTGGGGATTTTCTAACCTAAATTAGTCAATCTTCGTGTATTTTTCTATATCACAATGAGTCAATGTGTCTGTTTGTCTACAGGGTCTCCAGATAAAAGTAAGTACATAGGGCTTTGTGGAATTTTCAGAACGGTAACACTTACGATATTAGTTCAAAAGGAAAAAAATGGCGCTATTACGAGCTTAATCGGATGCAGTGTCGAAGTTAAAAATATCTACAGGGGATTTCAAAATAACGCTTAAAAACTTAAATTGTGTTATACGAAAAATTAAAATATTGTCGCCTTCTTTTAAAGAAATTGAATAAAACTATATAAATATGACTAGACCAATAAAATGACGTTAACAATTTTTTAGGACTTTTTTCAAAGTTACAATTTTTAGTTTTTGCCTTCCTAGCCCGCATAGCAATGGTATTAATAGGTATTATTTTCGACGAATTTTTTTTTTTTTAGATAACGCCGAAATTGTGTTATTTGGGTGTATTTTGACCTATCCTAGCAATATCGTCGTAATGTCTGTTTGTGTGTATGTGTATATATTATTTCTGTCCGTAACACGATAGCTCCTAAGCCGCTGAACCGATTTTCATAAAAGTTTCAGGTAAAATAGTGCTCGACACTCTTACGACCTGTTTAGATTTTGGTCAAAATCTATTAATGCAATGATAGTTTTTTGACATTTAAAATTTAAAAAAAATCTATCTCTTTAACAGAGCATCGTAATAATATACAGTTTTCGTAATATAGTAGACTATATTTTGCTCAATAATTCGTGTTATAACTAAAAACTTCGTAAAGGCTTTAGATTCTCAGATATATACAAAAAACTTTTCAAAGCTGATCGAATATATAGAATATTATCATGGCTTCACTTGAAGTGTGCTAATAGGCTAGCTAGGAAGGTATCAGATCTCTCATGGATCCATTTATTTCTCAATATTTTGAAAATAAATGTTTTCTTTGATACAGCTCGGAATAGCGCCAATTTTTTACCAAAATTGGTTTGTTTTACGACGGTAAGACATACCAATTTTGGTTCTAAATCCTCATAAACCCCCTTGTAGTTACTTTTATCTGAGACACCCTATCCCATGTACCTATGTGTATGGGCCGATTCCTAAAGTACGTAACGCTCAAGGGGGGAAGGGGGGTTATTAACCTTGCGTTACACTGTCATGATTCTTGAATATATTTTTTCTTAAAAATGCATTACGGAGGGGGGAGGAGGGGTTACATAATTTAGGAATATGCCCTATTTATGTCTGTACGATGGGTTTTTGAAACTCTCGACTTTCACGAATTTTTGTAAACAGTAACTTTTCACTCTGTCACAAGCTTAACCAAGCTTAATAAAAATACATCTGCACCAAACCCCAAGGGAAGTTTTTTGAGGTTAAAAAAATCCAAAAAATTAGGTTTTAAACGGAGCGAGTTATTATTATGCGGTTTTAGAAATATGATAATATATTTTTCTTGTCTTTTTTGTGTCAGATTAAGAAATTAATTACCACAGTTTAGTTTGCAAGATAATAATAAAATGGACTTGTGTTAGTTAATTATTCTATTATTTGTTATGTTAAGTAATGATATTTTTCAAATAAAAATGGAATTTTCCAATTTAATAAATATTTTTTTAAACTTTCTTAGTTATATAAAATTAAAATCGACATATCTCTTAAATTTATTCACATTAAACCCCTTTAAAGATAATGCCATCCGATGACAGACAGATGAGAGCGGAATTTTTTTCTTATCGTCCCTTACCGCCTAAGACGTCTTTATTTAAATTTTTCTGAAACAACTTGTATATTGCAAAACTGTTTTATTTAAATTCCTTCTTGCAAAAACTAAAAAAATATATACCGTTACTTCATTATTATAAAATTTGTTGAAACAATTTTCGTTAAAAACATACAGTTTAAAATTAAAAATTAATCACCCTTATAAGAGGTAGGTAATATTGCAAATACTAAATGCTTTTAAATATTTTATGTTATTTTAAAGCTAAAAAAATCAAGCATTAAAGAGTGTTAATGTTGCTCAGGGGTTGTCCACCTAGATCTTCAAAACGTTCCACTGTGCGCTGTATATATTAATAGCTATCTACCCCTCTGTGAATAATATTTTATCACCTAATCAACACGGCTTCATTAAAGGACGTTCTACTGTTACCAATCTTCTGTCTATAACACAAACCATTTCTCAAACTATTCACGCAGGTCAACAGCTCGACGTCATATATACAGATTTTTCTAAGGCGTTCGACAAACTTGACACCGGCGTGCTCTTAACAACCTTAAAAAATTTCGGTTTTAACATACCATTATTAAACCTAATAAAATCTTGCTTAAGCAACAGACGCCAACACGTGTATGTAAATGGTGTTAGGTCTGCCGAATACCTTGTCAGCTCCGGCGTACCACAGGGCTCTGTGCTGGGACCTCTTTTTTTCGACATCTTCATAGATGGTTTGGGAAGGGGCCTCGGTTTATCCAGCCTTTCATATGCTGACGATTTTAAAACATTCAGAGTAATAGGTGACGTCTCTGACTGTATAGCTCTTCACAATGATCTAAATGCAATCCAGAATTGGTGCGTTCAAAACGGCCTACCTCTTAACATTGCTAAATGCAAAGTAATGACGTACACAAATAAAACTACATATCTAACGTATGACTATGCTATAAATGGCCAAGTCCTGGAGAGGCCGGAAACCATACGCGACCTAGGAGTAATTTTTGACAAGAAACTATCATTCTCTTCTCATATTGAAGACATTACATCAGCTGCATCGAGAATGTACGGTTTCATTGTTCGCATCTCAAAAGAATTAACTAACATCTCAGCGCTCAAGAGTCTTTACTTTGCTTATATTAGATCAAAGCTCGAATATGCGTCTATTGTCTGGAATCCACATCAAATTAACCAAATAGAAGACCTCGAGAGAATTCAAAGGCGTTTCTTAAAATTTTTATCCTTTAAAGTAGATGGAACCTATCCCGCTCAAGGAATCCCTCAAAACCAACTTCTCGCCAGATTCGATATTCCATCTCTAAACAGCAGAAGACAGTACGCATCTCAGGCAACCTTACATAAAATTTTAAACAATCAAATAGACTGTGCAGACTTATTAGCCCAACTAAACTTCATAATCCCGCGCCAGGGATCGAGACAACTATCCACTTTCTATCTGCCAACGCCTAGACTAAATGTTTTAAAGTATTCACCGCTTTGTACAATGTGCGACATTTGTAACAATACTCCAGCTATCGATATATTTAATTCCAATTTAAAACAGCTCAGAAATACGCACTTGCAAAATAATGCCTAAAAGTCCAACCTATTCTTGTACATCTAATTAATGCTTAAGACTACCTTTACTTGTATGCTACTTTTATTGTATATTTATGTAACTCTCATTTATTCCTGTCATTGTAATTGGGTTCGCCCGTAATGATATGGTAAATAAAAAAAAAAAAAAATAAAAAAATAGCGATATGTAATGTCGCCTACTAATTGCGAAAAATAGAAAGAAAGGACGACATGTCTATGGAATTCGACAGTACACGGAATATATATTAATAGCGATATGTAATGTCGCCTACTAATGGCGAAAAATAGAAAGAAAGTACGACATGTCTATGGAATTCGACAGTACACGGAATATGTGCCCTGGTTTTAAAACGACGCGAGTTACTGGTGACCGATCTAACAAGATTTAAGCTTGAGGGTGCAATACAACGGATTCTTTTTTGTATCATTTTTACTTAGTTTTAAAAATGACAAAAAAGGCAAGTGTAAAAATGTGTAATGACTGAAACGTGAAATTTCTTCGATTGTTAGCGAAATAAACAAAAAAACGCTATTCTGGCAAAAGGTCTCGGCAAACAAATTGATAAGACCTCAAAAAATTCGTTAAATTACAATTAGCAAACGGGTAGCAACCAAAAAAGTTGACCGAAACAAAATATAACCATCCAAATTTCTTATCTGCCTAGTTTGTGTCATTTTTAAGATAAGGAAACAAAACAAAAAAGAATATAAAATGACTTTATTAACAATTCGCCTTATAGGGCTCAATATTTGGTTTAAAGGAGGCTAGGAATGAGAGGAAAGGGGGAAGAGGGGTGGTCGGACCTGAGAATAATCACTACATTTTTTTAAAATAGTGTTAACAATTATTAAAACTCGCAAATGTCAAAAACGATATGTCAATTTATTTTGACAATTATGTACAAAAACACGCACTTAAACTTGCTAATAATTCACTACTTTGATCGGCCTAATAACTTCGTGTTAAAATCTAGCGATCACTACGATTCGTTATCTCTGACTGACTCTCGATGCGCGACGTCCGGCCCTATTTTAGGGTCGTCTCTCTTTCGCGAACTATCCATCAGTTTTCAACGCCTGGAAAGTTCTCGTATTAATGCGACCGCAAGTCACAGATAACGCAACTAAAACCTAGACTAATAATACAACCTTAAGATAAGTCAACTTAATACTACACTAAACCTAAATAAATTCTAACTATAAAATTTAAATAAATTTAAATTTGTAACAGTATAGGATAGTGTTACAAATTTAAGTTTATTATCAAACGCAAATCCATGTTTACTTATCAAGTCCATTCCCAAAATAAATTCGTCTTCTATTTCCGCAACTAATACAGTGTGGCGAATCTTCAATCTTCCCAGCTGTAGGTCTATGTCTGTCTGCCCCAACACGTCGGCGGATTCTCCAGTCACAGTCTTAAGTGTTATTTTCTTTTCTGTTGGTCGAATTTTATATCTCGTTGCAATTTTGAACTTAAGCAATGATATGGCAGCACCAGTGTCTACTGTTATATTAACTTTTATTCCATTAATAAGTCCGTCGATGTTAAGACTGGTAGCAGTATGTTTTAAGCTCTTAATAGAGTAAATTTTGGGGGCTACATTCCAGTGGCGGCGCGTAAGGTTTAAAAGTGGCGGTTCTGCAAAGTGGGGAACAAGACAATTTTTTTTAAATCCGGTAACCGGTTCAAATCGTCAACATCGGAAATAATCCAAATATCAAACAAGGAAAACCAAATAATTTGTTTTTAACACTGCACCCACAAATCCTTTTAAAACGCTTATAAATATCGCGAGAGAATTTTCCTGTATAGTTTTTGCTGGGGCTTTTTCCCCCATACATTATTTTTAAATCTGGTAAGGGAATTAACGTCCTTAAATTATGTAACGCAAAAATTCTGGATTTTTGCCCCCTACCCCCTTCGTAACCCATTTTCAAGAAAAAAACACATTAAAAAACCATTGAGTGTAACGCAAAGCCAAACCCCCCTCCCCCCCTTGAGCGTTACGTAATTTAAAGATAGGCCCTAAATGACAACCTTTTTGTTTGATTTTTGACTTTTCGTTAAAAAAAGGTAAACTTTTCGTTAAAAAAAAGGTAAACTTTTAAAATCCCGGAAAGTAATGGTTATAATATCGGTAGTTTCCATGTTTTATTAAAGTTTTTTGTACCACACACGGCACTTATAAAACTAATTATTACAAATCCCTTTGCTCTGGCAAACACTAAAATAAATATTCATTCATCGTAATGCCGTAAATTCTGTCAACCCTTAACTAGGTACAACTTTGCAGTTGCCACTTGCTCACAATATAAACGGGTGACTACCCCGATTTTCTGAAATTTTGCATAGCTAAGACGTCAGTTGAATAGTTCTATCCTTTTTAATATGTGGTACAATCTGTATTCATCCGTCCTTTAATCGGGGGAGTTTGGTTAACAGACCCGGCAAAATCCACGGCGCATCTACACAGCAAACCCGAGAAGAGCGAAACACGACGCCCACCAGAACAAAACAAGAGCCCGGATAGCAACAGGCTTGTCCCTCGTACCAATTATACAAATTTTGTTGGCATATGCCTTCCTAATTGGTGAGAAAAAAAGGACCAAGAATATCTGTACTAAAAAATATATTACTGTACTCAAAATTAGTCGGTGCTGCAGCCCCGCAGTCCTTATTGAATAACCGCCACTGCTACATTCCCATTAGCCAACACCCGCCCCTCTGCGTTGACTAGTTTTAGTTTTCCTAATCCCTTCTTCGGTACTCTGTCCCGCTAGATGGCGAGCAAGACCTTATTTGGACACGACAATCGCGTTGAATATCTAAAACACTTTACATTTTGGAGTCAATCTTCTCTATGAGTGATTGAAACATTTGGTTTAGCGTTTTTGAATTGACCTCATGTTCATTGCTCATTTCTTCTCCCTCCTGAATTGAAACAGCTCTTACTTTTGGCCTGGACATATGATCTGATGAATCAATTTCAAGGGCTCGAATCAACACTTCACTGCTGTTATGGAAGCGTTTTCGACGAAGTAACTTTGCTAAGTCCATGTGTCGTAAGCCGTTAATAAAGCGATCTACCGTGAAGGGATCTCTGTAATTTTCTGGCATTTCTAGGTGAGCTAAATACATTAGCCTCCTGATATCTGCTTCATACTCTTGCAATGATTCTCCTGGTCTTTGCTGACGAATATTTAATTCGGACCAATGTAAATTTCGCAAGTGTTCGTCTCCATACCTCCATACACTTTCTAACGCTGCCACTAAAGCGTTATAATTCTGTTTTTGTTCGACTGGACTGGACCCTAAAAATCCCAGAGCAGGTTCCCGTAGAGGTACAAACAACGCTCTAGCTTTTTCGTCCACGTCCCATCCATTTGCAGCGACGGCAGCTTCAAATTGTTGTTTGTAGGTGGACCAGTGGAATTTGGAAGCTTAATGTTATGGTTGGGATTCACAACACATCCCTGAGCTTTTATTTTGTTGTATTCTTTCTGAAGCTGTATAAGCTGTTTTGACACATCCTGGAGCTTTTATTCTACTGTTTGAAAAACTTCTCTTACATTCTGTAGCTTGGTCTCCACTTTTTCTTCAACATTCTGCAATTTGTTTTGTACCGTTTCTTCTACATCCTGCAATTTGTTTTGTAATGTTTTTTCTACATTCTGCAATTTGCTTTGTACCTTTCTTCTACATTCTGCATTCTCTGAGTTATTTCTTCCTTAAGATCTTCGGTTGCTGCCTTGAACTCTTCTCTTAGCTGTTCGGAGTTGCTCTTTATCTGATCGAAGTTTTCTTGCATGCCATCTAATGTCTGTCTCATATCGTTCTGATTTTGTTCCATGGTCTGTTTTAAATCGTTTTGGTTTTGAGCCATTTGAGCTGCTAAAGCCTGCATCATTTTAGTTAGATCTTCCATCTTTGCCGATCCTTGTCTAGTAAGCATCAACTTCCTGATAAATCACTTAAAACGTTTATTTTGGGCTATAAAGCAAATGTCGAAGTCGGTTTTTTAATGTCTCTTCGGATTCTTAAATAGAACCCAATGGAATGTTCTGGAGTTTTCTAGTAAATGCAGTAATTTTCACTCTATCAATTACTAGGCAAATGTAAAAGTCGCTGTTTTTATTATCTCGTTTAGTTCTCGAATAGAACGTTGTAGAATGTTATGGAATATTCTAGAAAATATTTTAAATATTTTTGTATATCTCTTCTGGTTCTCGAATAGAGCGTCGTAGAATGTTATGGAATATTCTAGAAATTCTTTCTAATTCTTTCTTTTCAAATAGCTAAGCTAATGTCGAAGTCGCTTTTTGGATATCTCTTTTGGTTCTCGAATAGAACGTCGTAGAATTAGAAATTCTTTCTAATTATCAATTTTTGGGTTGTAAGGTTAATGTCGAAATCGGTTCTCAAATATCTCTTTTGGTTTTTTGAATAGAACACTATCGAACTTCTTCGAATATTCTGGAAAAATCACTTACTGTCCTTCTGTCCAATTGTCCTAGCCGGTAATACTATTTAAGGTTAGTCTTTGCACTATTCAGTTCTGAATATTCTGGCAAAATCACTTACTGTTCTTCTTTTCAATTGTCCTAGCCGGTGGTACTATGTAAGGATAGTATTTGCACTATTTCTTTCTTTTAATCCCATTTCTGACACCAATTGTTACGGGTTCTCAACAATTATTAAAACTCGCAAATGTCAAAAACGATATGTCAATTTATTTTGACAATTATGTACAAAAACACGCACTTAAACTAACTAATAACTTGCTAATAATTCACTACTTTGATCGGCCTATTAACTTCGTGTTAAAATCTAGCGATCACTACCGTTCGTTATCTCTGACTGGCTGTCGATGCGCGACGTCTGGCCCTAATTATAGGGTCGTCTCTCTTTCGCGAACTCTCTATCAGTTTTCGACGACTGGAAAGTTCTCGTACTAATGCGACCGCAAGTCACAGATAACGCAACTAAAACCTAGACTAATAATACAACCTTAAGATCAGTCAACTTAATACTACACTAAACCTAAATAAATTCTAACTATAAAATTTAAATAAACTTAAACTTGTAACACTAGTTTGAATCCACTTTTATTTGTTTACTATGGAAATAAATTATGTATTTTAAAATCAATTAATTATGTTAATAAATTTTTGGAAAAATCAAAAAAACTCGAAAAAAGGATCAGCTGCGATTTTGAAAATTATGTTTGTGTTCTAGGGAAGCTTCCCTACAAAACCACATTTTTAGTTTTTTGGGGTGTTTCTACCCAAACTTAAAACTGGTTGAGCGACACCGTGTACGGTTGTCATAAATAGGTATAGGATATAACCGATACATAGTATAAAACTCCGGTTCTACTAAAGGAACATCTAAAGCAAAAACTAGTCTTTGATCTGTTTGAAAAACTTTTAGAGTTATGATTTGTAGATCCTGAGGTATTTTAGCATCAAAAATATTGTATGGTAAATTATTTTTATGTAAATTTTGAGCAATGTATTGTAAACCACTTTTAAGATCTTAAGGTAAAATTATTGAAGTATGAATTATTTTTAATGTAGCAAACATTTTGGATATAAGTGTACGATTCCAAAAGATTTTTAAAAATACTAATTAAATTTAATTTTTTAACGAATAAATCCATAGCTGTTGTAATCTTTAAAATTTTTACTTCTATAAGTTTCATGTTTTGATTAAAAGTTTCTTCATCAATTTGTAAATTTTGAAAAGTTGTATTAAATCGTTGTATCTATCTATTAAACTCTGTTTTTCTATTGCGCAGAAAAAAGCAATTCGCTGTGTTACTAATGCTCATCAAGGAGAAAGCTGCAAATCAATCTTTATAGCGCAAAACATTTTAACAATGACATCGCTGTACATTTTAGTGATTTGCACATTAACATATAAAAAAGGTAACACATATATGAAGGTAGATAAAATTCAAAAAAATAATAAAATTTTTCAGAAATAATCTAAAAAAAGGTTATTTTTTATATATATATGTATAATTTAAATGAATTTTATGACAATCCTGTAGTCTAGTGATCAAGTACCTAAATTACAAAAAAAAAATACATTTTATTTTGAAACAAACTTGTGCTTCTTATGTATATATATATATATATATATATATATATATATATATATATATATATATATATATATATATATATATATATATATATATATATATATATATTTGTATGTTTTGTCGTTCTGAACAGATTTTAATTTTTTATCATTTTACATAGATCAACATTTTTAGTTAAATTTATTTATAAACATACAGGTGATCTTGAGAAATTAAGTTTTAAAAACATAAACTAGCCTTCTCAAGTTTACCTATTTTAATTATATAACTTATTTAGTTTGTAAAACAGCACGAAATATTAAATTTTATATTTGATCATTTGTCACGAACTATAACAGTTTTTTAATACAAAAAGAGAAGACTCATCTTAATAAAGCAGATTCAACATTTGATAGTTGTTCTCGCTATAACTACTTAAAGCCGTTTTCAAGCGAATAACTAGTAATTACTAGTATTTACCACTGGCGTTCAAGCGGCCTTGGTAAATACCACTCTTTGAAGAGTAACGTCACGAATGAGCCCTTTGTACGTCATCGTTCATTACCGGTAATTACCACACTTTTGAGGAAGGTTATTGGGTTTTCAAACCTCACAATCATTTGTTTTGCTTCTTTTTCGGAAACCTTTTCCGTGAATTTTTGCAATGAGTGATATTTATCGTGTTTGCCTCAATTACGAGGGGAAATTGTGTGATGGCCTACTCTATATTGTCTTGCCAAAATTTTGCTTTTATCAACTCTTGGCTTCCTCTAATTTTTCCAATGTCGACTTTGATACACGAAATTTCATAAAAAGAACAGTATCATTTTACTCCTCTAACCACTGTTTATTATACTTTTTTTTCCAAAATATGCTAATTTCGAATCAAATACTCCAGTATTTCAGAGTCGGTCGAAAAAAACTCAAATTCAATAATGGCAAAAAGAATATTATTCATCTAAACTAAACTCAACTAAACTTCTTTCAAAAATCGCAAAAAGCAACAACAAACAATAACCGGTTATAAAAAAAGCTATTCAAGCGGCGTTTCTGTAGTAATAGGCTAAAGGCTTACACAGCTGATCTTAAATGTCAACCAAGGGATAACCAGTTATTCACGCTTTACACCATGAACGGGTGAACTGCAAACTAGGCAGATTGCCCACACTAAACGAAGTCCTTCAGTACTTAATTGAAAGAATCGAAGAGCTAAACAAGAGCCCATCAGCTGATTTTAAGAAGAGGAAAACTTTTCTGATTTTTTCAGAGAACCGAACCAAACGTCATTATGAATCATTTAGATGATACCCGAGACATCCCAAGTATGTATCAAGAAACAGTTCAAGAATTACAACAGCTGTATGAGGTGAGCCGTCAGTGCCTTAGAGACATACAAACCTCTGGGCAAGATACAGAAACTTGGTCCCTACCATTGATAAAATTATTGTCAAAGAAATTCACGTTTAAATGAGAAAAGTCGTACCAGAGATGGTTCCAAGGGTTTCAAAACAAAATACCCAAAATAGAAGACTTTTTTCAACTTTTAAGAAAAGAAATGTATACACTCAATTCAAGAATCAAATGCTCAATTCAAGAATCAACGGCTCAAACTCAAAAAACCCAAGAAGAACAGAATTTAAAACCTTACCCAGATCATATATCTCACAAGAAAAATGATGCTCAGGTCACTCCAGTAATCTTGGTTTCAAAAGAGGAAACGAAAAGAAAAACCTAAAACAAAATCCATCATATCAAATTAAATAGTAAAGATGAAAAACCAAATATCCAATCAAAATCCAAGATAAAAGTGTTGCCTAAATCACCTACTCTTATCAACAAGACAAACACAAAATTGCAGTACCATATCCAGTTAAAGGAAGTCCTTAAAATAAAGCAAAAAAGCAATTTGGTGCCTATCCTGTGCTCAAGACCAAAAATATCCAAAAGTCAAGAAGACCTCTGCAGTAGGAGAAAACCTTTAAATAAGAAGCAACAATCTTTATTAAAAATATATCCCAAAAGAAAAAACATTTAAACTTCAAAGTAACCGAGGAGGTGGAAGGACAATGGCAAAAATTCATAAAAATTTTGCCATTGTAAATATGCAACAACACACTTTTAGATTCTATCCTCCCAATTTACAATTTCTTTATGGCACTTACAATAGTAAAGAAATAACAACAATAACAAAAATAGATCATAATATTTTACAAAATAAACAATTTGCCATCAAAGCGAAAAGTTCTACAATATACAGTGACCCCAAAATCCAAACACAACCGCCTAGATTCACTATCAGCAGTTTTAAGAAACTGACCCACCTTATAGTAGAAGCAGCAGTACCTACTTCGATACCTACCTACCACATCGTCAGCATTATTTTTGGAACGCGGCCAGAATTACTTAACCTAAGGTCCCTACCGTCACACATCCCGGAGAGACCGGAAAATGTTTAATTACAAAATTAAACAGATTTTCATTTTTTACCATTTGACATAGATCTACATTTTTAGTTAAATTTATTATTTAAACATACAGGTGATCTTGAGAAATTAGGTTTTAAAAACATAAACTAGCCTTCTCAAGTTTACCTATTTTAATTATATAAATTATTTAGTTTATAAAACAGCACAAAATATTAAATTTTATATTTTATCATTTGTCATGAACTATAACAGTTTTTTAATATAAAAAGAGAAGATTCATCTTAATAAACCAGATTCAACATTTCATAGTTCTTCTCACTATAACTACTTAAGTTTACTGTATCATAAGCCTCTTTGGTCATTGCAGGATAAGAGGCTGCACCCTGGCAGTAAACTTGTTACTTTAATCCCGCTGCTTAACCAAGCCGAGTTAAGCAAGCGTAATTGTCAAGCACAGCTTGCACACTTTTAAAGACTTTTATGACTACACTCAAAGTATCTGCATTACAAGATATAATTTTGAAACATATTCGCTTTAAATGATTTATGATGGGGCCCAGTGGCGGTCGAGAAGTAGTGCCACGGTGCCAGGGCACTACTCTATGTTTCTTTTTCATTTTTAAAACCTCTTTATATGTTTTCATTTTATTTTATGCATTTCTATGGATCACACTCCGACTCGTCGCGACTCGATAAATGGGCCTAGAAGCGTAGTACACGCTGCCCAATGATTATGAGCCACTTTGCTGTTGGCCCCTTCGAATAGAGATAGATTTCATCTGCAGCCTATATGAGGGACAGAGATAGGGCCAACATTTTAGCGTTGTTTAGATAAGAAAAATTAAAGAAATTTTGTGCCTGGCACAGACCATCAGTTAGTCGTATTACTCGCATTGTTTTTGTGCATGGAGCATGGATGTTTTAATTTACGCCCTTTAAAATACATTTCATTTATGTCAGCAGAATTTTTTGATAAATTTTGAGTCATTTCATGGCTGACTTCGGGTGGGCATGGGAGTTTCTTTTAAAAAAATAGAATTAAAGACCTCAAACATTAATGACTTCTGGGTAAACATTTGGGCGCAACACCCCAAAAAATGTTTTACTGACTCAAAATTCTGGCACTACTATGTTCTATTGACACGAACCGCCGCTGAAGGCCCATTATGTATAGTTTTTTTGGTAAGGGCCCTGGTCCAGATGGTATTCCACCTGTCCTTATAAAAATCTGTGCTTTTTTCCCATATATAAAAACTCTGGAAAGAGAAATGATGGGGATGGTTATAGGCCTGTGTCCCTATAATCTTAATTTTCAAAGATATTGGAGAGCTTAGCTACAGATTTTTAATATTTTCAATTCAATTCAATATATTTATTTACAGCTTACTTTTGTATAATTAACAATTTTTCTTCTCGCACCATTTTGCAGTAAATAAATATATTTTGTATGCATTTTAAAGTCCCAGAAAAGAAAATATTTTATTTATTGGCATGGCGGATTTCAAATTATTCTAATCTATTTTAAAAGAGTAAGTTTTGTCTATTCCTAATTTAATAACTAATCAAATACTTATGGAAATATTTCATCTAAATATAAAGAAAATAAAAATACTCTAAATTTCTAGTAATATCTAGCCTTAATTCAATATATATATATATATATATATATATATATATATATATATATATATATATATATATATATATATGTATTAAATTACCTATTATGACAAAAACCTCTACTAATACAGACAAAAAAAACTGATTAGGACACTTTTCCCTTTAGTTCAAATGGCCATTAAGGGGTTGTAGAGTGCATAAAGAAGGGGGAGAATTTTTCTCTCCGGGAATATGTAGCCATCCCGCTTCAGTGGCGGAGGGGGGTGAAAAGGTACCGTTTTTTTGGATTTTAGCCTATAACTCGATTAATTCCTTACAAAACGGTCATGCATACCGTACCTTTAAGTGTAACAGATTATGAGATAGTGGCCACCAAAAACCGTTAATTTTTCAAAAACACATTTTTGCCCTTTATTTTTTATCAAACTTGTTCATCTAACACTTTTGCATTTAATTTTAGAAGAAATTTCTTAAAATGAAAGCTGTAAACCAATCAATTTACTTGAAAAATATGTAGCACTTACTAACTTATCTATAACATATCAGAAGATACAGCAAATTAAAATTTTTAACCAGATATCTCAATTTTCACAAATACAATTTCTTTTTTATTATTTTTTTGTATTATTTAAGAGTGATACATTTGATAAAATAAACTAAATAAACATATTTTAATATACAAAAAATATAATTAAAGGCAGTGGCGAATCTAAAATTAGAACAATTATTAAACCAACCTTACCAACTGGTGAGGTCAGGCCTTCTGTAGAAAATAAAATATACCGAAGGACCACTCGAGATAGCTCGAGAAAAACGTGTGGGAGTTAAGAGGGACTGTATCTTTCCACAGGGCTCCGACAGGGAAAAAAGAGACTAAAACTTATTTACTAAAAATAGCGTAGCAATGAAAAATTATCAAGAAACGACTTACCCTTAGATGTCTTTTGTAGCTACTTGGCTGGCCAGCCCGATTATACGCGAAGTACCAGACTCTCCATTGTTCTATAGTTCAAAATGTTCCAAACACTAATATCTAATAAACTAAAGCGTAAAATTAATAGTTTCCACAATTTTAATATAAAATAATAGCGGTGCGGTGACTTTAGTTGCACGTGGCGCGTGGTTGAGTTGTTCGCTCAGACCATCGGCGTTTTCGTCTGCTAGGCCGAATTTAGCCGCTTATCTCAAATCCTTCATTGCTGGAAGAAGCGCGCGAAGTTTAAATTTAAAATATGGAAAGATATAGCGTAAAGTAAATCAAAATAATATTCTAAAACGCTTGTAAGCGTAGAAAATGTAACCCAAAAATATTTAAAAACTAAGAGAGATAGCTTCTCTAATTTTAAGTGAAAATTAGAGAATATAATTATTTACAAAAATAAAAACAAGTTGGGAAACTTGTTCATTCGGCCCACCAAAATGAGCATCATTTTTCGGTAGGTGAATCTGAATCAATTGGAAGGGGGCAAAGCTTGACTAAAGGTCGTTTAAAGATACCGGACGCGGTACGAACATTTGCCACCCTAGCGTGCCCATCAGGCCCTTTAAAAATTTCAATAATGCGACCTACCCGCCATTGAAGGGGCGGTGATAACTCGTCTTTGATAAGAACGAGGGTACCTATTTTTGGCTCTGCGCATGGTTCCAACCATTTATTTCGTACTTGAAGGGTATGTAAAAATTCTTGGCTCCAACGACGCCAAAAATCGGCTTGTATTCGTTGGACCAAGTTCCATCGCGATAACCGATTCTCAGGTTTACTTGAAAAATCTTCATCAGGAACAGAAACTAAAGGTCCATGTGTTAAAAAATGTCCCGGTGTTAAAACCTGTAGATCGTTACAGTCGGTAGATTGCGGGGTCAAGGGGTGAGAATTTAAAATCGCCTCAATTTGACAAAGAACCGTGTACAACTCCTCATAACTTAGAATTTGCGAGCCAATGGTACGAATTAAGTGAGTTTTTACTGATTTTATCCCTGACTCCCAAAGACCGCCGAAGTGGGGAGCTGATGGAGGGATAAAATTCCAGGCGATAGCTTGTTGAGTGCAAGCATTTCTTGCAAGATCAAGCAATTCTTTGCTTGATTTAACGAAATTTGTGCCATTGTCTGAAAAAAGAGTTTTTATGTAACCTCTTCGGGCAACAAAGCGACGTAGCGCAGCTAAAAAAGCGTCCGAAGTTAGGTCTGACACTAACTCGAGATGTAAAGCTTTAGTATTTAGACATATAAAAAGGCAGATATATGCTTTTTGTGTTTTTACACCTCTGTGTTTACTGAGAGTGATAGGTATAGCACCACTAAAATCTACTCCACTAAAAGTAAAAGGCTTTTGTGGAATCAAGCGGTAGGACGGAATTTGTCCCATGATTTGCTCATAAGAATGCGGTTTGACGCGAAAGCAACGAACACATTTGGATAAAACCGTTTTAATTAAGCGTTTGGCAGATAAAATCCAAACAATTTGACTAATGAGATATTGGACTGTTTGCACTCCGACATGCAAATATTTTTTGTGCATATATTCAATAAAAATATAAGAAAGTCTACTTTCCTTGGGTAAAAGAAGAGGATGTTTTTGTCCGTAAGAAATAGTCATGGCTTGTTGAATGCGTCCTCCAACTCTTATAAGACCATCCTGGTCTAAAAAGGGATTCAATTTTTGTATGGGTTTTATGCATTTTTTCTGGTTTTGAAGGTTAAGAATTACTTCAGAAAAGTATTTTTGTTGTTCGTGCTTAGCCAAACATTTTAAAGCGTTAAAGAGATCGATATAATCTATATTTATCTTTTTTCTGACGTCTGCGGATAGTCTACAATTATTTATGAATCGTAAACTGCGGGCTAAAAGTAGTTGAATAGCGTAAAAATCGGATTTATTATTTAAAAGTGAATCTAAAAAATTTTCAGTTATTCGGTCACAAGAAATCAGAGCAACATTTTTTCGTTCCTCAGTCTCTAAACTGTCATTTATTTTGACTTGCGGGGTTTTTGTTGGCCATTTATCGAAAGATTCTTGTAAAAAACTAGGGGCGGCCCACCATAGGGGATGATTTAAAAGCTCACTCGGCGAGCAGCCGCGGCTGGCTACATCGGCACTATTGAGAAAGGTGGGGGTATATAACCAACATTCTGGATTAATATTATCTTGGATAAGACTAACACGATTTGCGACAAAAGTTTTCCATTTACTTGGATGGGATTTTATCCAGTGTAAAACAACCATTGCGTCCGAAAAAGCGTAAATATTATTTATTGTGAACCTTTTTATGAATATATCATATGTGTATTTTAAGACCTCAGATAAAAGAGTAGCGGCTAGAAGTTCTATTCTCGGAATACTAACAAATTTTTTAAGTGGAGCGATGCGACTTTTCGCAAGAACAAAATATATGTGATATTTAGCGTTTCGTAAGACACGTAAGTATATTACGCATGCGTACCCTCGTTCACTCGCATCACAAAACCCACAGAGATCGATGGATTCGGCGTTGGTGATGTCAATGTGGCGAGGTAAACTAAATTTTTCTAAAACTTGAAATTCAGATTGATAGAGTGTCCACTGACGAACTATTTCTAAAGTAGGCGTGGCGTCCCAGGAAATACCAAGTAACCAAATTTGTTGAATCAAATATTTTAAAGTGAATGTTACTGGGGTAAGATACCCATGGGGGTCATAGCAGCGTGCTAAAAAAGAGAGAAGCGTCCTTTTAGTACAGCTTTGCTGATTAGGTAATATGTTAAATCGAAACTCGTCGTAGGAAGGATGCCAGCACAGGCCTAAGACCTTAGTGACGTCATCCGAATCGAGAGATAAAACTGCGGGGTTGACTAAGGAGGGATCTAAATGAGAGATCACTTCTGAGCGATTGCTAGACCATTTGTGTAATTTCAAGCCAGCGTTTCCTAATAACTCCGTAAGCTCCTGCTGCAAATTTAACGCCTCTTGAACCGTTTTACATGAAGTAGTGACGTCATCAATATAGGTATCGTTAAGTATAACTTTAGCAGCGTGAGGGTAGTTATCATATTCGGACTCAGCTAAGTGCTGAAGGGTGCGTAAAGCGAGATATGGTGAACAGTTCACTCCGTAAGTGACAGTTCGTAGTTTAAAAATGGAAACTTTTTCATTAGGGTTAAACCGCCAAAATATTTTTTGGTATTTTTGATGATCAGGGTTGATATTTATACCACGATACATTTTTTGAATATCGCAGGTGAGCGTCACAGGGTTAAGGCGAAAATGTAATAATATTTGAATAATATCTTTTTGTAGTTTTGGACCCGATAATAATACTTGATTAAGCGAAATATGCGTAAAAGGGTCAGTAATACTCGCATTAAAAACTACCCTTGTCTTAGTAGTGATAGCTTCATTTTTAACAACAGCGAAATGTGGAATAAAATAGCTGTCTGAATCGTCTTCTTTTTCTGAGTCATAGTCCATATGACCCAATTCCAAATATTCATTCATAAATTTAGAATATTCACAATACAAGTTTTTATCGCGAAGCAGTTTTTTTTCTAAAGATAAGAAACGATTTAGCGCGACTTGTTTTATTCCAGGAAACTGCGGTGGATTTGCAAATGTGCGAAAGGGAAGGGAGACAGTATACCGGCCGTCTTGATTACGCGACACGCTCTGTTTAAAATAATTTTCACAAATTTCATCCTCTGGTTTCAAATGAGTTTTTTGGGGGACGCAGTCGGTTTCCCAAAATTTTGAAATTAATTGCGAAAGCGAGTCATTTTCATTTTGACAAAAAAGAGCATTAATTGGCGGGGTAGAAATTAAGGGTTGATTTATTTGTCCCATCAAAATATAGCCGAAAATAGTTCCCATAGCAAAGGGATGATTTGGATCATCGCTAGCGATTTTTTCACCCTGTATAATTAGTGGAAAGAGAAAAAGAGATCCATACCAATTAGTAAATTTACAGGCGAAGGGTTGTAAAAAGTGGGATCTGCTAAGGGTAAATTTTTTATAAAATGCCAATTTTCTGTATTTATTTTTACTGACGGTAAATCAGTACAAACCTTTTGCAAAATAATCGCTTGCGTGGACACAAAAATATCTGGTTTTTGAAAATTACAAATTTTAATAAAAATCGATCCTAGATCAGAAGTAAGAGAGTTGCCTCCAAC
Organism: Aspidapion aeneum; assembly: GCA_963576565.1. NCBI lineage: Eukaryota > Metazoa > Arthropoda > Insecta > Coleoptera > Brentidae > Aspidapion > Aspidapion aeneum. The sequence goes on from OY755038.1 coordinate 100,674,222, forward strand.
CCCCTGTATATTTGAACATAAGGGTTGTCTGGGAAGGCCCAATTGTTGCGCTAATTTTTGAGAACAGAAAGTGTTTTGCGAACCGCTGTCTAAAACGGCTCTAACTGTTTGAAAGTGACCGCGGACATCTTGAATTTTTACTAGGATAGTTGACAATAAAACTTGCGATTGCGCAGAAATAAAACCACAATGCGTGGGGTTAGAACCCGAAGGAGTTGCGATTGGTACTTGTGAATTAGAAGACGTCGAAGTAAAATTGTTATTATTTTGAGTAGAGTAATTTTGAAGCGGACACCCAGTAGCCGGGGATCTAAAACTTTGCTGACTGGCCAAGTAACCACGTGGTGAACTATTTGGAGATGCGTTGGGAGACATATTAGAGAGATTTTGTGAGAAATTCACGTTAGCATCAAAATGGGATCTATTTTGATTTTGAGAATTAGCGCAATTATAATTTCGCTCAAAATGAATTAATGAGTGATGTCTTTGATTACCAGGGCAATAGCGACATGAGCGTAGACTTTGACAAGAATTTGTTGAATGTATTGAGCTTAAACAATTTAAACATAGTTTCTTATTTTTAGCGTAAGTATAGCGTTCGTAGGGAGATTTACCTTTAAATGCGTGACATAAATATATTGAATGTGTGTTAGAATCACAAAAAGCGCATCTATCTTTAGAATGAGTATTTTCCGTACCAAGTAGCGTTTTTGTATAATAAGGCGAGGCGTTATTTTTATAAAACTGTTTATTATTTTTAAATCTATTTTTAGATTGTAGCGAATAAAGCGAATTACATTGACTTTCTAGGAAATTATAAATTTCTTGATATTTGGGCATTTCATTAGACCTAGAATTAGCTAGTTCAAAGCGCGAAAGTAGTACCTCAGGCAATTTATCTAGTAAAATGTTGGCGAGCGGAAAACACCATTGATCAGTGTCGTAATTTAGAGTTTTTAAAGCCTCAATGTTTTCTGAAAAAACATCAAGCAGCGTGCGCAGCGTTTCTGGATTGTCGTCTTTGAGAGCGGGAAAATTATACACGGAGCGCCAATAAGTTTGAGCCGATAAGCGGGGGTTATGATAGCGTTTTAGAAGCGTATTGTAAGCGATTATATAATTAGCGTCGGTTATTTGTAAGTGTTTAACTACGTTTAAAGGCGGTCCTTTTAGGTAGGACAGTAACAAATTAAATTTAGCGTTTGTAGGAATACTAGGATTATTGTGTACAGAACTATTGTACATATCTAGAAAGGTTGGAAACTTAGTGATGTCACCATGAAATTCGACAATGCGCAGTCTTGGCATTAAAGACGCCATAAAGCGGTCTGGATCAGAAGAATTTGAAATTTGCGTTAAGTTTTGAGGTTGAGGAGCTTCAATTTTCACCTCAAATAGTTGTTTTTGAATTCTTTTAATATCATAGAAGCTGTCGTCAAACTCAGTAAGGCGTTCATTTTCTTCTTCCAGTCTCTCCGGACTTGCTGAATAAGCCTCTATTATTTGATTTTGATAAATAAAAAATGTTTCTTTCATCTCATCAAGGTCGATAAGTCGAACCTGTAAATACGGTTTTTTTGTATCATCCGTTAGGCATGCATTAGCTAAGTTATGAAGAGTATTAATGCGATTATGTTGCACATTACGGAGTGCTTCTAACTTCTTAAGTTGCGTACTCATTGTAATGTTTTAAAAAAACTCCGTTAAAACAGGTGAACGATTAGTTTCCGAAATTTTTAATATTTAAAAATTAAAAGCGTTTAAAAAGAAAAGAAAATAGGCGATAAACAATGTAAACAAGTCTCATTTACCTCTCTAAGATCGTGTGTTGGAAACTTTTCCTACGTGCAGTCGACGCCAAGCCAAAAAGAGGTAGGAAATGCGCGAAAACAATGCGCGTTCGGTACTTTTTTACTTGTTATTTTTACTGCGAGCACAGCAAAAAGAGCAAGGTCAGCGTATTTATTAAAAAATTTTATATTTAACAAAATGCGATTTAGACTTTAATTTTTCCCGGGGTCCTGTTATCGGGCTCGAACCTGGACCAAATGGTGAGGTCAGGCCTTCTGTAGAAAATAAAATATACCGAAGGACCACTCGAGATAGCTCGAGAAAAACGTGTGGGAGTTAAGAGGGACTGTATCTTTCCACAGGGCTCCGACAGGGAAAAAAGAGCCTAAAACTTATTTACTAAAAATAGCGTAGCAATGAAAAATTATCAAGAAACGACTTACCCTTAGATGTCTTTTGTAGCTACTTGGCTGGCCAGCCCGATTATACGCGAAGTACCAGACTCTCAATTGTTCTATAGTTCAAAATGTTCCAAACACTAATATCTAATAAACTAAAGCGTAAAATTAATAGTTTCCACAATTTTAATATAAAATAATAGCGGTGCGGTGACTTTAGTTGCACGTGGCGCGTGGTTGAGTTGTTCGCTCAGACCATCGGCGTTTTCGTCTGCTAGGCCGAATTTAGCCGCTTATCTCAAATCCTTCATTGCTGGAAGAAGCGCGCGAAGTTTAAATTTAAAATATGGAAAGATATAGCGTAAAGTAAATCAAAATAATATTCTAAAACGCTTGTAAGCGTAGAAAATGTAACCCAAAAATATTTAAAAACTAAGAGAGATAGCTTCTCTAATTTTAAGTGAAAATTAGAGAATATAATTATTTACAAAAATAAAAACAAGTTGGGAAACTTGTTCACCAACCAACCCTTATAAACTGACCCAACCAACCAACTTTGGAATGAATACCTAAGTCAAATTCTTCAAGACCCATTATTTATGCAAGTTTTGCTCTCTTGTTTTCTTAGAGCATTAAATTAAATAAATTCAATCCTCTAAGATTATTTTTAATAAACATATAACATTAAAAATTGAGAACAATGGCTGCAAAAAAAGACGCTATTGTATGAAAAAATCAGTTTGATAATCTAATTAGTGTAAGTCAGGAATTTCTTTCCATTCCTAAAAGCAGCGATTGTCTTATAAAATGACTTAAAGAAAAACTTTAATAAAGTACAAATAATCACAACGCTGCAAGCATCACAGGATATTGTGAGCTCTGCCATTTCAAACTCCATGCAGTCGTCATTGTAGAACAAAGATTTTTCGGTGATCCAGCATGGGCGCACCAGGCACCAACCTTAGATTTTTTGACATATTTTCGACATATTTCAGAAAAAAACGCAAGAAATAGCTTAAAATTCGATATCATGAGGCCTTGTCCTGTCAGGGATAAGTAGAAATAGCATATTTCATCTACGAAATGCAGCAGCTAGGATTAAAAGAAATATTGTTCCTGCATGCTTTTACTGAATGCGATTGAACATCAGACGCATTTTGGAGAGGTCAGCTAGGATTTATAAAGCTTTACCAAAAATACCCTAAAATCCAAAAACCAGCTGAAGTGTTTTTCAATCCCTGCTCTTTGCATGCTGAAGTGGAACTTGCTTAACAGTTATACCTGCTAAAATGGTATCTTTTCTGAGAGTTCCCTAAATGCCGACAGATGTCCTTTATTTATAAAATCAGAGGCAAATATGAAATTATTGACTTAAAAAAAAATTATGAAGTGCAGCAGAAACCTAATTGCAAACATTTTCACATCACCTTTACACAATACCTAAACTTAAAACATAATACCAAGTAACTATATACACCTTTGCTTATCAAAGTAGCTAGCTCCAGAACTATGGGATTGGGAATCTAAAGAAAACTGTATAGTTCCAGCCTTCACCAAATATTCACTGGCATCAAGAAAAATATATATTTATACCACAATTGTCAGAGAAAATTTTTAAAGGGTTTGTCTGTTTCAATTAATTATAATGAAGATGAAGGAGTCAAGCCAGAAATTCAAAAAAGGAAGACAAACAAATTATTTATAATAATATTAATTATAAAGATTTTCACACCACCTCTATCCAAATATTATTACGTTCGTAAAGAATTGAATCAGTTTTTGTATCTACAGATGTATAAGTTTTCGTTTTATTCCATATGCAATATGAATTTAAAATTTGTAGGCATAGTCAATACAATATGTTAAGAATGCTTTATAGAAGACTAATTGATATAAATCAATCTAAAAATTGTTCTTATTATACGTGTAAAAACTTAACTATCAATGACTAGGTATCCAATCTTTTAGCTGGCTCAATAAATTTATAACCCTTAAAAATAATAATAATACTTCAATTGTGATTCCAACTGGAGTGGGAACGGTTTTCCTTAAGTTTCCTTTCAAATAATAGTTACTCCTTTTATTTACCCCGGTCCTAGTGCCCTTAAGGTCGATAGCTTGACCGAAGACTCATAATGATGATCATTAAGAAGGTGATAGTAAAAGTAATTATTCAGTTTTTTGTAGAAAATCAGAAATATCAACTGAAAACTAAAACACCTGTAACTTTTTATTTATGATCACATATTTAAAGATAAATAAATTTCTTTTTCAAAATTGAATGCACTACATTGTCGTTATTCACGATTTTTTCGAAAATCAAAAACAAAAGTTTTAGATGAAGAAGTCTGATAAAAATATGGGGCAAAAATGTGTGTTCACAAAAATTAATGGTTTTTGGTTGCCACTATCTCAAAATCTGTTACAGTTAAAGTTCAGGTTAGCATACAAAAATTATAGGGAATTTAATGCTCTTTAAATTTTAATATAACATTTTTTTTCGTAATCGAGTTTTAGGCAAAAAACCGAAAAATTGCACCTTCTTACCCCCCTCTGTCACTGAAGCGGGGGGGCTAGAGGTGGGGACTTTTGATATGTTAATGTCCTAACTACCGTAAAGCTATCCCCGGAGATAAAAATTCTCCCCCCCCCTCCATGCACTCTACAACCCACTCGTTGACTGGACTACTTATTTAGACCACAATCCCGATCAGCGACGAATAATAAAAAAAAAAACATAAAATGAGTAGGTACTCAACAAATATACAGGGTGTCCCAGAACTAATGGTACATAGTTAAACTGTAGATTCCCTGGGTCAAAATATTACGATTTAGGGTGTTAAACTTTATTTTTTCAATTCGATTTTCTTTAATAATTTTTTTACTAATTAATATTTTTGCAAAAAATAACCAGCGTGTAAGTTTTTTTGATATTGGCAAGTGTTCGGTTTCCATAAAAAACCTCTTTATTTTTCTTTTATTTTTGAATTTTACTTTTATTTTTTCCTATTTTTCATGGACTAAAATTTTGTCTTGAACATAAAATTATTAGTCTTAAATTTATATTAATCCTAAGTAAATGGGTCAACTATTAGTTATTATAAAATTTACCTAAAGCAAAATTGCATTAAAATGCGAGAATTAAACGCAAAAAATGTAATTTCTATTCTAAATTTAAGAATTATCATTTTATTTATTTTTTTATTTTTATATACTTTGGCACTACAAGCGTCCTCTATCGTGTTTTTCACATATCCATAAAATTTAAAAATAGTGATATGGTTTTCCTATAGTGGGTGAAGTGCTGTGCGCATGTGCGAAAAAAACTGCAAGCGCAGGATGGAGTGACAGACAAAGTGTGCTGCGCGTCGCCATGTCTAGAAAACGACAACCTTAAAATTTAAATTAAAAAAATAGTGAAAATTCACTTTAAAATTCCGCAAATAATTCAAATTATCGTGCCATCATCCTGTTGGAACTTCAAGCCACATAGCTCTTATGGAAAGGTGTACACCTTGCACTTTGGAACTTCAAAACAGCGGTAAGTCCCTCTCCATGAGGCTATATCACCATTTTCTTTCTCTTTCAAATTTACCCTGCAATTTTTAAATTATTTACTTTCTCTAGTTAAATGAATTTTTTGCGCCAATGTTTATTATAGTCCACTGTATCTACCAAAACCCAATCTGAGCCATCGGAGTGCTACAGCAAGACGATTTCGTTAAAAATTTTGAAGTACAGTGTACAGGGTGTTTCCTGGACCACTAGCATTGCATTAAAATCAGTGACTTTTTTTTGTGCCTCGGTGTATACCAGTTTTTATGTAAAATAATAGTTTAACCATCTTTTTTACGTAAAAAAGTTATACTGTTTTAAAGTCGCTCAGAGCAACGGTTTTTGAAATTTTTGCATTTAAAGTTTTTATTGCATGTGAGTGATATGCCTAATTTATGTATAATACTTTCTTCAATTCATGCTACTAATTAATATTTTTGCTAAAACTAACCAGCATGTAGGTTTATCTGAAATTTGCAAGACGATTCCGTTGAAAAATTTAATTTATAATTTACGGGGTCATCTTTGGACCACTACCATTGCATTAAAATCATCAGTGTATTTTTTTGTGCCTCGGTGTATACTTAAGCAGGTTTTTAAACAGAATATTATTAAATAATTATTACATATTTTATTGCAACAACCAATTTTTAGATAGAAAAACAAAAAAAAATCTACAATAAATGTTCAAAATGGCCACCGTTAACCTGAATACATTTGTTTATTCGCTTATTATACGAACGTCTGATTTTAAAATAAAGATTTGCATTTCTGAACGCCTCTCCAGCATTTTGAATTTTTTGAAATAGTTTTTCTCAGGTATTTATTTAGCCTACAATAATAAACAGTTTTAAGTTTGATTTACTATTTGTCAATTTAAAAATTTTAACTTAGTTGCTGAGAGCGCCATGCTTAAGAAATTTTATATTTTTTTAAATAAATCATAAAATATAAATTTTATTGATAATTAAAATTTTCTTTCAAAACAGTAAAAAAATACTTGCATTAATAAAGTATACGTACTTACCATTTAAAAAAAACTAATACGAAGAGGTTTTTATTCCTTATTAAAAACAAAGCCCTACACAGTTGCAATAACACACTTATTATAATTCAAGAACCACCCTGTCTATTTTTTAACTTAATATTTCTTAAGAAAACATCCAATATTAGAATGCTATAAAAAAGTATTGATTATAGCTAATATGTATGAAGTAGGTAAGAATTTAATCAAAAATCTTTTACGCATACGATAAAAACTTATAATTTAAATATCTTGAAAAACTTTCTTACTTAAATAAAATTAAAAAATTAATGTTTTTAATAGAATCTTGTATACACCGAGGAACAAAAAAGTTAGACCAATTTTAATGTAACGGTACCGACTCAGAGAACACCCTGCATAATATTATACCAAAATTAAGTTTTCCATGCGCAAAAACCACCAAACCGAATTTTTTGTGCAAAATTATTAATTAGTAGAAAGAATTGAAGAAAGTATCATACATAAATTAGGCATATCACTCACATACAATAAAAACTTTAAATGCAAAAATCTCAAAAACCGTTGCTCTGAGCGACTTTGAAACAGTATAACTTTTTTACATAAAAAGGATGGGAAAACCATTATTTTACATAAAAACTGGTATACACCGAGGCACAACAAAAATACACTAATTTTTATGCAATGGTAATGGTCTAAGGAACACCCTGTACATTGTACATCAAATTTTTCAACGGAATCGTCTTGCCAATTTTAAAAAAACTTACACGCTGATTAGTTTTTGTAAAAATATTAATTATTAAAAAAGTTATTAAAGAAAATCGAATTGAAAAAATAAAGTTTAACACCCTGTATCTCGGTTAGTACGAACTTTTGGACTAAGGTATGGCTAAATCGTAATATTTTGACCCAGGGAATCTACAGTTTAACTATGTACCATTAGTTCTGGGACACCCTGTATATATATATATATATATATATATATATATATATAATTTAAAAAAATTATCAATAATATTTTAGAAATTATTTATCAAAACTGCGACGACATATGGGGTATTTTTGGAAAGTATATTTCAAGCCTAATCTATTATTTAAACATTATAAGGAGCATTCAATTCACAAAAGCGCCTGTCAAATACGGTAAGCATCAAGAATAAAGTCAAGATGTAATTTAAAAGTCAAAATTTCGCGAATTCGAACACAATTTCTTTTATATTCCTATATCAATTATTAATGGTGTAAAAGGGTAGGAAAAAATATAATGAGACACCCTGTACAGGGAGTGAACCAAAGGTTGGACATTATTGCAACCGAAGTGCGGAATAGTAAGATAGACATTATGGCACTCACAGAGATAAAAAAGAAAGGAACATGTACAAGTACTGTCGGTAACTTTGTTCACAAAAAAGAGGAGAGCAGCCAAAGGGGTATCTTTATTAATCAAGAAAAACCTCAAAAATAAGATTACAGACTACGAGTGCATTAATGCTGAAGATGCTTGGACATAATATAAGCATAATAATAGCCTACGCACCATCAGATGACGAAAGATTAGCTACAAAACAAATGTTCTTCAACCAACTTGATGAGACTATCACCAAAATCGGCAATACCAGGGAAATAATTATAATAATATATTTTATTAGTCGAACTTATAGACAAACCCAATTGTGTGAACCCACAACTTTAAAATAAATAATGGTTTTTTTAAATATATGGATATTCATCTATATACCTGGATTCAGGCATCAACAAATCTAATTATGCTATAGGTGGACAACACTCGGAATGAAAGTGGTATGATGTGCGGTTACTTCGTGGTGATACCTGTGGATCTGACGACCATTCGGTAAAAGCAAAAATATTATTCCCTTTCAGAAAAAATAAAGGTGAGAGTAGTAAGAGTAAAGAAAATCAAAAGTCTAGAAATCGAACTCGTATGCAAATATTGTATTAGCGATTAAATGAAAAATTAATAACTACAGAACTCATTTGAAGAAACATACACAAACATAGTAACAGAAACATTACAGACTACGAGTGCATTAATGAAAACATACCTCGAGTTAACACGAAGATGCTTGGACATAATATAAGCATAATAATAGCCTACGCACCATCAGATGACGAAAGATTAGCTACAAAACAAATGTTCTTCGACCAACGTGATGAGACTATCACCATCGGCACTACCAGGGACGTAAAAGAGTTATTAATTAAGTATCTTAATGACTTAGCTATGTAATCTGATATTTTTTTTGTAAGTTCACTTGTGATTTTATCATACCCTGGGGCTTTTTGGGTTTTAATTCGTTTATTGTTTCTTTAATTCCTTGAACTGTCGTTGGCCGCATAAAAAATTTATTAGAAATAAAATTTCGGACTTCCATTGTCTTTATTTATTTTAAAACACGACATTTCGGTTAGTAAGTATCTCTAACCGTTATCAAGTGTAAACTGTTACTGTCTACGAGTTTCAAACAAAGAAAAAATTTATTTCTGCGTTTTGTTTTTCTTGATTTTTGATAAAATTTGCATTTTTTAAATTTTTTGGATAAGTTTTTTCCAACATTTGTAAAAAACTCAACAACAAACAACAAAGTTGTTTGATAAATCTTTTGCGTCAGTTACGATTTCTCCATTCTGTGTGTTTATTTCATAAATTTTAATTTTTTAGTTTTTTGGACAAATTTTATTAACAACGTCCCATAATGTGTTAGAATCATTTTGGTTTTCATATAACTGTTTTTGAAAATATTTTGCTTTTGTATTTTTTATTAAAAGGTTTAAACTATTTCTTTGTTTTTTGTAGCTTTCTACATTGACAGTTGACGGGTTCTCCGATTTTGTTTTAAATAGTCTATTTTTAATTTTTATGTTGTTTTTTATTTCTTTGGTAAACCATGGTGTCTTCTTTTTAAATAATTTTTGTTGAACTGTTTTTGTACAGTGTGACACATGATTTATGATTGTCGACATAAAGTTATCTGTTGCTTTATTGATATTTACTTCTTCATAGACGTTCTGCCAATTTTCGGTTTTAATGGAGTTTATAAAAAGTTTTTCATTAAATATTATTTTTGTTGTTGTGTTTTCAGTCTGAGTTTTCTGTTCGGGATTTTTCAAATTTACTTGTAAAAAGCTAGTATAATGATCTGTTATGTCGGTCTGATATACTATCGGAGTCAAGTTTTGTATGTTTAAATTGTTTTTTTTTCCTGATAAAAATATGATCTAAGCAACTTAGTTTTCCATTTTCAAGTCTAGTGCCTTTATTAATTAAAGATAAAAAACCCTTTTCATACAATATATTTAAGTAGTCTTCAGTTATTTTATCTTTAGTGAAAAGGTCAATGTTAATGTCTCCTAAGATTAAATGCATATTATAAGATTTATTACAATTTATCAGAAAGGCTGTTTAAAAAGTCTTTTTCATTTGTTGATGGAGATTTGTAGATGGCAGTGATAAAAATTGATATACCTTGATATTTTACTGATAATTCAATGCTATTTTGGCATCCAATTATTACTGTTTCTTTATTAAAATATATGTTTTCTTTGAGGTATATTACTACTCCGTCGTGTAAATTAAAGTTCCCTTCGCTATAGATCATATTAAAACCACAAAGTGTATGCAAGTTTATATCAGGAATTATAAATGTTTCTGTTAGAATTACACAATTCGGGGTACGGGTAGGCCTCGTCAGATGTCTATCAGGGGAAATGAATCGACCCCTGCCCTCCGTAGATTCCAGGTACTCTCTGACCCGGAGAGTTAGCACCTGTATAGGGTCCCTTTCCCAGGGTTACGGGAGAAGACCACATCGATATGAAAGGCGGAGAGAATGGACCTCAGTACGGTGATCATAGCGTAGGTGGCAACCCTTTCTTTTAGGGATAGTATAAAAGACTACAGCTGTTGCCTTACAGTATGGCGTTGGCTCGTCAAAGGCTAGAGGAGTAAAACCTTGATTAAAAATCCTGGCCCTCCAAGTAGGGGGTTGAGGCATTAGACTGGTTCTCTAATACTTGTAAAACAAAGCAGTTACCAAAAAGCCTAAACAAACTCTCGAAGACGAAAAAAGCAAAGACAAAGGACTATGAATATAGCTGCATGGAACGTACAGGGACTGAATCAAAAGTTAGACATTATTGCAACCGAAGTGCAGAATTGCAAAATCGATATTATTGCACTCACTGAGACAAAAAAGAAAGGAACAGGTACGAATAGTGTCGGTAATTTTGTCCATATATTCACTGGAGTCCCAAAAGAAAGAAGAGCAGCCAGAGGGGTATCCTTGTTAATAAAGAAAAATCTAAAGAATAAAATTACAGACTACGATTGCATTAGTGAAAACATACTTCGAGTGAACATGAAGATGCTTGGACATAATATAAGCATAATAGAAGTCTACGCACCATCAGATGACGAAAGAGTAGCTACAAAACAAATGTTCTTTGATCAACTTGATGAGACTATCACTAAAATCGGTAATACCAGAGAAATAATTATGCTTGGCGATTTTAATAGCCGAACTGGTAGGCAAACCCAGAGCAAAGTGATAGGACCATTTGAAGAGGAAGTAACAAATGAAAATGGCTTAAGACTGATGCAATTGTGTGAAACCCACAACCTAAAAATAAATAATGTTTTTTTTTAAACATAAGGATATTCATCGATATACCTGGATTCAGCCAACAAGAAATCTTAAATCAATCATTGATTATGCTATAGGTGGACAACACTCGCAATTAAAGTGGTATGATGTGCGAGCACTTCGTGGTGTTACCTGTGGATCTGACCACCATCTGGTAAAAGCAAAAATATTATTCCCTTTAAGAAAAACAAATAAGGACGAAAGTATTAGAGAAAATGAAAACCTAGAAAGCATTGAAGACAATCAAAAATACAACTTTAAAAGTCTAGAAATCGAAAGTACTCAAAAATTGTATCAGAACCGATTAGATCAAAAATTAATAAACACAAATCACTCATTTGAAGAGATATATACAAACATAATAAAAAGCTTGAAGAAAGCAAGCAACGAAGCTGTTGGGTACCAAGATAATAGAAATAAAAGGAATGTGGTGGACGGACAAAATACAGGAAATTGTCAAAGAGAAAAAACGTACATACTTGAAATGGCTCAGTACTAAGGAGCAAAGAGACCTAGAAATCTACAGGGAAACCAGAAGACAGCTAAGAAATTTGATACGCACAGAAAAAAATTAAATGTTCGAGCGCAAGTGCCACAACATAAATACACACGTAGGAGGTAGGCAAAGTTCTGAAGTATGGAAATTCATTTCTACAGTAAAAAACCCAACAAAAGAAAAAGTAAACATCCAGATAATCAAACCAGAACAATGGACAGAACACTACAAAGGACTGCTGCAGGAGGCGAGACCCGAATATCTGGCAGCCTCTCCGAGAAGAGACATAGAAGTACATGGAGAGGAAGTAATCATCGAAAAAGAAATAATAAAGAATAATATTAAAAAGCTTAAATCCGGAAAATAGCGGACCTGGGGGAATATATGCTGACATGCTCAAATATGGATCAGAGAAACTACTCGAAAATCTCACATATATTATTAACCAATGCATAAACGGACGTCCAGTACCTAATGATTGGAAAATTGCATTCATATCCTCAAAACATAAAAAAGGAAACAAGCTGGATTGCAACAATTACAGAGGAATTTCAGTAACCAGTACTCTAAGTAGATTGTACGGCATGATTCTTAGAGATCTAATAGAGAATGATTTTCATGAACAAGAAGAAGAGCAAAGTGGGTTTCGCGCAGGCAGATCTTGTAGTGATAATGTTTTTTGTCTTAAACAAGTAATTGAGAAAAGGAGCGCCAGAAATATAGAGACTCATGTTACCTTTGTGGAACTACAAAAAGCATATGATACCGTTCCAGTAGAAAAATTATGGACAGTGTTAGAGCAAACTAATATCAATCATACATACATAAAAGCGATAAAAGAACTATACAAAGGGTCAAAATCTAAAATTAAAATTGGAAATTGACTTTCAAAAGAATTCCTGGTAACAAAAGGCTTAAGACAGGGATGTTGTATCTCTCCAACTCTTTTTAAAATATATATCGCAGTAGCTCTAAAAAACTGGAAACGTAAAGTGCACGGCATGGGAATACAACTTAACGACCGATTTACCATATACACACTACAGTTTGCTGACGACCAAGTAATTGTGGCTAATGATAAAGAAGACATGGAGTAGATGATGAGAAAGTTAACAGAAGAATACCAAAAGTGGGGATTAACAGTGAACGTGGACAAGACACAGTACTTATGTATTGGAAACGAATCCAGTGAGTTAGTACTAGAAAATGGACAAACAATATCTCCATGCAATGAGTATGTATACTTGGGTGTCACATTTGATAAGACAGGTACAGACTGTAAAGAATTGGAAAAAAGAATAGTAAAAGCAAAAAAAGTTATTGGATGTCTTAACAGTATTTTATGGAGCAGAGAGATAAAAAAGAATGTAAAATTGAACATATATGAAACAATGGTCAAAAGCACGCTGTTGTATGGAATAGAGACTTGGCACGTAACAGAAAAATACAAAACAAAAATGGAAAGTGTCGAAATGGATGCAATAAGAAGATCAATGAGAACATCTAGAATAGATCACATAAGAAATGAGATCATAAAAGAAAGAATGGGAATCGAGGAAAGCATAACGGATGACATCACTAGAAGGCAACTGATATGGTACGGCCATGTAAAACGGATGAACGACGAAAGATTACCAAAGCAGGTCCTAGAATGGCAACCAATAGGGCGCAGAAAAAGAGGGCGTCCTAAACTAGAATGGCAACAGTCAATCCAAAGATCAATGAGTCAAAAAAATCTGACAGAGGATGATTGTCAGGATCGAAGGAGGTGGAGAATAGGCGTCGGACAACGTAGAAAAATGTTCTAAACCGACATAGTAGTAGTAGAATTACACAATGAATTGTATTCGATATTTCTTGAATTTGCAACCAAAATGAATCAAAATTTTTGTTAAGACTTCTAATATTTTGATGAATTACTTGATAGTCAAAGCTGGATTTTTTTTATTTGATTTTGAAATTGTTCTTTAACTTCAAATGTTTCTATTTCATTAGTTTTAAAATTTTGAAGGTAATTATTCATTTTTATTGGTTTAAATATTTTTTTCTTTTTTGTAAAAGAGAGATAATGTTAGTTTTATATTTAAAGTTTTAATTAATAGCAATGTTTAATATTTATAGAAAACTATGGTAGGTACTTATTTAATACTAAAAAATAATTAATTATAATTATACAATAAATAATAATAAACTTATGAGTTGTTTACTTTTGGCTTCTTTTGACTTCTTTTGACGCGTTCTTCTTTTAAGTGGAGTTATGGTCTTTCTTTTGTTTTGTTCCATGTTATTTTCTGTTGCAATATTGTTTTCGTGACCTTCCTCTTCAAAATCCGATGAATCTGTCAAAGCTCAGGGTCGACCTCTGAATCGGAGAACGATTCCAAGCCTTCTTGGCAAGGCCCCTTGCACTGTAGTTTTTATCTCCTACTATAAATTATTTTTTTTTATTTTGCAGTCTATATTTTTTTCCTTGTTTATTTTTAAATGTTTTTGTAATATTTTTTTGTTCTTTCCTATCTATAGGGCACAAATCCTTTGCAATTGCAATGTTTAAATCTTTAAGAGCCCTTAGTTTGTCCTTATTTTTGAACATGTCTAATTTTCTATGGAAGCACAAAAATTCTACAACAATTGGTGATGTATCTTTTCTTCCCAATCTGTATATATTATTTGTTTCTTGTAAAGTTAGGTTTAGATTGAGCCACTTTTTTAAGTTTAGTATAGTTTCTTCTCTTAAGGACTTAAAATGTTGTCGTTTGAAATTAAGTATCAATATATTGTTTCTCTGATTAACATATTATACGTTAATGGTTTCTCCGTAGCCTTCTTTTCATAAAGACACATTGATCCTCTAGCTGTTTAAACTGCTGTTTATTTTTCTTATTGTGTTTTTCAAAAATATTTTCAAAAGTTTCGCCGAGGATTTTTAATATCAGTAGAGTTTTGCACTAAAAGCGCCCTAATGTTTTCAAGAGTAACTTCTCCCGCCATTTAACTCAAAAAACACTTCTTTTAGCAAAAATAAGTATATACTTGTTTTTGTAGGTATTTACACCTGCATGTTTAAGTGTTTATTTTTAGATTAAATTAAACCAAATCTCATATGTTGCATTATCAGTACTGTGCACTGTGGTTTAAACTTTGTATGCGATGTACCAAAATTATCAAGGTACACAGTGGAGAAGCGAGACACTGCCGACCGTACCGCGTGTTTTTATCACGAACATGTGTATTGTATGTTACTTACTAGGTCAGTTCCTTCTTTAAATTTATACTAGATAAGGGCACAACCACCCCTGTTTTGCACTGAAATACTTGTTTTATTTCAAAAATATCACCAAAGATGGATGCATGGCACCCTTTTTCATTAGTTTCATTGGTTTTTAAAATAAAATTCACACTATTTATTGGCGTAATACACTAAAATTTCAGAGCACATTTTTAGGTGACTTTAGGCATTCACGGCCTTCAATTCCAATATTATTTGTACTAACCAGCATGGCTTTAAATTTGTTAGGTCGGTAACAACTAACCTGGTTCTTTATGAGTTGACTCTGGCGAGGGTCTTGGAGAGGGGTGGGGTGTATATACACTGACTTTTCCAAGACCTTCGACAGAGTGGATCATGATCTTTTGATTTAAAAGTTTTTATTGTATGGTACATATTGGTGAAAACCTGTTAAGATGGATCCATCCCTACCTTAAAGATAGAACACAGTCAGTAAACATCAATAATTGTTTCTCTTATCTTATTACTGTCAGTTCCAGAGTTCCACTCCAGCTCCTTGGCTATTTAATGTATTCATTATTGATGTTGGCAAATGTTTTGTTCACAGCATGGCACTAATGTTTGCTGATGATATCAAGTTTTTTAAGATTTTAAAGGATGAGAACTCAGTTGATGAATTCAGATTAGATGTAACTCATTTAGAAATATAGTGCAGAAAAAACAAAATGCATCTCTAAATGAGAATTAGAATCAATAAGGGGACTTCTTTATATTTTTAAAAGATCCATGTATTGTCATAAAAAGTGTGAGCTTTTTGTATAAATATCTTTTTTATTATAATAAATTATAAAAATTATAAATAATGTGTTTTATTTCAACAAAAAAGAAAGAAATAAGTAAGTCTTACCCACCTTAATATAAGTCAGGCTGAAGTTTGTTCTGGAAACTACGAATAAATTTAATTTAATTTTTATTAAGCCTTTATCTTGGGTATTAATATTTAAAAAGTAAATTTACAAAAAATATAATATAAATGGGGCCTAATCCCATTTGAATCATAGCTTTTACCAAAACAAATTGCGAAGCTTAGCTTAATGTCAGCTTAAAATTCATTGTAGATAAAAATAATTTTTTTCAAATTAAATCATCCATTTTTTTATCATGTGTTCATGGTTTGGTTCTGCACTCTAAGTCACATTAAAAATCTTCTAATGTAGAAACTTTGTCTGCAGAGCACCCCAGTTGATTGATGAATGTATACCAGTAAAGCACATATGCTGTACAAAAATTTTTCACCACATAAAATCATTTTGGCATAAAAACTTTTCTCAAGAAACTATTCCAAATAGTGATTAAATCAAAATTTAAATAAAAAATAAGTGATAATCTATCAAAAGTTAGAAATTTCAAAATGATTGACAGTTTAAATACCAATGTGGTGAATCTTATATAGAGGGTGGTGACTGATCATGTTAACTTTTAAGTAACTGATAATAGGGACTTATTGAGCCTGCATTTTTGCCTGATTTTATTAAGGTAAATCCTCATTTGCCGTATAATCCACGCGGTTTTGAATAAGGGAACCTAAATAAAATACGGTCGTGTGTTTTTATTAATGAAAAATCCTTATTTGGCCTTTTGGCATGTGTATTTTGGCAGTTTTTCTGAAGGGAACTATAATAAAATACGGTCGTCTTTTATTTAGATCAGTTTACTGTATTTACCTTATCCGCCTTATTTTGACTTGTCAAGTTAAGTCAAAGTTACGTGCGATACATATAACAACCAAGTGTGTTTTTTGTCATTTTTCTAATTTTTCTTTGAACAAAATGGATAAGCCGGATAAAATCTCAAGATTACGCTTTATTTATTACGATGTATTAATTTTACTGTGATAGTTTGTGAGGAAGAGTTCCTACCAAAATTCGGATGGTTGGGAGACGTCGTAAAAAATACGCAAATGATTGTACGGGAAAATTTTCATCCCTCAGATGTATAAGGCAACATTTGGTATTTCTAATTGAGGCTTTTAAAAGAAAGAAGATGTAGAAAAAGTAAGGTAGGTAACAATGCCTTTTTTAATATACGCATAATTTTTTATTCGATTTCTAAATGATTTTGGGCTTAGATTAAATATAACACGGTCTGATTTTAGCCTATACTTATAGTTTCTACAAGCTCTGGTTAGGTACAAAAAACTCTGAATAAAGGTTAAAGGTTAATCATATAGGACTATATGAAAATTAGGAAACCTCCAGGAGGGTCTTTTCAAGCCAACGACACCCAAGAGTGTCATCAGTTATATTTTTACTTAATTTGCAGATCTGGAATAGAAACAACTTGTGAAAAAGATGTGCTTCTTAAGATGTGAATTTTTACATGACAAAAATAGTGGTAACACTAAAAAAATTACACAGTTGGGCAAAATTGCCCGCGACAAAACATGGATAAGGTCAAACCGGTGGAACATGAAGAGTTTTATGACCTTGAAAGTTTTGGTAAGTTTTGTTCGGTTGGGTTTGCTTTGGTTTAAATTTTTTTTGCACCACAGGGACTAAAAACGTTTTTTCATAACATAAAATTTAGTAGAAATAACATATCGGAGTTCCATTGTCTTTATTTATTTTAAACACGACGTTTCGGTTAGTAAGTATCTCTAACCGTTTTCAAGTGTAAACTGATAAAATTTAGTGCTGTAACGTACAAATATTTAATATTTTTAGGCCGGTTTTTTTTTTAACAATTTTAAATGAAACGGGACCCAAAGTGCAAAAACAGAATATCTATATACTATGTGACTAAAGTGTCTTTTTATACCTCGACAAATTGTACTCGATAGTCTTGAGCTACAAATTTTTTACGGCACCATATTATAGAAATGTCGAATAAAAAAAGGTCGAACCGTAATTTGGTCGAAAATAAAAGAATCTAAAATGGAATAGACAAAAATAATTTAAAAGAAACATAGTTTTTTCGATCCGTAAATTTGTCAAAAATAATATAGTCCAAAATAATTTAGAAAAAGCGTAATTTCCTCGTCCGTAAAATTGTCGAACCGTAAAAGCATGCGAAAAACTTTTCACGTGCTGTTTGGCGTGCGAAATACTTTTTCACACCATGTCTTGAAGTCACAATGTTTTTATATCGTGTGTAAAACATAATTTTCAAAGGTAGTTGTAAAAAATAAGTTTTTGTACTAATAAGAAGTCTAAAAAAGTTAACTACCAAACTGATAACATTTTAGTTGAAAGTAGGTCGATCTGAAGATATTAACAAGTTATAGAAAATATTGGTTTTTGATCAAACAGATAGACAAACACATAGACGCAGACAGACACAGCGTTTGTAGGTTTGCCCCGTGAGATATAAAAAAACATTTACAACTGTTTGAGAATGAAGTTTTTCACACGCGACAACTTCTGGAAATAGTGTTTTTCACATAGCGTGTGAAAAAGTTTTTCGCACTTGCAGTTGTGAAAAATTTTATTTTTAATAAAAAAGTTTCTATATTGATGTTTTTAGTTCCCTCTAGGACTCGACTCAAGTGAAGAGAGCTCACAAAAAAGGTTGTTTGAGGTATCTGAGCGAGAAACAAGAGATATATCAAACAATACAATCCTGAGAATTGGATTTAGAAGAAAGGCGATTGCGTTTAGAAGAAAGGTTGCACTAGCAGAAAAAAAAAGCTGAGATGGAAGAGCAAAAGCTAAAAAAAGAGTGGGAAGAAAGAACCCAAAAGTTTGAACTGGAAACGGAGAAGTTAAGGCAGGAATTAAAAAAAAAAGAAAACATAAACAATAATCTAATTTCTCAGCAAAAAATTATTGTTAGTTTACTAGAAATTATATAATTATATATTATTAATATTTTTTAATTTCTCTTTTTTTCCTATGTAAGTTTTTGGTGAATACTTTTTATGGTTTTTTATTATTAAGTTTTATATATAAATATTTTTCGTACTTTAGGGATTAAAAGTGCACTTTTTATCCCTTTAGGGATTAAAAGTGCACTTTTTATTACTCATTTCGCCTAGAGATAAAAGGAGCCACTTTTGTGTCTTGGTATTGTTACAAATTTAAGTTATTTAAATTTTATAATTGGAATTTATTTAGGTTTAGTGTAGTATTAGGTTGATTTATCTTAAGGTTGTATTCTTAGTCTAGGTTTTAGTTGCGTTATCTGTGACTTGCGGTCGTAATAATACGAGAACTTTCCGGACGTCGAAGGCTGCCGGAAAGTTCGAGAGAGATGGACGATCCTATATATAAGGCCGGGGTCGCGCACCAGTCAGTCTGTCACAGACAACGTACTGTAGTGGTCGTGAGATATTAACACGAAGTTAATAGACCGATTATAGTAGTAAATTATTAGCAAGTTATTCGTAAGTTTAAGTGCGTGTTTTTGTACATAATTTGTCGAAATAAATTGACGTATCGTTTTCAACAATTGCGAGTTTTAATTTGTCGTTGTGAACCCGTAACAATTGGTGTCAGAAGTGAGATTAAAAGAAATAAATAGTGCAAAGACTATCCTTACACAGTACCACCGGCTAGGACAATTAAAAAGAAGAACAGTAAGTGATTTTGCCAGAATATTCGGAACTGAATAGTGCAAAGACTACCCTTACATATTACCACCGGATAGGACAATTGGACAGAAAAACAGTAAGTGATTTTTCCAGAATATTCGAAGAAGTTCGATATTGTTTTATTCAAAAACTAAAAGAGATATTTAAGAACCGACTTCGACATTAACTTTACAGTCCAAAAATTGATAATTAGAGAGATTTTCTAGAATATTCTATAACATTCTACGACGTTCTATTCAAAAACTAGAAGAGATATACAAATACCGACTTCGACATTAGATTAGTAATTTTAAAAGTAAGAATCAGAAAGAATTTCTAGAACATTCCATCACTTTCTACGACGCTCTATTCGAAAACCAGAAGAAATATCCAAAAAAAAAGAGACTTCGACATTAGCTTAGTAATTTCAAAAGTTAGAACTAAAAAGAATTTCTAGAAGATTCCATAACATTCTACGACGTTCTATTCAAAAACTAGAAGAGATATACAAATACCGATTTCGACATTAGTTTAGTTATTTCAAAAGTAAGAATTAGAAAGAATTTCTAGAAGATTCCATAACATTCTACGACGTTCTATTCAAAAACTAGAAGAGATATACAAATACCGACTTCGACAGTAGCTTAGTTATTTTAAAAGTAAGAATTAGAAATTATTTCTAGAATATTCCATAACATTCTATGACGGTCTATTCGAGAACCAAAAGAGATAATCAAAAAGTGACTTCTACATTTGCCTAGTAGCAGAAAGAGTAGCATTTACCAGTATATTCCAGAACATTTCATTAGGTTCTATTTAAGAATTGGAAAAGATATTGAAAAACCGACTTCGACATTCGCTTTATAGCCCTAAAATAGACGTTTTAAGTGATTTATCAGGAAGTTGATGCTTACTAGACAAGGATCGGCAAAGATGGAAGATCTAACTAAAATGATACAGGCTCTAGCAGCTCAAATGGCTCAAAATCAGAACGATATGAAACAGACCATGGAAGGAAACTTCGATCAGATAAAGAGCAACTCCGAACAGTTGAGAGAAGAGTTCAAGACTGCAACCGAAGATCTTAAGGAAGAAATAACCCAAAGAATGCATAGTGTAGAACAAAAGGTACAAAATAATTTGCAGAATGTAGAAGAAACGGTACAAAATGTTAAAGAGAAGGTACAAAATGTTGAAGAAAAGGTGGAGAACGAACTACAGAATGTAAGGGAAGAAGTTTTTCAAACCATGGAAGAAAAATTCCAGGACGTGTCGAAACAGCTTATACAGCTTCAGAAAGAACACAACAAAATAAAAGCTCAGGGATGTGTCGTGAATTCCAACCAGAACATTAAGCCTCCAAATTTTGACGGTACATCCTCCTGGTCCACCTACAAACAACAATTTGAAGCTGCCGCCGCTGCAAATGGTTGGGACGAGGACGAAAAAGCTAGAGCGTTGTTAGTAGCTCTACGGGAACCTGCACTCGGACTTTTACGGTCCATTCCAGTCGAACAAAAACAGAATCATAACGCTTTAGTGGCAGCGCTAGAAAGAAGGTATGGAGACAAACACTTGTGAAATTTACATTGGTCAGAATTAAATGTTCGTCAACAAAGAGCAGGGGAGTCATTACAAGAGTATGAAGCGGATATCAGGAGGCTGATGTACTTGGCTTACCCAGAAATGCCAGAAAATTACAGAGATCCCTTCACGGTAGATCGCTTTATTAACGGCTTGCGAGACACGGACTTAGCAAAATTACTTCGTCGAGAACGCTTCCATAACAGCAGTGAAGTGTTGATTCGAGCCCTTGAAATTGAATCATCAAATAATATGTCCAGGCCAAAAGTAAGAGCTGTTTCAATTCAGGAGGGAGAAGAAATGAGCACTGGAGATGAGGTCAACTTAAAAACGCTAAACCAACTGTTTCAATCACTGATAGAGAAGATTGATTCTTTGAAAGAAATTAGACGATCCCCTCCAAATGTAAAGTGTTTCAGATGCGGACTCACAGGGCATATTCAACGCGATTGTCGTGTCCAAATGAGGTCTCGCTCACCATCTAGTGGGACAGAGTACAGAAGAAGAGTGTTGGCTAATGGGAATTTAGCCCCCAAAATTTACTCTATCAAGAGCTTAAAACATACTGCTGACAGTCTTAACATCGACGGACTTATTAATGGAAGAAAAGTTAATATAACAGTAGACACTGGTGCTGCCATATCATAGCTTAAGTTCAAAATTGCAACGAGATATAAAATTCGACCAACAGAAAAGAAAATAACACTTAAGACTGTGACTGGAGAATCCGCCGACGTGTTGGGGCAGACAGACATAGACCTACAGCTGGGGAGGTTGAAGATTCGCCACTCGGTATTAGTTGCAGACATAGAAGACGAATTTATTTTGGGAATGGACCTGATAAGTAAACATGGATTTGCGTTTGATAATAAACTTAATATCCTACGATTTGGGAACGAAGAGTTTATTTTGTCAAATAGTCACATCAATAAAGAACCAATTAAGGTGGTGGCAGTATGCACAACAAGACTAGTCGGTAACAGTGAGACCATAATTTTTGGGAGGCTGGAAAGTAAAACATCAAGCTGCGTCGGACTCATAAGCCAACAAAACACACCCAACACCTACCTCGTTGCAAAATCACTAGTTAAAACCGATAAAGACATCCCGATTAGAGTCGCCAATATTTTCCCAAATAGTGTCAAAATTAATAAGGGGGAGGTGGTAGCATTATTTGAACCAGTACAGAAAGTAACAAGATGTGAAGAGTCAACTTCCGAGGATACAAGCAAGTTACCAATGGAGGTACTTCAGCAATTTGAGTCAACTTGGCAACATCTCACTCCAGAAGAATTTAGTAAAGCGAGAGAGTTTATAGAAGAACAAAGTAATATCTTCGAAACTAGGAGTAGTTCGGGACGCACAAACCTTATTCAACATGCTATCAACACTGGCGATGCCCAACCGATAAGACAACCCCCAAGAAGACTACCAATGGCCAAGCAAGAAGAAGTTCACAATCTCATTAATAAAATGCTCAGCGACGGTGTTATTGAAGAGTCATCAAGTCCTTGGTCATCTCCTGTGGTGTTGGTCACTAAAAAGGATGGAAGTACTAGATTTTGTGTCGACTACAGGAAACTTAACGATGTGACCAAGAAAGATAGTTACACACTGCCAAGAATAGACGACACATTAACAACATTGGCAGGATCATATTGGTTTTCTACTCTTGACCTGAAAAGTGGGAATTGGCAAGTAGGAATCTTTGAAAGAGATAAAGAGAAGACTGCATTCTCTGCTGGAAGTGGACTTTATCAGTTTAATGTGATGCCATTTGGCCTGTGCAATGCCCCAGCTACATTTGAAAGACTAATGGAAGTCGTTCTACGAGGCCTTACTTGGAAAACCTGCCTAGTCTATTTGGATGATGTCATAGTAATGGGGAAATCATTTCAAGATCATCTAGATAATTTACGAGAAGTATTCTCAAGAATCAGGAACGCAAATCTTAAATTGAACTCAAAGAAATGTTTTCTGTTCCAAGAAAAAGTTGAGTTCCTGGGTCACGTCGTTTCCCGAGAAGGCATCCATACCGACGAAAAGAAGTTACAAGCAATAAAAGAATGGCCTCAACTTCGTGACAAACATGAATTGAGAAGCTTTTTGGGTCTGTGTACATACTACAGACGATTTGTAGAAGGATTCGCCAAAATAGCGTCTCCATTACATAGACTTACAGAAGATAAAGCTTCTTACAAATGGAATACCGAATGTGACCAAGCATTTAGAAGACTAAAAGCAGCATTATGTTCTAGTCCGATTCTTGCATATCCCATTCAAAAAGGAAAATTCATATTAGATACTGATGCGAGCAACGATGGCATAGGAGCAGTACTCTCCCAAGTACAAGATGGAGAAGAACGGGTCATCGCATTTTTCAGCAAGAAGCTATCCAAACCAGAGAGAAATTATTGTGTTACTAGAAAGGAGCTCCTAGCCATAGTTAAATCCGTAGATCACTTTCACAAATATCTCTACGGACAAGAGTTTCTGATTAGAACGGATCATGCTGCGTTACAGTGGCTCATGAAAATGAAACAACCTGAGGGGCAAGTCGCGAGATGGATAGAAAAGCTACAACAATACCATTATCAAATTAAGCACCGAGCGGGAAGGGTGCATAATAATGCAGATGCATTGTCCAGAAGACCTTGCCCTGAGGATTGTAAACATTGCAGGAAAATTGACCAGAAAGAAGGAATTACCTACGTGCGCCAGATAAAGTTAGAACCAGATGAAGAATGGATGTCGGCTTCGATTAGAACCACACAACTTAACGACAAAGATGTAGGACCTATCTTGCGATTGAAAGAAGAGAACAAGCCACGACCATCATGGCAAGATATCGCAAACCAAGGGGTGATATTCAAATCACTGTGGGCACAATGGGATTCACTGATAGTAGAAGAAAACATCCTTAAACGTGCCTGGGAAAGTGCCGATGGCCTTACTGTGATTAATCAAGTAGTGGTTCCTAGGAGCATGGTAGACAATATAATGGCCGAATGGCATAAATAAAACCATGGACAAAATTCGAAACCGATTTTATTGGGTCAATTACTTTCAAGATGTGAAAAACTGGTGCCGCCGATGTTCGACTTGTGCAGCCAGCCAAGGTCCAGAGGTCAAATGAAACAATATAACGTAGGTCTGCCATTCGAACGCATCGCTATTGATGTGGCCGGACCATTTCCAGAAACTAAAAAGGGCAACAAATACATCCTTGTTGTCATGGATTACTTTAGCAAATGGCCAGAAGTTTTTGCTTTGCCTAACCAAGAGGCCGCTACAGTTGCAGAAGTTCTGGTAAATGATGTTTTCAGCCGATTTGGCATTCCTTTGGAACTACATTCAGATCAAGGAAGAAACTTTGAATCAAAGCTCTTCCAGAATCTCTGTGACCTTTTAGGAATACATAAAACACGGACTACTGCTTTACATCCGCAGTCAGATGGCATGGTTGATAGATTTAATAAAACAATAGAAGAACATCTTTGCAAAGTTGTTGATGAGCACCAAACAGATTGGGACCAATATATTCCATTGTTTTTGATGGCCTATAGAACCGCCATTCACAATACGACAGGAGCTACTCCATCTAGTATCCTGTTTGGTAGAGAACTGCGTTTACCATGTGATATCATGTTTGGTTCACCTGAAGAAGCACACTTAGAGGTTAATGACTATGTCGAACGTTTAAGGCAAAAGCTGCACGATATCCATGAAGAGGTTAGAGAGCGAATAGAAATAGCCAGTGACCGCATGAAAGCGAGATATGACCTGAAAGCAAACTCTTCAGGGTTCAAAGAGAATGATCAAGTCTGGCTATACAATCCTCAACACAAGAAAGGAAGATCACCTAAGTTGACACCACCATGGGAAGGGCCTTATAAAGTTGTTAAGAGAATTAATGATGTAGTCTACCGAATCCAGAGAAGCCCGAAGTCCAAGATGAAAGTTGTTCATCTAGACAGACTAAAACCTTACCTGGGAAATATTGATCGAGACGATCAAACTTGAAGAGGAGGATAGTGTTACAAATTTAAGTTATTTAAATTTTATAATTGGAATTTATTTAGGTTTAGTGTAGTATTAGGTTGATTTATCTTAAGGTTGTATTCTTAGTCTAGGTTTTAGTTGCGTTATCTGTGACTTGCGGTCGTAATAATACGAGAACTTTCCGGACGTCGAAGGCTGCCGGAAAGTTCGAGAGAGATGGACGATCCTATATATAAGGCCGGGGTCGCGCACCAGTCAGTCAGTCACAGACAACGTACTGTAGTGGTCGTGAGATATTAACACGAAGTTAATAGACCGATTATAGTAGTGAATTATTAGCAAGTTATTCGTAAGTTTAAGTGCGTGTTTTTGTACATAATTTGTCGAAATAAATTGACGTATCGTTTTCAACAATTGCGAGTTTTAATTTGTCGTTGTGAACCCGTAACAGTATATAATTTACTATTTAGTTAGTAGTCTAAGATAACCACAAAACTACCTACACAAAAATTAAAAACTGTTATTTTGCTATATTTAAACAAATCAATTTTGTTAAGTTTTACTTTTTTCCCAAGAGAAATATAAATATAGATATATATACCAGGACATGTCTTTTCTAGTGTTTATTTCTCTCATGCACATCAATTAAGATTTCGTGTTTGCAGAGCTATTTTCCATGTTTTTCAAAAATCTTAGTTAATTTTAGAGTGATCAGGTAAGGTCATTAAAGTTCAGGTTAGATTAGATCAGGTTTAGTGCTGGTTAAATAAGGTTAGAACTAGTTTGGGTCAGGTCAGGCCAGATCAATTTTCAGGTATTACTTGTTTTTTAAAATCTAAAAATTGACATGATGATGTGGCCTAAACTTAAACCAGATCCAGTTTTAGCTAGCTTTTTCTAAATCAGATTTGACCTAACCTGAACTTTTTTTTTTTAGTTTTAGTTTAGTTTCTTTATTGCCATCAGATCATTATTACAAATGCAAAAGCAACATCTAAAATAATATCTTAGATATCTAAAAAAATGTAAATACAAATATGATAGAAAGAAAAAGAAATGAACAGTAAAAACAAATTAAAAGTATAGGTACAAACAAATTAATATAAACAAACTAGGTACATAGTTTTTGGTTTTTTTACTACCTACATTAAGAGAGGAAATTGAAGGAGTAAAATTGTTTTTCCAGAGCAAAATTATTTACCTCTTTCTTGAAGCGCACTCTACCTTCAATATCCCTGATTGACTTGGGAAGCATGTGGTAAGCTTTAACTGCACGGTAGTAAGGGCCCTTTTCGTAAAAACTGGTATTATGGGTAGGGATAGCGAGATCGTCTCTATTTCTTGTGACCATGGCAGTTTCTAGAGCATTTTCTCTATTTGTAAGAAACAGATCTTCGTGTTTTTTAACAAATGTTACTAAGGTTTTAAAATAAAGGGAAGGAGCAGTTAAAATATTTAGTTTTTTAAAATATGGTCTGCAAGAGGTTCTTGGGTGAAGTTTTAGCATTGTCCTTATAACTCTCTTTTGTGCTTTAAAGACTGACTCGGCATCCGAACCTGCTCCCCAGAACATAATGCCATAAGACATAACAGACTGCACTGAGGCATAGTAAAAGCATTTCATGCTGTTGACAGTTAAATTTTGTCGAAGTCTACGTATTGCGTAACAGTGGCAGTTTATAGTTGATGCAGTAGTCTTTATTTGTGTATTCCAATTTAGGGTAGGTTCAAGTATAATTCCAAGGAATTTGGTGTGGTCACTTTCAGGTATTGATTTGCCTTGAATTGGAACATATAATGAAGCATCAGCAGATCCTGTTTTTCTGAAGGTTAACAGATTTGTTTTTTCAACATTGAGTTTTAGGCAGTTATTGGTAGACCAATTTATCATCCCCCTCGCTGCAGCCAACAGCCCGCTGACAGAGCAGACACTGATTCAGCTGTTATAACTGCTCCTGTATCATCAGCAAACTGTGACAGGAGATCAGCATCAACCAGGACCGACAGGCCATCGACATACAGCAGGAAGAGTATTGGCCCTAAAATTGACCCTTGCGGTACACCTTGGTTTATATTTGTTGTTTTAGAAAGGTATTCCTTAGTATTGTGTCGTACACAAGTAGTTTGTTTTCTAAAACTCAAGTATGAATTTATAAGTTTAGTGCAAATACCTCTTATGCCAAAATTATTAAGTTTTCCGATGAGTAATTTGTGATCTACCGTGTCGAAGGCCTTCGATAGGTCAAAGAAAAGGCCGGAAACTGTTTGTTTTTTATCCAGTTGGTCCACGACAAACGTTATTACCTTAAAAATTGCAAGTTGCGTAGATTTGTTAGGTAAAAAGCCAAATTGAGTTTCAGATAACAGTTTATTGGAGGTGACAAATTCCAGAATACGTTTATATACGACCCTTTCAAAGACCTTCGACACTGCAGGAAGAATCGATATGGGCCGGTAGTTTTTTAAGTCAGTTTTTGCACCTTTTTTATAAACAGGGACTATTTTAGCAATCTTAAGTTTATCAGGAAAAATTCCGGAAGTAAGGCAACTGTTTATGATTTTGCAAAGGGGAGCAGCTATATATTGTGCAATGTGCTTTCGTAAAAATATGGGAAATTCATCTATACCTGCGGAATTTTTGTTAGGAAGATCAGCAATAATATTTAATATTTCTTCAGTATTACATAAAGTCCATTCATCTAAAAAATGCGTTTGATGTAAATCAGTATTGACAATATTTTGAGTGTTTTGTATATTGTTGACCGGGAAATCAAAAGCAGCCCCAAACATATCAGCAACAGCTTGAGGATCCTTTATTACATTACCCTCATCTGTTTTTAGCTGTATTTCAGTAAAGTTATTTTTATTTGTTTCTCGGTTGATAATACTCCATACAGTTTTAACTTTATTGGATGAGTTTAATATTTTGTTTTCATTGATTGCTGTTTTGTGCTGTGCTAAAAATTGCTTGTATTGTTTTCTTTCACACTTATATTTTTTGTAAAGCTCGCGACTATTTGTTCTTTTTGAGAGAAGATAGAGGTCTTTAAATTTTTCAGAATATTCTTTAATTTCGTTTGTTACCCAGCGTTTTTTCGTATTTTTTATTTTAAAAGAAGTTAATGGAAAGCTAAGGTCAAAGTGATATTTTAGCACATTTTCAAACTTAATAAAGAGAGTATTAACCTCGGTGTTAGCGTTATCAACTGAGAAGACACCATCCCATGAACTAAAATAACCTAACCTTATACTCAGATACCTTCCAACATACCTTTTAAAAAACCTATCCATAAATGTGGTAACAGGGTGTTATAACAATACATTTAAAATAAATGCACCATGCATTTTCTCTGGTATATATCTGTCATGTTTTTTCTGGGAAACAATAAGATGTTACCACAAATCACCAAACAAAAGTTTTAGTTTTTGAGAGGCCGTTTTGTGTTCCTTCCAGACAGTACAAATAAGAGGCCCTCGATACATTCCATGTGGTGTAAAATGACTGTCAAAATGTCTCGAGGGCCTCTATCTATAAAAAAATCAACTTAATCATATAAAAAAACCATAAATACTGCATATGTCTCAATTTTTCGCATTGACGTAAAACAGGAATATAACTGCATTTAAAAAAATTACTTGTACTTTTTCTTATCAAAAATACTTGACACTATAAAAAAACTGATAAAGATCTATACTCTTACTATAAATTTATAGCCTAAAATATACTTCCAAATCAATGTTAAAATAGGTAACAAGTTGACTACCATACAAACAAGTATGAGCATTTGTTAAAAGAGTTGTAACTTTCTAATAAGATTCTAGATCTTGGAGCAAAAGTTTTTGGTTTTTCTTAAAATCAACAAAAGTAAAACTTGCTATAGTTTTGGAGAAAACCGACTTTACTGCTACCCTCATTAACTTCATTGTTTGGTTAAAATGCTGCTGTTGTTGCGTTAGAATTTGTGGTGCTCTTGAAAAGGGAGTTATAAGAAGCTCCATCAGCCCGTATCCCTGATCATCGTAAAGAACAAAGTTGTCTTCAGCAAGTAAAATTTGTTCATTTAAGACCCTTTAAACTTCCGTTTAAATATGGTGCAACAAAAAATAACGACATTTAACGTTAAACGCCCTTTAAAATCGAAGATGCAAGAAGTCCCTGTTAAAGAAACAAAAAATGACAATGACACACAATGACAATTTTTTGACTTTTTGTCAGTGGCATAAGCTGTGACAAAATCTTAAGGTTAAGCACGAACTACACGATATCATTGGCGAATCGATCGCGATTTCGTTTTGATTAAAACTGATTCAGTGCTTTACTTTGGAGCCAAACAATTTGTAAAAAGTGGGTAAAGCAGACACAAGCAAAATCATTCCTTTAAATTGCTGAATAAGCGGCGTTTTTGAAAAGAATCGCAAGCAAACGGTATCATGTATTCCGGGCTTTAGAAATAAGGGAAAACAAAAGGCCAGAAAGCGACGTCCAATAACTATTTTTGCACACAGTGGTTAAAGGCTTGAAATAAGGTTTTCCCTTATTATAGTAACACATTGAACTGGCACGCTCAATAAGCCCCTAATAAGTTTTGCAGCTCTCATTATCAGTTAAGTTAGGTAACCTGTGGTTTTAAACTAAATTAAGATACATGTGCTTTTTGTTACTAGAATTACCAGGTGATTAAATAAAAAGGATGAGCCTTATTGCTAATACTATACTTGCTGTTTTTGAATAAAATTATACAGAAAAAAACTTGTTCACTTTTTTTTTAAATTGACAAAAAATGCACTAAATGATTTTGTATCAAAAATTGCCAAAACACATAAACTGAGAACCTGAGGTTTTCAAATATAGCACTTGTTCTTTGATAGTTGCTACAGGAGTAGATATATACCAATTTAGGTGGATTCCTCACTTTTGGCAGGTAAGTCATAAATACTGCTTTCATGACTATAGGTCATATCAAAATGCAATAAAATTATTTTGCAGGACACTAGCACTATATACACAGATTAGGTTAGATAGCCATACAGAGACAAAATATATAAATAACTAGAAAAGAACTGACCCCAAAATTCACCTTATCCATCCACTGACAAGGAGTAGGATCTAAAGTCTGGTCAAAGCAAATCACTGCACCTGCTGTCTGCTAATGCCCCTGTGTTAACAAAACTTTACGAGTTCCAAGATTCTTTTTGTTTTCGACTTTCTTTTGATGTTATGTTTTTGTTTTATACCCTTTGCTGCCGCCTCCCAGCTGTCACAATATAACCTAAAAAATTCATTACCAAAAATACTTTTATTTTTTAGATTGAGTTTTTTTGTATGTTTTTAAAGGTTGCCCTAATAAAATTGATGGTCTCATGCAAGAATTATTACCGTTCCTCCAAGAAAACCCAATTTTTTTTAAAATAAAAAAAAATCCCGCCAATAAATGACATTTCTCTAACTCATTCCATTGTGAAAATGAGTGCAGCACTGGTAGCGCACTGACACTGGTACGGTGCTGTCAAAAATTTGCACCGAGTGCAGTTTCATACAGGCGGCTACCAACGATTATAAACACACAGGATTGCTTATTTCCATTTAACTAATGTTAGCGTCGCTCAGCGAGACGAACAGTGTCTGCTTACGTCACCAGCGGACCAGTTGCTTTGTTTGTATTCAGAGTTCGTGAGATTTTCAGGTGTTTTTGACGTTTTTACCTCCGTTTTTTTGCGTTTTTTCATTTATTTGACGGTGTGGTTGACTATTTAGGAGGTAAATCTGAGGGCACAGCCGTGCCTCGCCAAGTACACGCGCCGTACCATCTTTTCTTGAAACATTACTTGACCTATCTAAAACTCTACTTCGGAATGAGCTACGAATCTCAAACTTTGCAGTCGTAGATCTCCATGGAGTTAACAATCCCTTTATGTTTAGTTTCATGGAACTCCCAAAAGTACTAAAGTAGTTACGAAATTTCAAAAAACGTCGAAATTTTGACTCACTCACTCACTCATGTATAGATCATCAAAATTCTACTGTACTTCCAGACATGCTACAAAGCTGAAATTTGGCAGACATAAGTCTGCCAAACCCCTGAAAAAAATCAAAAAACCCCAAAATTATAATTTACTTTCCTCCCCTATAAATGTAAAGTAATGTAAAAGTAACATTGCCCACTTCCGGACACGCTAGAGAGCTGAGCTTTGGAAGGCCGATAGTAACTATGATAGAACTATAGAAAAAAATCAAAACACCCCAAAATTTACTTCCCTCCCCTATAAATGTAAAATTGTGTAAAAGTAACATTGTCCACTTCCAGAAACGCTCGAGAGCTGAGATTTGAAAGGCCGATAGGAACTATGATAAAACTATAAAAGAAAATTAAAAAACCTTAAAGTTTAACTTCCCTCCCCTATAAATGTAAAGTTATGTAAATTAGCATTGTCCACTTCCAGAAACGCTAGAAAGCTGAGCTTTTGAAGAAAACGCTAAGATTTTAATTTACTTTCCTTCCCTATAAATGTAAAGTTATGTAAAATTAACATTGCCTACTTCCAGGAACACTAGAGAGCTGAGCTTTAGAAGGCTAATAAGAACTATTATAAAACCGTAGGAAAATATAAAAAAACTCAACATTTTTAATAAGGCATTGCAAAAGTTTTGAACAATATCCCGTATATTTTACTACTTTAAAACTTAAATATTATCCAAATCCTTTAAAAAAGCAGTGAAATCATAACAAAAACATTTCATGTAAAAAAAGTCAAGTACGCGAAAGTGGTATTCCGTAAAAAGAATTGAGATAAAAGTAAAGCCAAGTTCTACAATACAAATTTCAAAATGAATGGTTCTTACTAGCTTGGAAATGTTTTTCTTGGCTATTACGGCTGCAAATGACTCTTAGGAAATTGAACGTAAAGAAGTTTGGCTGGAATAGCAAAGTTTTAAAAAATTTTCCAAACTAGTAAGAACCATTCATTTTGAAATTTGTATTGTAAACCTTGGCTTTACTTTTATCTCAATTCTTTTTATGGAAGACCACTTTCGCGTACTTGGCTGTTTTTTACATGAAATATTTTTGTTATGATAAACCTTTATAAATGTGAATTAAGTGAATTGATATAAAGAAAGCACAATTTTTTGTTGAAATAAAAGCTTTGTGTTCCCTCTTTCAGTGTAGAAATATAAATATATATACTTTTATATTATTATATTTATATAAACTTTTAATTTTTTTTGATTTTTGGAAACTCCTTGCTCATTAAATTATTCACATAAAAAAAAATTGGTAATTATGCCGCAAACGTACTTCTTTTATTAAACTGATTATTGGAAAGTTTATTTTGTAGACAGTTTCTCCAAGTTTGGTTTCAGTTTTTTTCTTAAGTTTTTTCTCTTTCTGGAAGTTTTCAGAAATATGTTACAGAAGGAGTGAAAACGGGCGCTGGGTGGGATAAAAACAACTCATAACACAAACAATGTAAATCATTTGAAAAAAACTTATGAAAATCTATTGATTTAAAGCATAAGAAGTTAAAAAACACATCTTATTTGGCTGTTTTCTCCAAAAACTGACTGGTTTTTGATATAATAATATAATAAATATTGCAATTTTAGATCTGAAATATCAAATAAATACCTTTTTGTTACTACATAATATAAGAGTATTTTATTATATTGGCAACAAAAACAATAAATTATATCTAATGATTTAAATTGATTAAACTTTAAAAAAAAATCCTACTTCTATTCTAAAACAACTATTTAAAAAACAAACTCCAACATATCGTCTGGTAGGAAAATTCAGCTCTCAGAGCAAACTCTTGATTAATCAAATCAATTGTTTTGAATAAATGAAATTATTAATTATATTTACTAACACGAATAAAAAATTTGTTTGCAAATAAGCAAGAAAAAAGCGGGAAAAACTCACGATTGTAATGTGTATTATATGAAGCGCGCTGAGCAGAGGTCCACTAGTGACGTAAGCAAGGCGCCGCCTACCTCTAAAAGATTCGAGCAAATAGGCAATCCTGTGTGTTTATAATCGTTGGGCGGCTACAGACTAATGCCATATTCCATTGGGCAAATGAGTGCAGCACTGGTGGTGCACTGACACTGAAACGGTGCTGTCAAAAATTTGCACCGAGTGCAGTTTCAATGGAACACGCGGAAAATGAAAAATCGCACTCGTGTGGTATAAGGTCACTATATCACGAAGTTCCTAACATCGTGATATAGTGACCTTAGTGTGGTATGCCATTATGAGCTGTAGAATTTCTTTTTTATTCTTGCTTTAAGCAACGTTAATATAACATTTTCTAGCAAATAATTTTTTATAGTATATCCATTATGAATAGGGCAAATTGATTATGCAAAAATCTCATTTTTCAAAAAAATGTCACACAACCTGTAGTTTTATCAGGCCAACGACGATATCCATTTTTATTTGTTTCAAAGTTACACGCCGATAAATATTATCCTAAGATAAATAAAATTCGTCAAATAAATAAATAATGATTTTATTTAAAAAAAGTTAATAAGAATATTTTAAAAATGCCCACCTCCTTGTTGAATGCAGGCTTCTGCTCGTATACCAACAGATAGAATAGTTATCTATATTTCGCGCTTGTTTTTCAAAAAACCCTAATCAGAAGTGTACTTTATGCTCCCAAAATTTGAACATAAGTATTCGAAACACCTTGTATACATCAGGGCTATCAAAATGGACGGGCCACGATCCTCCACTTTGTTGACGTCACATCCGGGGCTGATTTTTTTTTTGATGGTCACGTTACGACACAGCTGATTGTCTTTAGAATATTGAAGTTGGAATGACGGTTCATAGAGATTTCATTTTTTTTAACTAAAGCCGTTTTTGAGATTGTTTTTACTTTATTAAGGCAGAACAATTTTTTTTTAATGTATAGTAAGCCCTAATTTTTCATAGCCGCTTCATTAGCTCACACAAAAATTAAGTTTAAAGCAGAAGCGAATGTGACAATCACATATGACAAAGTCAAATACATGTCAAATATAACAGTTGGCATGTGGTACATGGCGGGTAATTTGAATTCAAAATAAGGAATTTTTCATAGCCGCTTCATTAGCTCAC
Source organism: Aspidapion aeneum (assembly GCA_963576565.1). Taxonomy (NCBI): domain Eukaryota; kingdom Metazoa; phylum Arthropoda; class Insecta; order Coleoptera; family Brentidae; genus Aspidapion; species Aspidapion aeneum. The sequence goes on from OY755038.1 coordinate 100,708,609, forward strand.
ACAAAAATTAAGTTTAAAGCAGAAGCGAATGTGACAATCACATATGGCAAAGTCAAATACATGTCAAATATAACAGTTGGCATGTGGTACATGGCGGGTAATTTGAATTCAAAATAAGGAATGCTAAATTTTGAAGATTGTAACCTTTTAATCATGTTGCTTCCTTGCAAACCTTTGGTGGAATATCGGGATCGTGTCTGAGAATATTTCACTGAAATTTTGCAGAAATCTGTAGTGCCATTTTGAAAATATCATAAAAAAACGTCTGACCTCCCATAAGACCCAATGTAAAATTCAGCCCCGGGAGAACAGCTGATTTTTTCAGGGTCGTGGCCTCTATTTTTGTGTTGGCCTTGTATACATATAAAATATTTCACAAGTTTCTTTCAACTAAACCTAACTTTCCTGCCTTGCGGAATTTGGTCAAAAACATGTTGTTCAAAATCCATTTGTTCGAAAGTAATATTAATACTACTACAATAACATTTTCTTAAAAAGGAAAATTATTTAAAAACATTTCCTTCAAACAAAAAATTGTTTGAAAACATTTTATTAAAATTTTTTTGTTCAAAAACATTTTCTTTGAAAGTCATTTTTTTTCATAAGGAAAATTGTTCATAAAAGTTTTTGAAGAAAATATTTTTGAACAAATTTCCATTCAACAAGAACATAACCTAACCTAACAGCTAAACGTAAGGGTGTTTTAACATACCATAAAAATGGCAAGACATGTGCCTCAGCGCTAATGGGGTTTTGTCCCCCTTGTTCTTTTTTTGGACAAAATTGAGGCTACTTGAATTTATTTATGAGAAATTCTGCAGTGCTCATCTCGAACCGAAAGTGTTTCTTGAACTAAAAAATACATTTATTTTTACTTACAATCATAGCTGCCAGAAAACCCCAACTGTCGGAAAATTAGCCCCAGGGCTCCAGTCAACCAAATCCATACAAACTACTTACCTGTTTGTTGTTAAATCGGTAAACCACATTTTCAATAAAGTTTTTTATTTTTGGGGTTTCCGTTCTCATTGTTTTTATTGCACAGAACTGTTCTTCTTCATCTTCATCGCTGCTACTACTTAGCAGCGAAGAAAATAATAAAAAATCGCTAACAACTTTATTTTCACTCATTTTTACGTCCCACGACAATAATAAGCGTTTAAAATTAATGGCGGGAAAAAGTTTTCGGTGCGGCACGAGCCCTCAGAGCCGGTGTCAAAAAAAAGCCGCACTCAGTGCAAAACTGAATTCATAAGTTCCTCAATGGAATACGAAAACATAATAAAATGCCGTATTCCATTGGGGAAACGAGTGCAGCACTAGTGCACAACTGGCTCTGTGTTTGCATTCTATTGACATGCACTTTTTCAGTTTTCGTATTCCATTGAGGAACTTATGAATTCAGTTTTGCACTGAGTGCGGCTTTTTTGACACCGGCTCTGAGGGCTCGTGCCGCACCGAAAACTTTTTCCCGCCGTTAATTTTAAACGCTTATTATTGTCGTGGGACGTAAAAATGAGTGAAAATAAAGTTGTGAGCGATTTTTATTATTTTCTTCGCTGCAAAGTAGTAGCATGAAGTAGATGAAGATGAAGAAGAACAGTTCTGTGCAATAAAAACAATGAGAACGGAAACCCCAAAAATAAAAAACTTGATTGAAAATGTGGTTTACCGATTTAACAACGAACAGGTAAGTAGATTTGTATGGATTTGGTTGACTGGGGCCCTGGGGCTAATTTTCCGACAGTTGGGTTTTTCTGGCAGCTATGATTATAAGTAAAAATAAATGTATTTTTTAGTTCAAGAAACACTTTCGGCTCGAGATGAGCACTGCAGAATTCCTCATAAATAAATTCAAGGAGTCTCAATTTTGTCCAAAAAAAGAACAAGGGGGACGAAACCCCATTACCGCTGAGGCACATGTCTTGTCATTTTTATGGTATGTTAAAACACCCTTACGTAGCTGTTAGGTTAGGTTATGTCCTTGTTGAATGGAAATTTGTTCAAAAATATTTTCTTCAAAAACTTTTTTGAACAATTTTCCTTATGAAAAAAAATTACTTTCAAAGAAAATATTTTTGAACAAAAAAATTTTAAGAAAATGTTTTCAAACAATTTTTTGTTTGAATGAAATGTTTTTAATTAATTTTCCTTTTCAAGAAAATGTTATTGAAGTATTAATATTACTTTCGAACAAATGAATTTTGAACAGCATGTTTTTGACCAAATTCCGCAAGGCAGGAAAGTTAGGTTTAGTTGAAAGAAACTTGTGAAAGATTATATATGTATACAAGGTGTTACGAATCCTTATGTTCAAATTTTGGGAGCATAAAGTACACTTCTGGTTAGGTTTTTTTGAAAAACAAGCGCGAAATACAGATAACTACTCTATCTGTTGGTATACGAGCACAAGCCTGCATTCAACAAGGAGGTGGGCATTTTTAAAATATTCTTATTAACTTTTTTAAATAAAATCATTATTTATTTGTGTTGTCAAAAATTTGCACCGAGTGCAGTTTCAATGGAACACGCGGAAAATGAAAAATTGCACTCGTGTGGTATAAGGTCACTATATCACAAAGTTCCTAACATCGTGATATAGTGACCTTAGTGTGGTATGCCATTATGAGCTGTAGAACTTCTTTTTTATTCTTGCTTTAAGCAACGTTAATATAACATTTTCTTGCAAATAATTTTTTATAGTATATCCATTATGAATAGTGCAAATTGATTATGCAAAAATCTCATTTTTGAAAAAAATGTCACACAACCTGTAGTTTTATCAGGCCAACGACGATATCCATTTTTATTTGTTTCAAAGTTACACGCCGATAAATATTATCCTAAGATAAATAAAATTCGTCAAATAAATAAATAATGATTTTATTTAAAAAAAGTTAATAAGAATATTTCAAAAATGCCCACCTCCTTGTTGAATGCAGGCTTGTGCTCGTATACCAACAGATAGAGTAGTTATCTATATTTCGCGCTTGTTTTTCAAAAAAACCCTAACCAGAAGTGTACTTTATGCTCCCAAAATTTGAACATAAGTATTCGAAACACCTTGTATACATATATAATATTTCACAAGTTTCTTTCAACTAAACCTAACTTTCCTGCCTTGCGGAATTTGGTCAAAAACATGTTGTTCAAAATCCATTTGTTCAAAAGTAATATTAATACTTCAATAACATTTTCTTGAAAAGGAAAATTATTTAAAAACATTTCCTTCAAACAAAAAATTGTTTGAAAACATTTTATTAAATTTTTTTTGTTCAAAAACATTTTCTTTGAAAGTAATTTTTTTTCATAAGGAAATTGTTCAAAAAAGTTTAACAGCTAAACGTAAGGGTGTTTTAACATACCATAAAAATGGCAAGACATGTGCCTCAGTGCTAATGGATTTTCGTCCCCCTTGTTCTTTTTTTGGACAAAATTGAGGCTACTTGAATTTATTTATGAGAAATTCTGCAGTGCTCATCTCGAGCCGAAAGTGTTTCTTGAACTAAAAAATACATTTATTTTTACTTATAATCATAGCTGCCAGAAAACCCCAACTGTCGGAAAATTAGCCCCAGGCCCCCAGTCAACCAAATCCATACAAATCTACTTACCTGTTTGTTGTTAAATCGGTAAACCACATTTTCAATAAAGTTTTTTATTTTTGGGGTTTCCGTTCTCATTGTTTTTATTGCACAGAACTGTTCTTCTTCATCTTCATCGCTGCTACTACTTAGCAGCGAAGAAAATAATAAAAAATCGCTAACAACTTTATTTTCACTCATTTTTACGTCCCACGACAATAATAAGCGTTTAAAATTAATGGCGGGAAAAAGTTTTCGGTGCGGCACGAGCCCTCAGAGCCGGTGTCAAAAAAGCCGCACTCAGTGCAAAACTGAATTTATCGATTAAACGAACTTACCTGTGAAGTTCAATCGTAATTATATGAAGCGCTTCATCCGAATAGTTTACAAGATATATGATACAAGTAGTAGTAATGCCTTTACTGCTAGGTGGACGCAATTTTTTAAAGATTCTGATATAAAAAGAAAAAAGGTTGGTGTAAACCCACCTTTACCGACTGTGCGGTCTGCCTACCATCTAACCAATTTCCTTTCTCTCATCTAGTTCAAAGCATTTCGTTACTGACCTAGGTTATTATCATCTTTTCAATGTCAAGGTCACTTGAAAAGGGATCATTAACCTAGTTGATTGTTTACCTTCCTCTCATTGTACAAAGACATCTTTGGGGTATCTTATAAAGGGGATGGGAGGGTGTAAACTATTCGGATGAAGCGCTTCATATAATTACGATTGAACTTCACAGGTAAGTTCGTTTAATCGATAAATTATATGAAGCGCTTCATCCTTCATAGTTTACAAGATATATGATACAAGTAGTTGTTTAAAGGTTGGTTTTTGTACAATGAACAATAAAACTTGATGTCACCAGTCTTCAATTTTATTGAAAGAACTTAACACCAAATAACAGCCAATTACAGAACAGATGTCACTGTAACAAAAAAGGAAAGTTATTATTTAATGTCTTTCTTAAAATTAATTAACTAAAATTACAACTGTATTTACTTAATTCTAAAATCAGTAATAAGGTACGTAAGGTAACTAACAGCATATTTGCTTACTTAATAATAAGTGAGAATCATACGACATAACTAACTTAATTTATTGCTCTAAGACTGCCCTAAAAAAGTTAGTTTCAGGTATCATAGGCTTATTATAATGCTTAAAAAATACATTGGAGTCCTTACTCCATGAAGCCATTTTCCGAATTTGAGTGATTGAAACCCCATTTTTGAAGGCTTTCGAGGTTGCTGCATGCTTCGCTGAATAGCCTGAAAAAATTTTTGTGTTAATACCTGCATCAGCCATTATTTGTCTGACCCATCTGGACAGTGTGCTACTGTTCACTCTTTTGTAAGGAGACCTAAAATTTAACAGCAGGTATTCTTCCTCCTGCCTTATCTCTTGAGTTTAATTGATATACTCCTGTAATAAGTTCACTGGGCAAATTTCAGGCTGATCAGGTATTGCGGAAAGCTGCAAACAAGGTTGATTTTTGTTTGGTTTTGAAGTTTTTATTGGGGTATTAATAAAAATATACACGTTCCCGTCACAGTTAAAGATTACATTTTCCACCTTGATTGCTGCCAGGGTTTGAAACCTGCTTGCTGAAGCTAACATTAATACTGTTATCAGCTTTTTTGATAGGAGCTCCAGGGAAAGACCTTCATTAGGCATTCCTTTCAGGTATTCCAAAACTATGTTAGGATCCCATGTTACATCATACTTGACTCTAGAGGGTCTTAGTTTACAAGATAAAGCGACGCACATAAATGTCTTTTCCCATTTCTCCTGGCAATATTAGGGATAAAGCCGACCTCAATGAATTAAAGGTGCCGTACTGAAACCCGTGACTGTCATATTGTTTTTGCAGGAAACTGACTACCTGTGAGGCTGTGGCTGTAAATATAGGGACCTTATTTTCCTGGCAGAATTCCCACCATTTTTTATATGCAGTATTATATTGCTTGAGGGTTGCTGAGCTTAGAGATCCCATCAAAACGCTCCAAGATTGTGGAGGCATATTTTTAGCTCCTAGTGCCTGTTTGACAATTTTATGGCAACCAGGGTACTCTTTGGTAGGCTCTGCTGGTTCCTAAAGGGAGAAAATAGAATTTCGTTAGTTTTCCCTAAAACTAATGGTTCCTCAACCATCAATTGACTAAGTATGGGAAACCATGGCTGAGTTGGCCAGTACGGTACCAGAATTATGCCTTCTGCTTGGTCCGCTTGGATTTTACTGATAACTCGAAGTATCATTGAAAAGGGTGGAAAAGCATAAAAATAGAATGTAGACCAACAAACAGTAAAGCTGTCTATCGCAACCGATCCTGGATCCTTATGCCAAGATATGTATTTTTCACATTTTGTATTCGCATTAGATGCAAATAGATCGATATCAGGTTGTCCAAATTTGTCTACAATTATTTTAAATGTTTCCTTTGAAATTTCCCATTCTGTGTCTAAGGAGACTATCCTGGACTCAGAGTCAGCAACATTTTTGCTGGAGGGAATGTAGGAAGCAAATAAATAAATATCTCGAGATTCACACCATTCCCAAATCTCTCTAGTTAGCTCGTTAAACTTAACATGCTGTACACTTCCCATGCGGTTAATGTAAGCAATAGCTGTAGAGTTGTCAACCCTTAAAAGAATGTTGCAAGACTTGAAATTGTTAAAAAAACACTTTAGACCCAAAAAAATAGCTTTAAGCTCTAAAAAGTTTATGTGTTCGCGCTGATCCAACTCATTCCACCAACCATATGCCTTTTCCTCCCCCCAGATTGCCCCCCATCCTGTTAATGAGCTGTCCGTATATAGGTCGCTGTCAAAGTGATCTTGTTTAATGTTATTTTTTGAAACCATAATTTTTTCTGACCACCAGTTTAATTCTGAGTCAATTTTTGTGTGGTTTAAGATCATTTTGCTGTCGTACTTTTGATTAGCCTTAAGCAAAGCCAAAAACTTTTCTCTTTCCAAGATTTTTATGTGAATTGGGGAATACTTTACTGCTGGTGTGGCGGATACCAGCACACCAATGTATTGTGAAAATTCTCTTATTGAACAACTCTTAAGTTTTTTAAACTTATTTGTAAGATTAAGAATTTTTTGTTTTCTTTCCTTAGTTAGTTCCATAGTGAGTTGTTCACTGTCAAAAATAAACCCTAAATATTTGCATTTTGTATTTGGAACTAAAGAGCTTTTTTCAAAATTTATTAAAAACCCCAGTTTTTCAAAAATTTCTATTGCTCTCTGCAGGTCCCTTTGACATTGAGACTTATCAATACTCAACAGGAGGAGGTCATCTAGAAAAATGATACACATAATGTTTTGAGATCTAAGAAAGCTGATTATGGGTTTCAATATTTTTGTAAACACATAAGGTATTGTCGCTAAACCAAATGGTGCACATTGAAACTCATACAAACTGTTTTTGTATATAAACCTTAAAAATTTTCTGTAATCCGGGTGTACGTTAATCAGAAAATAGGCATCTTTTAGGTCCAGAGATGCCATAAAATAATTTTTCTGAATTAGTTTTGCCACTGTTCTATGATCTTCCATCTTAAAATGTTGAATTTCAAGATATTTATTTAACTGTTTTAAGTTAAAAATGAACCTGAATGTGCCATTGGATTTTTCTCTTAGAAAATAAGGTGAAATAAATTGTTCCTTTTCATTTTCACAAACTGCAATTGCTCCTTGTAAAAGCATGGTTTGTATTAGCTTCTCCGTTTCCCTTTCTTCAGGAAATTTATTTGAATAAATAATTTTTCCTTGCATGGGCCTTTTTACAAATGGGAGTTTATACCCATGAATCCACTCTAAAATGAGAGGGTTAGCATTTGAAGGAAGGAAATATTCCCACTCTTGAAAGTATTTACTTAATCTACCTGCAAAACTTACCTCGCTTATTTCTTGGGTCGATATGTTGACCGGTACTGGTAAGATGGGCCCCTTTGTCTCGGCACATCCTTCATGGGTCGAGAGGGCCCCCGGAAGTTTTTTGAGTTATTTCTCAATGGGGTGCTCTTTTTTGCTTGTGGAGGCCTCAATGGAGGCTGAGCTGATGGGGGAACTCTAAGTGCCCTGCTAGATATTTCCACCTCTTTTGCAGACTTTAGCTTTTGTGAAAAATCTGAAAAAAGGTATTTATCTACTTTTGTGGCTCTTGCCACATTAATTGCCATTTGATTTGTCAACTGGGGAATAATTGCACTTCTCCTATTCTTGGAAAATGCATGAAAAAGGTCAGTGAGGAGTTTTCCTGCACTGCTTGTATCTGGGAGTATTGCTTTGGCAAACTCCCCATTATTGTTAAGAATTTTGTCTAACACAGTTCCAATGGCAATGACTGCTGCAGCCAACTGTGACTGCATTGAGGTGTGGTATTTGTCTTTAATCAAGGAATTTTTAGGCAAGATCTGTATGATTTCCGGATTGATCAGAGGGCTGTTCAGTTCTTGACAGTTTTCGGGAACTGCATACTTATTGATAAGTTGTTCCCTTTCGTCTTTATTCAGGCCATTCGACAGAATATGTACCCAGCGTGGGACTATAGCCTTATGTAAGTAAATTTTTTCTGCTCCTAGAGCTCCGGGATCCTCTCCTAGGCACTCCAGAATTTCTCGGTCCAATATCAACTCATCCATGTCTTGCATAATGACCGTGTCTATTCGGGGGCCATCTATGTGTCTTATGTTGTTGGGTGCCTGTAAAATGTCTTGGGGACCATCTAGCTGATCCATGTTGTTGGATGTTTGTGGGGGGTTAAAGCCTCCATTACCATTTTTGTTACGGGGAGGGGTAAGACCTCCACAACGATTTTTGTTATAGGGAGGGGTGAAACCTCCACGACCATTTTTGTTACAAGGAGGGGTGAAACCTCCCCAGCCACTGGGAGAATGCTCCCTATGATTACTGGATCGTCTGCTGAGCTGTGCTTCCAACATGCAGATCCTCTTCTCCAGTTCTTGTTGTTGGCTATTGGAGGTTCGTGATCTTCCACTGTAGGAAGAGCGGCGGGAACGACTCCTGTGTGAGTCAGATCCTTGGTCAGACCTTTGGCGAGCATGCCGACTACGTGAGCGGGTTCTCCGTCTTCGGCTCGACGATCTAGACCTGTGACGCCGAGATCGGGACCTACGACGGTGCGAACGGGATCTACGAGAACGTGATCGGGACTCCGTCGAGGATTCATGCCTTCTAGACGACGACCTCGTGGGCGACTTTTGAGACTTTGATTTCCGTGCGCTGCCTACGGACTGTGGGGAGCTGCTTTCTTTCATAGAGAAAGAACGGCACCCTATGTTTTCCATCCTAAAATATCCTGAAAAGGACTAATTATATAAATATTAAATCAAAAAATTATTATTTTACCAAAAAACGTGCTTACCACCATAGACGCAAAAACAAAGATGAGAGAAAGGAAATTGGTTAGATGGTAGGCAGACCGCACAGTCGGTAAAGGTGGGTTTACACCAACCTTTTTTCTTTTTATATCAGAATCTTTAAAAAATTGCGTCCACCTAGCAGTAAAGGCATTACTACTACTTGTATCATATATCTTGTAAACTATGAAGGATGAAGCGCTTCATATAATTCATAAGTTCCTCAATGGAATACGAAAACTGAAAAAGTGCATGTCAATGGAATGCAACACCGAGCCAGTTGTGCACTAGTGCTGCACTCATTTTCCCAATGGAATACGGCATAACAAAAAGCCTTTTTCCTCGAGGTTACTAGTCACTCATTTAAGTTACTCGAAATGACGTCAAGTTACTCGGAGGCACCGCTGTATGACGTCAGACAGTCAGCTGTGGATGACATTTCCAATTGTTTGTTTTTGTTTTTATCAGCAATTTCCGAAATGCAGAAAATAATTCGTTGTTTCCACCAATGCATGCCCACCCCGATTCAAAAAACGTATCACGGGCCATGGATTTGCACCAGTCTTAAATGCAGCGTTACCTGATGCGTTTTTTGAATCGGGGTGGAAACAGAGTGCTCCTTTGGTATTCTGTGGTAAGGCCGCAGTACCACAGAACACCAAAGGCCGTACATTTTAAAACTAGTTGCAGTTGAATTGATATAGTACCAACTTCATTTTCTACCGTTACCAAACATAATTCGTTGTTAATATATATATATATATATATATATATATATATATATATATATATATATATATATATATATATATATATATATATATATATATATATATATATATATATATCAAACATTTTGAAAAGAAAAACAAAAAAAACGATCTTAACCACAAAATATTTCAGCAACCACGTCTGCTAGGCTGGTTACACTGTGTGGTTACTCGTGACGTCATAGTTAGTGTTACTCAGCGAAGAAAAACAGAAAACGAGTAACCAGGTTACCTGGTAACTTGTAGTTACTGCGAGGAAAAAGGCTTAAAACGGGACTACCTATTTAAGCGACCAGAATTTTATTGACCAATTTTTTATACACCCTATATCATTATTCTTAAGACATCTTTTTACAACTTTTTTTTGTTGGCCTATGCTATTTGTTATGGTAAACACCTGATAACTGTCAAAAAGTTATCTCAAAAATTATGATATGGCGTTTAATTTTCGATGCAGAGCGAATTGTTTGAGGCAAGGCCAACACAAAAATACAGGCCACGACCATGAAAAAATCAGCTGTTGTCCGGGGGCTGACTTTTACATTGGGTCTTATGGAAGGTCAGACGTTTTTTTATGATATTTTTAAAATGGCCCTACAGATTTCCACGAAATTTCAGTCAAATATTCTCAGACACTATCCTCATATTCCACCAAACTTTTGTAAGGATGCAAGGTGATTAAAAGGTTAAAATCTTGAAAATTTAGCATTTTTTATTCTGAATTCAAATTACTCGCCATGTACCGCATGCCAACTGTTATATTTGACTTTGTCATCTGTGTTTGTCATAATCGCTTCTGTTATAAATTTAATTTTTGTGTGAGCTAATGAAGCCCCAAGTAACACAAATTGCTAAAAAACAGCTACCAAAACACTTTAACAGCAAAACTGAAAGTAAAATAGCTATTACAGCTGTATGCCGTTTCACTGCTAAGCAGCTTCTAAAGTGTTGTCGTTGCTGATTAGGCAATCTTTATTTAGCTCTCACAGTGTCCATGACAGCTCCAAAATATAGCACGTTAACATTAAAGTAATTTTGTCTAGAAATAAACTGGCAACTATTGCAAAATAGCTATTTCCTGTAATGGACAGAGACTTTTACTCAAATGGCTGAAGAAAAACTTGTTATGTTCTACACTACTGTGATATAATCGCGTAAAAAAGGCGGTTCTCATCGTCAAAATGTTTGGCAATAGCTTGTCAAAACGCAAGCGCCTCGAAAATTCAGAATAATAAACGTTTTTTTTCGGTGTTTGTTTTTAGGTTAGAAATTCCTTTATTACCATTATCCTCAAAATACCTTATAAATCAATTCTTAGTCATATTTTATTGAATTTAGCACTTTCTAGAATTTATTTAGGCCCGGGATCACCTGGAAATTAATATTTTTTTAGTCCATAAATTTAAAGAAAAATAAATAGGAAAACTATCATGGCCGCCTCGGCCGTCTCATTGGTTTCAGCAGTTTAACTCTAGACAAGCTATTTTTTAAAACTTAAGCCTAAATAATGTTGATTTGTAGCTAACTTGCGTTCTAACAATTGGCCCATTATGTAATACGAAAAAGAAAAGAAGAGTCACAGATGTTACCTGTCATCTTGGGCGCTGTCACAATAACAAAATAAACAAATATCTCAATTAAAAATTGTGCAAACGTTAGAAGATAAAGTTATTATGTGCCCTACCACAGTACCCCACCAGTGGGAAGCAAAAAACATACTATTTTGGCCACCGCCTTCAGAAACCCTTAAGTTGGGTTTATACAGAAACATAGCATAACATAAGACATAGCATGACATAAGATATCATTACAGAAGGAAACCCGTAAGGCTGTGTATACAAAAAATATAATAACATGACATAACATACAAGCTTGGCCCAAGTACTTTAAATGAGGCCCCACACACTCTAAGTAATTGGTAATTGCAAGGGGAGAATTCCCAAAGTGGTCGGTGCTGGCAATTGACTCTGGTGCACTTTGCTTGGAATCAGGTGAGTCTAAATAAACTGACTACCAAAGCCTCTTGACTTGAAGTTAAAAAAAACAGAAACCGAGTGTCATTCAAACCAATGAGATTAAAAAAATATTTTTTGATCTGATGGATTCAAACATTGTGTCCCTGAATGACAGGTTTTCATAGTTTGTCATTAAGAAACACTACTTTTTTTTTAACATTCTGATTTGACTGTTTTTTACTAAACACACTTGTGCCAAGTAAGAAAAAATTAAAAAAGCATGTTACATTGCCTTGGTTTTTTTAATTTTTAGGTAAAAAAGTTTTATTTACATTTTTTAATTTTAGAAAGCAGTTAAAAGAAATGAAGTACAAATACCAGAAAGCATCCCAGAATGGGGCCCATTTGCTCACCCCTTGGAAATGTGAGCAAGGAAGCCAAAAAGGGGGTCTGCTTGCAATTGACTCCAACTCATTTTACACAATTTTTTTTTATAATTATTAAAATTAAATTATTTAATACAGGAAATTAAACATCTTTGCTTTAATACCACGAATGAATGATAGTGGCGATTAGCACCCTTAAAGGATCTAACCTGGCACGTAGACATGTTTTTCTGGGTATGTTGTGCACAAATGTATTGTGTATGACTCGGATAACAATTTAAATTCTATCTAGTAAACACAACCCAGTAGACTTCAAATTATATTTAAGGCCAGAAACTTAGTCATCATGATATACCACATAATGCCATAGTTATAGCCTTAGACCACTGGTGGGTCATATACCTTTTGACATAATCAACAGGGTACGGAGAGCCACAATGTGCCTGCACTAGCTGTTAGTTCCAAATAGACTCCATATATTCAATTCTTTATTGTACATCGACTTATAAAAGTATTTACAATGTCAAATTTTACAGCAAAAAATACTATATAATATTACATTTAACTCTAGTCAATGATCAAAAAGGTCATTAATGCTATAGAAACATTTATCAATAAGGTAGCTGTGTAGTCTTTTTTTGAACTGTTTTTCTGATGTGACTTTATTTATTTCATTAGGAATTTTGTTATATACATAACTAGCAAAACATTTTGGACTTTTCCTAAAAGCTGATAGATGAAAATTTGGAATCAAGATTTTACTTGTTTGCCTAGTATTATAGTCATGACTTGTTGAAACTGTTGGGAATTTGCTTTTGTTTCTCCTTACAAACATAGCCGCCTCAAGTATCAAAATGCCATAAATAGTAAGTAGCTTTTGATTTTTAAATATAGGCCTACATGATTCCACAGGGCTCAAGGAAAGAATCTTCCTTAAGATTCGTTTCTGAAGCACAAAAACCCTCCCAATTTCGCATGATTGACCCCAATAAAGAATCATGTATTTCAGATGACTGTATACCAAAGCATAATATACATATATAAGTTGTTTTGTTGTTAATATGTTTTTCAAATTAACTATTGCAAAGTATGCAGAGTTGAGTTTTCCAGCTACATGGTCAATATGACAGGTCCAGGTAAGCTGGCTATCGATATGTAATCCTAAGAACTTATAGCTGTCAACCCTATCAACATTTACACCATTCATGGAGAGGACAAAGTTTGGTACTAACTTTCTCTTGTGAAACACCATGTATTTAGTTTTGCTCTCATTGACTAGCAGTTTGTTACTAGTACACCATTCATGAAACTTATCAAGCATGAGATTTGACTTTTCGATAAGAGTTTCTAGGGATTCACACGATATGACAATGGTGGAATCATCGGCATACAGAACGATTTTTATTTTATCCCCTGGGGACCAAAAACTTTCTAGAAAACTTACAAGGTCATTAATAAACAGAATAAATAGGAGTGGGGATAGCACACTACCTTGTGGCACCCCATATCTTTCTTTGCTCACAAGTACTAGAGAAATCTGAACCAAACTTTAACTTTATTTTCCTACCTGTCATAAAAGAGGAACAAGATTTCTGAAATCACCTCGAAACCCTAAATCATTCAGTTTTTGAATAAGGAACACACTATCAACACAATCAAATGCACGTGTGAGGTCAAAATAGAGAGCAACAGTGAACTTGCTTGAGTCCATTGAGTTGTAAATTGCTTGAGTGAAATCATAAGTGGCAGTATTAGTTGACAATTTATCTCTGAAACCATGCTGTGCATTTGAGAGAAGGTTTTCATGATTCAGGAATGACCTCATTCTATTTACATTTATTTTCTCAAAGATTTTGGAAAAAGACAGAAGGCCAGTGATAGCTATCTATAATTCTCGAGAAGCTGGCAATTACCTTTCTTAAATAAAGGGACAACATGTCCTAATTTAAGTTTGTCTGGAAAGGTACCACTTGTAACAAACAAATTGTACAGAAACCTAAGAGGATACTTGATATAATCCCATATATACTCAAGAGCAAATACTGGAATATTCTCATTGCTACAGCATGCTTTTTTATGGATTTCTCATAGAAGAAAATGGAATTGACGTTATATGCTGGTAAAGTACATTGGCTATGGGGTAGTACTGACAGTTTTTCTATTACACTACTGGAGAAATATTCACAAAAAGCATTTGCTATTTCGGCTGACTTAGTTAGGACAGAGCCATTTGTATCGATAAAGTACTACTAGCACCCTGTATGTGGTGATTTCCTGAATGGCCAGGTTACCAAATCATTCAGAGAATCACCAGATTAACCCACCTCACTCATATCTATATTTTTTTTACATACTTGTCAAAGCTTGTCCATTACTAGACTACCCATGGGTCAAGGCTTCTTTAGTTAGCTCTTATGACAGGCCTGGGGATTACCTTGGTGCTATTATGCATATTCATAATCTAAAAAAATCTGATAAGAAAGGGGCCCCTCTTGCCTCTCCAACCCCCATGAATACACCATTGTATCAAATGTGTATTACATTGGTGAGTGGTCCAACAGATGGGTTCCAGAGACACAACAAAAAGGAGGACAATTTAGATTTTTTGAACATACATTGTATAGACTTAAAAAATTAATTAGGCAGTATATGATTTTCTTTTATAAAAAAATGTTTTTTTTCTAACATGCCAAAAGTTTTTTGTACCTCTAAAATTTTCTAAATACCTACTTTAAAATAAATGGAAATTCTTGAGAAACCATATTTATTACACAATAAGTATTACCAAAATAGTTTTTTACTCAGTTACATAGGTAATACACCAGAATGTGCCTTTGTACAGTCGAACCTCTATAACTCGAACCTGAAGGGACAACCAAAACAGTTCGAGTTATGGAGAGTTTGAGTTATAGAAACTCGAGTTACATGGGTTAAAATACATGTAAAAAGTGCAGGGACCGCTTAAAAGGTTCGAGTTATAGAGAGGTTTGACTGTATTTAAAGTTCTCTAGAAACAGGTGGGGGGAGGTGATAGCCTCCATTCTCTCTGGGATCACTACTGGTAAGGGAGACCTTAGTAGGAATAGGTGGAGGAAATTTTTGTTTTTAAGGTAGCTAGGTAAATAAAAAACAAGAAATTTATTTATTTAGTTATTCAACTGATAAACTGGGTTCTTAATGCCCAGGGTGCAACACCTTAGAGGGCCTAACACAATGGGTTAAACAAGTGGATCCATACCTTATTTGTGAGCCTGGCCTGATTATGTGCTAAGGTAAACCAAGTCTACAGTACTCTACTAGTATTTGTACACTTGCTGTCGGCAGCTCACATAGTGCACAATGGTGACAAAGTTGGTGCTTAATTATATAACATCTTTTAATGCTAAGCAGGCAGAAAAATGAAGGACCGATGTACCAAAATCAAGCGTTATGTTTGGCCATGGTGCATTATGGTGTTATATAAACCAACCCTTAAGTTACACCAAAAAATAGACAGACTGATGAAAAAATTTTGACAGCACTTTTAAGGTTCACTCAGGACTGATAAATACCAGGCAGGGACCCCTTGATTGGCCCTATTGTGCGCTCCCTGACAAGGCATCGCGCCAGGGTTTCAAGGAACCAGTCATTGTTTACCCAACTTTAGTTCCCTCTCAAAGATAAAGGGATACTCTAAAAGATGGGCAAATAAACTATCCTTTATGGCAAACACCAAATTGCTTGTTTAACCCTTTGCTTCCGAGAAGACATATTTTTTGAAATTATTGATAATATTGAAATCAATGCTTCCTTAGGACTTTAGAACACATAAAAAATTACTAAAATTTTTTTTTTTTATGTATTTTTTTTGTAATGCTATGGTTTCACCATGTAACCACTAGGAAACTATGGTTTTTTTCATTATTTAAAAAAAAATAATATTAAAGTCAAAACGATTTATTTTTATAAGAAAACATGGTACTACTTCTTATGAAACAGTAAAAAACAATTTTTCTTATCCGAAAGGCACAATCCTACTTTGCAGCTCGTGCAAGACCATCTGGTTCTGTGCGGATTTTTACTGGAACTGCACAAGGCACATCTTCTTGAGGTTCCATGTTCTGGCATGTGTAAACACTCCGTAAAGCGATTTTCATAAGGCACTGCTTTTTTGAAATGACATGTTGTTGGAGAGCTTTTACATGAATTTTTCTGAGAATCGACTTTTCTTGGAGGACCAATCAAGCCTGCTGCTACAGAGATCCTATAAAATTTAAGGTTGGGCACGGATGATTCTGCTTTTTGTTTATATATAATAAAAGAGTTAAGTACACACAGGTCTACAAAGTACCAAATTATTCTGTGCCACCATTTTTTTGACTTTCTATCTATCTCATAAATGGACTTCAGCATGTCAGCTTTGTCAACGTAGCCCATGTGTTGATTGTAGTCTTTTACCATTGTCGAGCATTCTATGTCTTGTGAGCTTCCATCTTTTTGTTTCCTCGGTACGTTAGTTATAAGAGCAGGATTATGGTGGTTTCCCAAAAAGTTAACAATCTTTCTATCTTTCCATCTAACAAATGTTAGGCCATCTTTGCTTACTCTCCAATCTGATTCCCCTCTAGTTTTTAATTCTTTGTCCCCCTTTATGTCAGTTGGAAGATCTTTTCTATTAGGCCTCAGAGTACCACAGGCATATATCAGGTCAGATTGAAGAGATTTTTGCAGTTGTACGGAATTAAAAAAGTTATCAAAATATACATGATATCCTTTGCCTACCAGATCTCGAGTTAAATTGGAAATCACCCTAGTGCCCAAGTCTTTGTCTGGTTGGTCATTTGTTTTTCCAGTATATATATCAAACTGGCAAACATATCCAAATTCATCAGCTCTGATCCACACCTTATAACCTCGTTTTATTGGTTTGAGTGGCATATATTGTTTCAAGAAGCTACGACCTTTGAAACGAATCATAGACTCGTCGATGGACTGGTTCTTTGATGGAAAGTAGCACTTTCTAAAGGTTTGTGATAAAGTATTTAACAACGGCCGCACTTTGTATAATCTGTCATAATTTGGCGAATCACGATCAGGCATAAGAGAGTTATCAGCAAGATGGATATTACTCAAGAGCCAGGCAAATCTATCTCTTGTCATTACGGAACTAATGTATTGATCTCTCAACTCAGGCTTTGACGACCAATAGTCGGTATAACTAGGCAATTTTTTTATACCCATCAGTATATTTATGCCTATAAAAGTTTTCATTTCTTTGGAGTTGGTATGCGTAAATGAGGAGTCTCCTCCACGCTTTTGAAGGGCATAGAGGTTCGTTTGAAATACCAGTACTTCAATGAAATTTTCAGGAAATAACGCCAAAAACACCTCAAGTGGCGTGTCCATATCATCAGTAGTTTGTGGTCCAGTTTTTTCCGTAAATTCCTTGATGTTCTTGATACAGTGGTCGACTGATTTTGTCCATATTGTTTTTTTGTTTATTTCTCGAGTGCGGATCACAGATAAAGGTTCAAGGTCCTCTTCGTCCCAAGAATCTTCAGCAGAAATATTACTCAAAACCTCCATATCAATGTCTTGAATACCACTCGTTTCATCTTGAAAAATTATCGGCATGTCCTCAAAGTTAGTTAAATTATTGCTGATAATGCCGTCTTCTTCTTCGTCAGTATCAATCTCAGACTCACCGCCCGACGGAATTTCCTCCAACATGGTGTAAAGGTCTTGAGAATCCAGGTCCTCAAGTTCTTTCAATGTATATCTTTTTTTTTCTAAAACAAAAAAAAAATGTTTTAGTTTCCTACTGGTTTCGCCGTGAAACCGTCAAGTTTAATTGTCAATAAAAACCATATTTACAAAAAAAATATATCAGTGAGCTTATAAATAATATTTTAACACATTTATACTTATATACTAGTAAAAAAACTTACCTGCCATGGTCAAAAACACAAAAAAACACCTCTTTTACCATATAACCTCAAAACGCCTGTGCACAAAGATAAATCGCAAGCTATTGGCCGACCTACGAATATACGGCGACCTTTGCAGCAGCGAAATATATTGGAGCACGCTATATAGATGGCGTCTGGTGTTGTGGTTCCACGCAGAGTCCATTAGGAACGTAACAAAAAATTTTTGAATATGAGGTTTTACGGTGAAACCACTAGGAAGCAAAGGGTTAAAAAAAAAACACAACCACAGTTTAGGTTAAAAAAGAAAACAACAAACAGAAGGCACGGTCCGTAAAGAAACCGGTTGCGTAACTCGGTGTTTAGGCGGCCGGGTCGTGACGTCAGGGCTACGTCACAGTTTTCCTAGAAATCAGCAGTCAAACGCTGTTTATATCGAAATTTCATCTTTTGCGAGGAAATTTTGAAATTTTTGGGTGTTTTCGTCTTGTAAGTGTTTAAATACCTGTTACGTGCTTACTATAAATGTATTAAAAACTAAGTAAAATAACTGGTGAGGTTTTAATTATAATTAAAATTTTAACAAACACAAATTTTTCTGTGTCGGTTGTTTCCTACCCATACAATGTGGGTCATACAAGGTTACAAGGGGAGCTGGAAAATAGACCTTAGGGGGAATGGGTTTTCTCTCTATACTGCATCTGATATCTGCAACCAACACATAATGTTTCAGATAACTTTTTGATAGTTATCATCACAATCAGTATTGGCCAGGAGAAAGATTATGAAATGAACTTTACATACACATAGAAAATTACTAATAGTTTAAAAAATACTCAATGTTGTTGGCTGCTTTTAAGGCGCCTACTAAAAATAGTTCTTAAATGATGTACCTATTACACAACATACCTACCTTTTCTTGAAAAAAAATTAAACTTAAAAAAAAGTAATTTTAATATTTCTTAAAAATTGAGGAAAATAATATTGCTGTTAATTTATTTTAAATATTTGATTTATTTTCCTAAAGTTAAAAATAACGAAAATATTCCAAATTCAAAATTAGGCTTAGACTACTTTCTACCAACTAAAATTAAAATACTTACGTAATTTTGAATTTAAAATGTCTTCGTTATTATTTTAAACTTTAGGCAAAAATGTTTTTGAAAAAAATTGTTTAGAGTTAAATGGCCTATCAAAAAAAAAAAATAATAAAATACAGGGTATTTTTTAAAATGTTTTTTGAAAAACTCAAAAAGCGATGCTCTATTTTTTTTAAATTTGAGTATCTTAAACAGCATTAAAAATTCTACTAATTTGCCAATTTAAACTTTTTGCTATCTTTAATAATAAAAAATTTAGCAATGGTGGACACTTAACTTGGAACACTCTCTATAACGCTCAAGCAGGAGTGAAGTAATATTAGCACAATATAGTTTAAAAGCAAAAACTCTGCTGTGAAAGTGTTGTCAGAGCTTAGTTTTTGCTGTAAAACAGCTAGCTGTGGTTTAGAAATTATTTTAGCTATAGAACCTCTCTAATAGCAGGTGTTTATGGATAAAATGGCTATTGATGTAATATTACCCAGGACTTGCTCTTTTAAAGTTAAATAATTGCTAATAAGCATAAATAAAGCTAGCTAAATAAAATAAATTTTAAGCTCTTATTCCTATTATTTAGCTACAAAAAGCGGCAATATAGCAATTTTGTATTTTAAGCTGTTTATTACAAAACTTTTGAACAGCCCCTACAATGCTTGGCCAGAAGACCAGAGCGATTATGACTGTTGAAAAAAGGAGGATTTATTGTCAAATTACTAGTCGTTAAATACCGAGATGAATTCCAAGACGTGCGCAAGCGTTGTTCTGTCACTTCTGCCAACCAATCAACTGAGAGATATTTCAGTATGGTTTTATACAGCAAAACTTTAATAATTTCCAGTTCTTTTTTATGAAAATTCGTCGTTTTTGTGCTGTGAAAATGCCGGTGACGTGCAAGTTGTGTGACAAATTATTTAGTGCCCAATTTAATTTGAATAAACACTGTCAAAGTAAACATGGCATACAAAAACAAAGGTATTCCTATGCAGAAAGTGTTTTTATGTTTAGATGCCTAGAATGTAAATGATACTTATTTACCTAATCTGTGTGTAAATGCTCCTTCCCAAAAAACTTGGATCTGTGTGATGATTTGAAATACAAACACAATCAAGAAATACTTGAAGAAACATTGGAGTTGAGAGTCAATACTCCCATGGCAAAACAAAATAAACGTAAAATGCATAAGATCATATAGAAGACATACTGCATATACCTCAAAAAATATTAATCGCAGCACGTAGATATTGTATGTTTTTGAAATCAGAAAGAAAAGACAAATCTTAAAATGCAAAAATATACAGGGTGTTCCCTCTAAAAAAAATCGACTTCATTGTCACACCCTGTACAGGGTGTCCCAAATTCGTTGTTTTTTTGTGGTGTCGGGTATTTCTAGGGGAGATAGAAAAAACTGAACCCCCCTTTGCGACGCTCAAATTTTAAGAGAAGCCTAAAGGTGAAAACCACATTTAGATATAGCAAGCCGTTTTTAAGCTACGGAGTGTTTTTGTCTGCATTTTGGGAGGGGGTCTATAACTTTTTTGTTTATGAAAATTTTGTTTTTGTGTAAATAGCTTTCTTATAGATCTTTTCTTGAAGAATTGACAGATGTAAACGGTTTTTATTTATCTCTTTTGGTTTTTAAAATATTGCATAAAGTTGTTATTTTTCTTACAGAATAACTCTTTTTTTATTCGATTTTTCAAAACAGCTTCAAATTTCCTTTAAAATGATGAATCACACTCAATATTTTATTTTTTTATTGTTTTCTTTAATTTTATTTTTGAATCACCTCTTTATTTTTTTAGTTTTATAATTTTATATTAAAATATTTTAAACCCATTAAGCAAACTAAAATATGTGGTAAAAATAAAAAAAAATACAAAAATATAAAGAAATAAAGGGATCCTATCATAAAGAAAAATTAATTTTATGTGATATCTCAAAAACTAAACGTGACAAATGAAATTTAATTTAACAGTTGAATTCCTCTTAAAAAAGTGTCTTAAGAATGTTTTCACAGAAATAAAAAATATTAATAAATAAACAAGTTATAGACCCCTTCCCAAAATGCAGACTTTTTAAAAACACCCCGTAGTTTAAAAACGGCTTGCTATATCAAAGGGGGATCAGTTTTTTTTAGCCCCTCTAGAAATATTCGAAACCCCCCAAAAACATTGAATTTGGGACACTATGTACATGGTGACGGATAGAAAAAAATTATGTTGGCTTTTAAAGTTGTCATAATTAACCAAAAAAATCTCAATTTATTTTCAATGATAGAGTTGCTAAGTGCTCCGGTTATAAAAAACCACCCGGTACCGACATAAAATCATACCTAAAAATTAGAATTGACCATTATTTTATACCTTGAATTTTTTATTATACGTTAAGCTCTTCGATCTCGCGCCAATCACGGTATTCGCGCCAATAATTTAAATTAGACATTTTGACGTTAATTTTGGCGCATGCTCCTTTGATGGAATTCATCTCGGTATTTAACGACTCGTGTCAAATTGTTTCAGGCCTGATCCAAGGTTTGTAAACAAACCGGTTGTGTGGTAACTCCCAGCCAATGACGCGGCATTTTGCCTGCTCCACGGTCAACAAAGAAAGACCTATACGTTACATTATGAGAGAAATAAAGATAGGTCTATTTAAAAGCAGGAAAAATACCAAAATTTATTAAAAAATTAAATAATTTAAAAATTTATAATAAAAATTCCAATAGTTTTATAAATATCAGATTCAGGACACGATTATAAATACTTTTGCTACTCTCTTGTTCAATTTAATTAAATTTTTACGCCGAACTCTAAAGCAAACTAGCCACATATTATTGGTTTTTTTTGGTGGGTAGGAAATAAAAAAAACTAGATTTTTTTGTGTAAAATGTAATCAAAAATTTTTTTTAAAAGGATGTTAAAATGACTAGTCAATAAGGCAGTAAGGGAACATTCATAAATAACATAACGCAAAGATTCAGGATTTTTGATCACCTCTTCTTAACGCATTTTCAAGAAATATCATAAAAAATACATCGACTGTAACGCAAGGCTAATATTACTTTACTCCTGCTTGAGCGTTATACAGAGTGTTCCAAGTTAAGTGTCCACCATTGCTAACTTTTTAATTATTAAATATAGCAAAAAGTTTAAATTGGCAAATTAGTAGAATTTTTAATGCTGTTTAAGATACTCAAATTTAAAAAAAAATAGAGCATCGCTTTTTGAGTTTTTCAAAAAACAATTTAAAAAATACCCTTTTATTTTTTTTTTTTTGATAGGCCATTTAACTCTAAACAATTTTTTTCAAAAAAATTTTTGCCTAAAGTTTAAAATAATAACGAAGACATTTTAAATTCAAAATTACGTAAGTATTTTAATTTTAGTTGGTAGAAAGTAGTCTAAGCCTAATTTTGAATTTGGAATATTTTCGTTATTTTTAACTTTAGGAAAATAAATCAAATATTTAAAATAAATTAACAGCAATATTATTTTCCTAAATTTTTAAGAAATATTAAAATTACTTTTTTTTAAGTTCAATTTTTTTTCAAGAAAAGGTAGGTATGCTGTGTAATAGGTACATCATTTAAGAACTATTTTTAGTAGGCGCCTTAAAAGCAGCCAACAACATTGAGTATTTTTTAAACTATTAGTAATTTTCTATGTGTATGTAAAGTTCATTTCATAATCTTTGTCCTGGCCAATACTGATTGTGATGATAACTATCAAAAAGTTATCTTAAACATTATGTGTTGGTTGCAGATATCAGATGCAGTATAGAGAGAAAACCCATTCCGCCCAAGGTCTATTTTCCAGCTCCCCTTGTAACCTTGTATGGCCCACATTGTATGGGTAGGAAACAACCGACGCAGAAAAATTTGTGTTTGTTAAAATTTAAATTATAATTAAAACCTCACCAGTTCTTTTACTTAGTTTTTAATACATTTATAGTAAGCACGTACAGGTGTTTAAACACTTACAAGACGAAAACACCCAAAAATTTCAAAATTTCCTCGCAAAAGATGATATTTCGATATAAACAGCGTTTGACTGCTGATTTCTAGGAAAACTGTGACGTAGCCCTAACGTCACGGCCCAGCCGCCTAAACACCGAGTTACGCAACCGGTTTCTTTACGGACCGTGCCTTCTGTTTGTTGTTTTCTTTTCTAACCTAATCTGTGGTTGTGTTTTTTTTTAAACAAGCAATTTGGTGTTTGTTTAAACAAATGTCCACTCACAGCCATAAAGGATAGTTTATTTGCCCATCTTTTAGAGTATCCCTTTATCTTTGAGAGGGAACTAAAGTTGGGTAAACAGTGACTGGTTCCTTGAAACCCTGGTGCGATGCCTTGTCAGGGAGCGCACAATGGGGTCAATCAAGGGGTCCCTGCCTGGTACTTATCAGTCCTGAGTGAACCTTAAAAGTGCTGTCAAAATTTTTTCAACAGTCTGTCTGTTTTTTGGTGTAACTCAAGGGTTGGTTTATATAACACCATAATGCACCATGGCCAAACATAATGCTTGATTTTGGTACATCAGTCCTTCATTTTTCTGCCTGCTTAGCATTAAAAGATGATATATAATTAAGCACTAACTTTGTCACCATTGTGCACTATGTGAGCTGCCGACAGCAAGTGTACAAATACTAGTAGAGTACTGTAGACTTGGTTTACCTTAGCACATAATCAGGCCAGG
This sequence comes from Aspidapion aeneum, assembly GCA_963576565.1. Taxonomy (NCBI): domain Eukaryota; kingdom Metazoa; phylum Arthropoda; class Insecta; order Coleoptera; family Brentidae; genus Aspidapion; species Aspidapion aeneum. The sequence goes on from OY755038.1 coordinate 100,732,393, forward strand.
CTCACATATAAGGTATGGACCCACTTGTTTAACCCATTGTGTTAGGCCCTCTAAGGTGTTGCACCCTGGGCATTAAGAACCCAGTTTATCAGCTGAATAACTAAATAAATAAATTTCTTGTTTTTTATTTACCTAGCTACCTTAAAAACAAAAATTTCCTCTACCTATTTCTACTAAGGTCTGCCTTACCAGTGGTGATCCCAGAGAGGATGGAGGCTATCACCTCCCTCCACCTGTTTCTAGAGAACTTTAAATACAGTCGAACCTCTACAAGTCGAACCTCTCTATAACTTGAACCTTTTAAGCGGTCCCTGCACTTTTTACATGTATTTTAACCCATGTAACTCGAGTTTCTATAACTCGAACTCTCCATAACTCGAACTGTTTTGGTTGTCCCTTCAGGTTCGAGTTATAGAGGTTCGACTGTACAAAGGCAATACTTATTGTGTAATAAATATGGTTTCTCAAGAATTTCCATTTATTTTAAAGTAGGTATTTAGAAAATTTTAGAGGTACAAAAAACTTTTGGCATGTTAGAAAAAAAACATTTTTTTATAAAAGAAAATCATATACTGCCTAATTAATTTTTTAAGTCTATACAATGTACGTTCAAAAAATCTAAATTGTCCTCCTTTTTGTTGTGTCTCTGGAACCCATCTGTTGGACCACTCACCAATGTAATACACATTTGATAGAATGGTGTATTCATGGGGTTTGGAGAGGGAAGAGGGGCCCCTTTCTTATCAGATTTTTTTAGATTATGAATATGCATAATAGCACCAAGGTAATCCCCAGGCCTGTCGTAAGAGCTAACTAAAGAAGCCTTGACCCATGGGTAGTCTAGTAATGGACAAGCTTTGACAAGTATGTAAAAAAATATAGATATGAGTGGGGTGGGTTAATCTGGTGATTCTCTGAATGGATTTGGTAACCTGGCCATTCAGGAAATCACCACATACAGGGTACTAGTAGTACTTTATCGATACAAATGGCTTTGTCCTAACTAAGTCAGCCGAAATAGCAAATGCTTTTTGTGAATATTTCTCCAGTAGTGTAATAGAAAAACTGTCAGTACTACCCCATAGCCAATGTACTTTACCAGCATATAACGTCAATTCCATTTTCTTCTATGAGATATCCATAAGAAAGCATGCTGTAGTAATGAGAATATTCCAGTATTTGCTCTTGAGTATATATGGGATTATATCTAGTATCCACTTAGGTTTCTGTACAATTTGTTTGTTACAAGTGGTACCTTTCCAGACAAACTTAAATTAGGACATGTTGTCCCTTTATTTAAGAAAGGTGATTGCCAGCTTCTCGAGAATTATAGATAGCTATCACTGGCCTTCTGTCTTTTTCCAAAATCTTTGAGAAAATAAATGTAAATAGAATGAGGTCATTTCTGAATCATGAAAACCTTCTCTCAAATGCACAGCATGGTTTCAGAGATAAATTGTCAACTAATACTGCCACTTATGATTTCACTTAAGCAATTTACAACTCAATGGACCCAAGCAAGTTCACTGTTGCTCTCTATTTTGACCTCACACGTGCATTTGATTGTGTTGATAGTGTGTTCCTTATTCAAAAACTGAATGCTTTAGGGTTTCGAGGTGATTTCAGAAATCTTGTTCCTTCTTTTATGACAGGTAGGAAAATAAAGGTAGTTTGGTTCAGATTTCTCTAGTACTTGTGAGCAAAGATATGGGGTGCCACAAGGTAGTGTGCTATCCCCACTCCTATTTATTCTGTTTATTAATGACCTTGTAAGTTTTCTAGAAAGTTTTTGGTCCCCAGGGGATAAAATAAAAATCGTTCTGTATGCCGATGATTCCACTATTGTCATATCGTGTGAATCCCTAGAAATTCTTATCGAAAAGTCAAATCTCATGCTGGATAAGTTTCATGAATGGTGTACTAGTAACAAACTGCTAGTCAATGAGAGCAAAACTAAATACATGGTGTTTCACAAGAGAAAGTTAGTACCAAACTTTGTCCTCTCCATGAATGGTGTAAATGTTGATAGGGTTGACAGCTATAAGTTCTTAGGATTACATATCGATAGCCAGCTTACCTGGACCTGTCATATTGACCATGTAGCTGGAAAACTCAACTCTGCATACTTTGCAATAGTTAATTTGAAAAACATATTAACAATAAAACAACTTATATATGTATATTATGCTTTGGTATACAGTCATCTGAAATACATGATTCTTTATTGGGGTCAATCATGCGAAATTGGGAGTGTTTTTGTGCTTCAGAAACGAATCTTAAGGAAGATTTTTTCCTTGAGCCCTGTGGAATCATGTAGGCCTATATTTAAAAATCAAAAGCTACTTACTATTTATGGCATTTTGATACTTGAGGCGGCTATGTTTGTAAGGAGAAACAAAAGCAAATTCCCAACAGTTTCAACAAGTCATGACTATAATACTAGGCAAACAAGTAAAATCTTGATTCCAAATTTTCATCTATCAGCTTTTAGGAAAAGTCCAAAATGTTTTGCTAGTTATGTATATAACAAAATTCCTAATGAAATAAATAAAGTCACATCAGAAAAACAGTTCAAAAAAAGACTACACAGCTACCTTATTGATAAATGCTTCTATAGCATTAATGACCTTTTTGATCATTGACTAGAGTTAAATGTAATATTATATAGTATTTTTTGCTGTAAAATTTGACATTGTAAATACTTTTATAAGTCGATGTACAATAAAGAATTGAATATATGGAGTCTATTTGGAACTAACAGCTAGTGCAGGCACATTGTGGCTCTCCGTACCCTGTTGATTATGTCAAAAGGTATAGGACCCACCAGTGGCTATAACTATAGCATTATGTGGTATATCATGATGACTAAGTTTCTGGCCTTAAATATAATTTGAAGTCTACTGGGTTCTAACTACTAGATAGAATTTAAATTGTTATCCGAGTCATACACAATACGTACATTTGTGCACAACATACCCAGAAAAACATGTCTACGTGCCAGGTTAGATCCTTTAAGGGTGCTAATCGCCACTACCATTCATTCGTGGTATTAAAGCAAAGATGTTTAATTTCCTGTACATTAAATAATTTAATTTTAATAATTATAAAAAAAAATTGTGTAAAATGAGTTGGAGTCAATTGCAAGTAGACCCCCTTTTTGGCTTCCTTGCTCACATTTCCAAGGGGTGAGCAAATGGGCCCCATTCTGGGATGCTTTCTGGTCTTTGTACTTCATTTCTTTTAACTGCTTTCTAAAATTAAAAAATGTAAATAAAACTTTTTTACCTAAAAATTAAAAAAACCAAGGCAATGTAACATGCTTTTTTAATTTTTTCTTACTTGGCACAAGTGTGTTTAGTAAAAAACAGTCAAATCAGAATGTTAAAAAAAAATAGTGTTTCTTAATGACAAACTATGAAAACCTGTCATTCAGGGACACAATGTTTGAATCCATCAGATCAAAAAATATTTTTTTAATCTCATTGGTTTGAATGACACTCGGTTTCTGTTTTTTTTTTACTTCAAGTCAAGAGGCTTTGGTAGTCAGTTTATTTAGACTCACCTGATTCCAAGCAAAGTGCACCAGAGTCAATTGCCAGCACCGACCACTTTGGGAATTCTCCCCTTGCAATTACCAATTACTTAGAGTGTGTGGGGCCTCATTTAAAGTACTTGGGCCAAGCTTGTATGTTATGTCATGTTATTATATTTTTTGTATACACACCCTTACGGGTTTCCTTCTGTAATGATATCTTATGTCATGCTATGTCTTATGTTATGCTATGTTTCTGTATAAACCCAACTTAAGGGTTTCTGAAGGCGGTGGCCAAAATAGTATGTTTTTTGCTTCCCACTGGTGGGGTACTGTGGTAGGGCACGTAATAACTTTATCTTCTAACGTTTGCACAATTTTTAATTGAGATATTTGTTTATTTTGTTATTGTGACAGCGCCCAAGATGACAGGTAATATCTGTGACTCTTCTTTTCTTTTTCGTATTACATAACGGGCCAATTGTTAGAACGCAAGTTAGCTACAAATCAACATTATTTAGGCTTAAGTTTTAAAAAATAGCTTGTCTAGAGTTAAACTGCTGAAACCAATGAGACGGCCGAGGCGGCCATGATAGTTTTCCTATTTATTTTTCTTTAAATTTATGGACTAAAAAAATATTAATTTCCAGGTGATCCCGGGCCTAAATAAATTCTAGAAAGTGCTCAATTCAATAAAATATGACTAAGAATTGATTTATAGGGTATTTTGAGGATAATGGTAATAAAGGAATTTCTGACCTAAAAACAAACACCGAAAAAAAAACGTTTATTATTCTGAATTTTCGAGGCGCTTGCGTTTTGACAAGCTATCTTGACCTGTTTTATCAGAAAAGTTAACCTGCCAAACATTTTGACGATGAGAACCGCCTTTTTTACGCGATTATATCACAGTAGTGTAGAACATAACAAGTTTTTCGTCAGCCATTTGAGTAAAAGTCTCTGTCCATTACAGGAAATAGCTATTTTGCAATAGTTGCCATTGTTTCTTATTTATTTCTAGACAAAATTACTTTAATGTTAACGTGCTATATTTTGGAGCTGTCATGGACACTGTGAGAGCCAAATTAAGATTGCCTAATCAGCAACGACAACACTTTAGAAGCTGCTTAGCAGTGAAACGGCATACAGCTGTAATAGCTATTTTACTTTCAGTTTTGCTGTTAAAGTGTTTTGGTAGCTGTTTTTTAGAAATTTGTGTTACTTGGGTACCACCCAAAAACCAACTACTACCACCTCCCCCTAGAGTCTACCATCAAAAAATCAACTACTACCACCTTCCCCTAGCTTCTGCCACCAAAAAACCAACTACTACCACCTTCCCTTAGCCTCTACCACTAAATAATCAACTACTACAACCTCCCCCTAGATTCTGCCATCAAAAAATCAACTACTACCACCTCCCCCTAGCTTCTACTAGCGAAAAACAAACTAACCTTCCCCTAGCTTCTACCAGCAAAAAACCAACTATTACCACCTCCCCCTAGATTCTACCACCTGAAAATCAACTACTACCACATTCCCCTAGCTTCTACCAGCAAAAAACCAACTACTACCACGTTCCCCTAGCTTCTACCAGCAAAAAACCAACTACTACCATCTTCCCCTAGCTTCTACCACCCAAAAAATCAACTACTACCAACAATTTTTTTATAATTTTCGATGCAGAGCGAATTGTTTGAGGTCGAAACAAATCATAACTAATAAATCAAAGCTACTACCACTTTCCCCTGGCCTCTACCACAAAAAAATCAACTACTACCACCTCCCCCTAGCGTCTACCATCAAAAAATCAACTACTACCACCTTCCCCTAGCTTCTGCCAACAAAAAACCAACTACTACCACCTTCCCTTAGCCTCTACCACTAAAAAATCAACTACTACCACCTCCCACTAGATTCTACCACCAGAAAATCAACTACTACCACCTTCCCCTAGTTTCTGCCACCAAAAAACCAACTACTACCACCTTCCCTTAGCCTCTACCACTAAAAAATCAACTACTACCACCTCCCCCTAGATGCTACCACCAAAAAATCAACAACCACCACCTCCCCCTAGCTTCTACCAGCAAAAAACCAACTACTACCACATTCCCCTAGCTTCTACCACCAAAAAACCAACTACTACCACCTTCACCTAGCTTCTACCAGCAAAAAACCAACTACTACCATCTTTCCCTAGCTTCTACCACACAAAAACCAACTACTACCACCTTCCCCTAGCTTCTACCAGCAAAAACCAACTACTACCACCTCCCCCTAGCTTCTACTAGCAAAAAACCAACTGACCTTCTCCTAGCTTCTACCAGCAAAAAACCAACTACTACCACCTTCCCCTAGCTTCTACCAGCAAAAAACCAACTACTACCATCTTCCCCTAGCTTCTACCACCCAAAAACCAACTACTACCACCTTCCCCTAGCTTCTACCAGCAAAAAACCAACTACTACCATCTCCCCCTAGATTCTACCACCAAAAAATCAATTATTACCACCTCCCCCTAGCTTCTATCAGCAAAAAACCAACTACTACCACATTCCCCTAGCTTCTACCACCAAAAAACCAACTACTACCACCTTCACCTAGCTTTTACCAGCAAAAAACCAACTACTACCATCTTCCCCTAGATTCTACCACCAAAAAATCAACTACTACCACCTTCCCCTAGCTTCTACCAGCAAAAAACCAACTACTACCACCTCCCCCTAGATTCTACCACCAAAAAATCAACTACTGCCACCTCCCCCTAGCTTCTACCAGCAAAAAAACCAACTACTACCATCTTCCCCTAGCTTCTACAAGCAAAAAACCAACTACTACCATCTTCCCCAGGCTTTTACCACCGAAAAATCAACTACTACCACCTCCCCCTAGACTCTACCACCCAAAAACCAACTACTACCACCTCCCCCTAGCTTCTACCAGCAAAAAATCAACAACTCCATCTTCCACTAGCTTCTACCACCCAAAAAACCAACTACTACCACCTCCCCCTAGATTCTACCACCAGAAAATCAACTACTACCACCTTCCCCTAGTTTCTGCCACCAAAAAACCAACTACTACCACCTTCCCTTAGCCTCTACCACTAAAAAATCAACTACTACCACCTCCCCCTAGATGCTACCACCAAAAAATCAACTACCACCACCTCCCCCTAGCTTCTACCAGCAAAAAACCAACTACTACCACATTCCCCTAGCTTCTACCACCAAAAAACCAACTACTACCACCTTCACCTAGCTTCTACCAGCAAAAAACCAACTACTACCATCTTTCCCTAGCTTCTACCACCCAAAAACCAACTACTACCACCTTCCCTTAGCCTCTACCACTAAAAAATCAACTACTACCACCTCCCCCTAGATTCTACCACCTGAAAATCAACTACTACTACATTCCCCTAGCTTCTACCAGCAAAAAACCAACTACTACCACCTTCCCCTAGCTTCTACCAGCAAAAAACCAACTACTACCATCTTCCCCTAGCTTCTACCAGCAAAAAACCAACTACTACCATCTCCCCCTAGATTCTACCACCAAAAAATCAATTATTACCACCTCCCCCTAGCTTCTATCAGCAAAAAACCAACTACTACCACATTCCCCTAGCTTCTACCACCAAAAAACCAACTACTACCACCTTCACCTAGCTTTTACCAGCAAAAAACCAACTACTACCATCTTCCCCTAGCTTCTACCACCCAAAAACCAACTACTACCACCTTCCCCTAGCTTCTACCACCAAAAAACCAACTACTACCACCTTCACCTAGCTTCTACAAGCAAAAAACCAACTACTACCATCTTCCCCTAGCTTTTACCACCGAAAAATCAACTACTACCACCTCCCCCTAGACTCTACCACCCAAAAACCAACTACTACCACCTCCCCCTAGCTTCTACCAGCAAAAAATCAACAACTCCATCTTCCACTAGCTTCTACCACCCAAAAAACCAACTACTACCACCTCCCCCTAGATTCTACCACCAGAAAATCAACTACTACCACCTTCCCCTAGTTTCTGCCACCAAAAAACCAACTACTACCACCTTCCCTTAGCCTCTACCACTAAAAAATCAACTACTACCACCTCCCCCTAGATGCTACCACCAAAAAATCAACTACCACCACCTCCCCCTAGCTTCTACCACCAAAAAACCAACTACTACCACCTTCACCTAGCTTCTACCAGCAAAAAACCAACTACTACCATCTTTCCCTAGCTTCTACCACCCAAAAACCAACTACTACCACCTTCCCTTAGCCTCTACCACTAAAAAATCAACTACTACCACCTCCCCCTAGATTCTACCACCTGAAAATCAACTACTACCACATTCCCCTAGCTTCTACCAGCAAAAAACCAACTACTACCATCTTCCCCTAGCTACTACCACCCAACAACCAACTACTACCAACTTCCCCTAGATTCTACCATTAAAAAATCAACTACTACCACCTCCCCCTAGCTTCTACCAGCAAAGAATCAACTACTACCATCTTCCCCTAGAGTCTACCATCAAAAAATCAACTACTACCATCTTCCCCTAGCTTCTGCCACCAAAAAACCAACTACCACCACCTTCCCTTAGCCTCTACCACTAAAAAATCAAATACTACCACCTCCCCCTAGATTCTACCACCAAAAAATCAACTACTACCACCGCCCCTTAGTTTCTACCAGCAAAATACCAACTACTAACATCTTCCCTTAGCTTCTACCACCCAAAAACCAACTACTACTACCTTCCCCTAGCTTCTACAAGCAAAAAACCAACTACTACCATCTTCCCCTAGCTACTACCACCCAAAAACCAACTACTACCACCTTCTCCTAGCTTCTACCAGCAAAAAACCAACTACTACCACCTCCACCTAGAGTCTACCATCAAAAAATCAACTACTACTACCTTCTAGCTTCTACCAGCAAAAAACCAACTACTACCACATTCCTCTAGCTTCTACAACCAAAAAATCAACTACTACCACTTCCCCCTAGCTTCTACCAGCAAAAAATCAACAACTACCATCTTCCCCTAGCGTCTACCACCCAAAAATCAACTACTACCAACTCCCCCTAGATTCTACCACCAAAAAATCAACTACTATTACCTCCCCCTAGCTTCCACTAGCAAAATACCAACTACTACCATCTCCCCCTAGCTTCTACCACCCAAAAACCAACTACTACTACCTTCCCCTAGCTTCTACAAACAAAAAAACAACTACTACCATCTTCCCCTAGCTTCTACCACCCAAAAATCAACTACTGCCACCTTCTCCTAGCTTCTACCACAAAAAACCAACTACTACCACCTCCCCTTAGAGTCTACCATCAAAAAATCAACTACTACCACCTTCCCCTAGCTTCTACAACCAAAAAATCAACTACTACCACCTCCCCCTAGCTTCTACCAGCAAAAAACCAACTACTACCACTTTCCCCTGGCCTCTACCACTAAAAAATCAACTCCTACAACCTTCCCCTACAGTCTACCATCAAAAAATCAACTACTACTACATTCCCCTAGCTTCTGCCACCAAAAAACCAACTACTACCACCTTCCCTTAGCCTCTACCACTTAAAAATCAACTACTACCACCTCCCCCTAGATTCTACCACCAAAAAATCAACTACTACCACCTCCCCCTAGCTTCTACTAGCAAAAAACCAACTAACCTTCCCCTAGCTTCTACCAGCAAAAAACCAACTACTACCACCTCCCCCTAGATTCTACCAGCAAAAAACCAACTACTACCACCTCCCCCTAGATTCTACCACCTGAAAATCAACTACTACCACATTCCCCTAGCTTCTACCAGCAAAAAATCAACTACTACCACCTTCCCTTAGCCTCTACCACTGAAAAATCAACTACTACCACCTCCTCCTAAATTCTACCACCAAAAAATCAACTACTACCACCTTCCCCTAGCTTCTGCCACCAAAAAACCAACTACTACCACCTCCCCCTAGAGTCTACCATCAAAAAACCAACTACTACCATCTTCCCCTAGCTTCTACAAGCAAAAAACCAACTACTATCATCTTAGTAGTAGTTGATTTTTTGGTGGTAGAATCTAGGGGAAGGTGGTAGTACTTGATTTTTTAGTGGTAGAGGCTAAGGGAAGGTGGTAGTAGTTGGTTTTTTTAATGGCAGAAGCTAGGGGAAGGTAGTAGTAGTTGATTTTTTGATGATAGACTCTAGGGGAAGGTGGTAGTAGTTGGTTTTTTGCTGGTAGACTTTAGAAGGAGGTGGTAGTAGTTGATTTTTAAGTGGTAGAGGCCAGGGGAAAGTGGTAGTAGTTGGTTTTTTGCTTGTAGAAGCTAGGGGAAGGTGGTAGTAGTTAATTTTTGGGTATTAGAAGCTAGGGGAAGATGGTAGTAGTTGGTATTTTGCTGGTAGAAGCTAGGTGAAGGTGGTAGTGGTTGGTTTTTGGGTGGTAGAAGCTAGTACTACAAGAGCCCGTAACACAGAACTCTACGTTATCCGTACCATTAAAATTCATATTCAACAAGTGTCATATTAGCGTACACAAAGGTGTGCCTACTTTAGTTAACAACCAGACGTGGCCTGAAGTCGCTAATTAAACAAAATGTATGAAAAGATTTACAGGTGCGTTAACATTTTATAGTATCAGTTTAGACTCTATTGCAAGTATGTCATATAAACCCATTTATAAAAATATGATGATACTGCCACACCTCACCCCAGCTGGAAGACAGGCATACGCTCTTAAGTAAAATTTCATCTGTCGTTAAACCTGCATAAACGAGAAGCAGCATATTTTTTTTGGCACATATGTCAGTTACGCCCCCCTTATATATGTGTCTCATGCTGCCTTGCTGCTGCCTGGTTGCTGATAAGGCACACCATCTAGATGATAAGGGTTTTTAACACTCACGGACGTAAATTGATAACAAGATATTTTTTATAAAATAGCTGTCATATAGAGCCGGTAAGTTTAAAATAACTATGCTGCCCGACGTCCATTTGGCATACGCTAGGCACACCAGTGAAAATTATAAAATATTTTTGTTTCAAGTCACATCATGTATTATCAAGATGGTTTTTAACAATTGTGTGTCTTATGGACCTTCAAATACTGAGTTGACTATTCTGCCAAACATTTACCTTACCAAAGGACTGGCACACCTTCTGTAATTATATTTGCCGCTGAAACTCACGCACATTACTAAATAACAAAATGGTTTCTAATTACTGTGTGTCATGTGGACCCTCAAATACTAAATTGACTATGCTGCCAAAGATCTGCCTGACCGAACAAATGGCACATCTCCTGTAATTGTTTGTGAGGCTGAACTCACCCACTTTTCTAACTAGCAAGATAGTTTTTTATTACTGTATGTCATGTGGACCCTCAAATACTAAATTGAGTGTGCTGCCAATCATCTGCTTGACCGAAGGAATGACATACCTCCTCTAATTATATTTGAGGCTGAAACTTACCTACATACCTTACTAACAATATGGTTTTTAATTATTGTGTGTCATGTGAACCCTCAAATACTAAATTCACTATGCTGGCAAACATCTGCCTAACCGAAGGAACAGTACATCTCCTATAATTATATTTAAGGTTAAAAGTGACCTACGTTAGTAAATATAAAGATGTTTTAAAATTATTGTGTGTCATGTGGACCCTCACATAGTAAACTGACTATGCTGCCCAACATCTGCCTGACCGAAGGAATGACACACCCCATAATATTATATTCAACCCTGAAACTTACCCACATTATTAAATGCAGGATGGTTTTTTATCATTGTGTGTCATGTGAACTCTCAAATACTAAATTCACTATGCTGCCAAACATCTGGCTCACCGAAAAAATGGCACATCTCCTCTAGTTATATTTAAGGCTAAAACTCACCTATATTAGTAAATACCAAAATATTCTTTATTTATTGTGTGTTATGTGGACCCTCAAATATCTAATTGACTGCTGCCAAACATCTGCCTGACCAAAGGAATGGCACACCTCCTCTAATGATATTTGAAGCTGAAACTCACCCACATTACTAAATATTAAGATGGTTTTTCATTATTGTGTGTAATGCGAAGCCTCAAATACTAAATTGACTCTTCTGCCAAATATCTGCCTGGCCGAAGGAATGGCACACCTCCTCTAATTATATTTGATGCAGAAACTCCCCTACATTACTAAATACCAAGATGGTTTTTAATTATTGGGTGTCATATGAACCATCAAATACCAAATTAACTATACTGCCAAACATCCGCCTGACCGAAACTTATCTACATTACTAAACATCAGGATGATTTTGAATTATTGCGTGTCATATGGACCCCTAAATGCTAAATTGACTCTGCTGCCAAACATCTGACCACTGACAGCACGTGTCTTGTACCAACGAACAGGTAATTGCGCTCGGGACCAGCATGCGGAGGTACGTATTTTCATATGAAAAGGGCAGGGGACAATTCGTCGCGGCCGATTCGCTGTGATCCAATTCGCGGCGATCCGATGCGCCGCGGGGACAATTTGCCGCCGGCCGATTCGCCGCGGGGACAATTTGCCACGAGATTTTTTGATTTATGATGTTACCATTGGCAATTGTTTAAACTGTTTTATTTAGCTTGACTTCATATAATATATCTGTTTATTTGTTTGATCATAACTTTTTTCAAACTTTTCCAACTAAATATTTGGTGGTTAGTGTACAATTTAAAAAAAAATTATTTGAAAATTTTTTATAATTATTATTTATATTTTGAAAAGGATTTTCTCATTTATGGACCGATATGCATGAAACTCGGAACTTTGTGATCTTTCAGGTCGCTGATTATTATTTTTAACAAACTAAAAAAAAACAAAATGGCCTATCAAAAATGGCGGATATTCCCATTTATGAACCAATATGCATCAAATTCAGAACTTTGGGGCGCTTCAGGTTGCTGATTATGATTTCTAACTTAAACTTTAAAAAAAAATCAAAATGGCGCGTTTTTCCATGTATGAACCGATTTGCATCAAACTCGAAACTTTGCGATCTTTCAGGTCGCTGATTATTGTTTTTAACTGAAACTAAAAAGATGCAAAATGGCGAATCAAAAATGACGGACTTTCCCATTTATGATCCAATATGCATTAAATTCGGAACTTTGGGTTGTTTTAGGTCCCTGATTATGATTTCTATTTTAAAATTTAAAAATATCAAAATGGCGTTTTTACAATGGCCTAGTTTTGTCAAGCTTGACATTTTGCAGTGTTGAGGTCACTAAATACAGTTTTTTCGTCAAACTTTAAAAAATTAAAATGGCGGATCTAAAATGTCGGACTTTCTTAATTATCAGCCGATATGTTTCAAATATGGAACTTGAGAATAAACTGCTGTAAAAGTTATAAAAAATTTAAAATTGTGCTCCAAAATGGCGGATTTCCGTATTTACTAACCGATGTGTTTCAAACGTAAAAGATTGGTTTGCTTGAGGTCACTTAATACAATTTATTTAAACTTAAAAAAAAATTTAATGGGGTATTCAAAATGGCGAACTTTTCCATTTATAAATCGGTATGTATGAAATTTGGAACTTCGCGGTATTTTAAATCGCTGATTATGATTTTTTGACCCAAACTTAAAAAAAGTATAATTGCGGATGCAACATTGCGATTTTATACATAGCGATTCATGAATAAGAAACTCCGCCATTTTGATTTTTTTGTAAGTGTGAGTCTTAAACTGTATTAAGTGACCTTAAGCAATGCAATCTTTTAAGTTTGAGATACATCGGCTAGTAAATACAAAATAGCACCATTTTGGATTCGTTATTTTTAATTTTTTTGAAGTATGAGTCAAAAATCATATTCAGTGACTTGAAAAATATCGGTTCATAAATAAAAAAAGTCCGCCATTTTGGATTCGTTATTTTTAATTTTTACGGAGCTTCCATTTGGACCCGCAATGTTGTAATGAAAATCGTAAATTGTATTGTTAACAGAACACTACGCCTACCAAATTTTAAATTTCGAATTAATTCGTGTGACGCTAGCAACTGATAATAATTTAAAGACGGAAAAGCAGGAGTGTGAATCACGTACGTTTTAAATATATCTGTACTGCTAAAGCATATGAAAACCATAATGTGGAAAATGACTGCTACAAGCGTTCCGTTCTAATTGGATTTGGAATAACATTTTAAAAGGACTGCTTTCAAATGAGTTTGGCAATTTGTCAATGCCCTGTGATTTAACGTTGTCAAAATTGAAGTTAATTCTTATTTTCATTTAAGAGGGCAAACTTCGCCCGAAAACTTACCATCTGACAACACTGATATCCCATTTTTAGGCCGAATCTTTGGCTCTGGAACGAAATAGCGATGTACAAAATAGCGAGTATTAAATTAGCGGTACCGAAATAGCGACAATCCAAATAACGATTTAATAAAAGGACGACTATCAAAATAGCGATGTAACAAAATGGCGATTTAAGAAAATAGCGATTGTATCAAAATAGCGATGTAACAAAATAGCGATGTAACAAAATAGTGACTATCAAAATAGCGATGTAACAAAATAGCGACTATCCAAATAGCGATGTAACAAAATAGCGATTATCAAAATAGCGATATTTTGGTTCGGTTTTGGCATATAGTTCGACAAAGGGGCTTCTTTCTATCAATTTTTTTCAAAAAAAAACTTCCCTGACTTCTTTCTCGGGAACCTAGTGGGTGTGAATCTGAACCGAACCGAACCGAACCAGCATATTTAAAACAAAAACTCTCCAGACTTCTTTTGAACCGAAACAAAATTTCGATGTTTTCGTTCCATAGAAGTACGACAATGGCATGGGTCCATTAAGGGAAAAAACAATTTATGCACAGATAAGCGAATCCCAGTTTCATATTTAAACTCAGCGTCAAAAATCTTACAAAAAACATATTTGATAGTTTTCTCTTAAATTGACAGGTGGTCACGTGATTTTGGCAACTTCTTAACGGTTTGAGCTAGAGACTTGGTTCTTTTTTTGCTTTGTAGACAAAAATGTCCAATTAAAATTAATCACCACTGGCATGTTTTTAAATTTGTAAAAATATATAAAGGGTGTCCCAAAAATCCGGGTCTACCCAAATATCTGCTGAACTATTGCAGATAACTGAACCATATTTGGTAGTGATGGATGACATCGAGAGATTTATTTTATACATACATTAACAAAAAAGTATAAAAAATACATTAAGAAAAAAGTTATATTTATATTTTAGCTATTTATTCGATTTTTATTTTCTAAAAAACACCCTGTATTTCGAAAACGGAGCAATGTCGGACTAAAGTAGGTGGCTTTTATTGTACTGACCTTTCATAGACACAGACTGTATAAGTAATTTTATCCATATTTCCGTGCTTTTCCATATTTTTCCCGGGTATGCTGTAATTGACCAGAGGCAAACAAACAAAACCTTAAACTACATGGCAATACCAACATAAAAATATGTGTCAAAAATTCTCACGTATGGGGGATAGCGGGTATAGCTATATTTGTAAAAAATGGTAAAATAATAAGTTTGACAGTCGATAGATTTTGACACGTTTTTTATCATAATCAAGGGACATTTGGCGTACATGGGTTTTCAAAGACCTTTCAAATAAGATATCTCTCAATAGGGTTTTTGTTTAAAACAACAAACTTGTAAATTTTGACAAAAACTGAAAAAATTAGTTTTGACAGATTTGATTGTGTAGACAATTAACGGCTATATCAAAATATGTATTTAATTGTCAAATACCTTTAAAACGAGGTATCAATCGATAAGGGTTTATAATTAAAATTTTTAAGTTGATCGCCCCTTTGTCGCCCCCTAACGCAGGGGCAGCACAACCGCTTCTTCATAAAATAGATCTCTTGATGTTAACGATTACTGCCAAATATGGTTCAGTTATCTTCAATAGTTTAGAAGATGTTTCAGTGGACTCCGAGTTTTGGGACACCCTGTATACATACATATATATATATATATATATATATATATATATATATCTTGTTTTCGCTTACTCTCGTAGCATCTCCTTCTTACTCTCTTGGCTAATTTTAGTGCCAGGAAGAAAAGAACAGAAATAATAGGGACCTATTGCATTAAAGCCAGGCAATAATTGTGCCGGGCACTATTCTGACATTTTCGCATTAAAAGAACAGCTGACTTCTTTCAAAATTAGGCCTTTGTGTATTATAAGAGCCAACATTAATAGTGCCGCCACTATTAATGGAAAATCAACGACTGGATTTATAAATTCGACTTTCGTATGTCAATTTTAAAAGATAAACTGTCAGCTTTCAATGCGAATCTGTCAGAATAGTGCCCGGCACAATAAGTGCCTGGCACTATTGCAATAAGTCCCTAATACAAAAAACAAGGGATTTTAGTCTTAGTAACCAGCTCAGGACAGGAAAGACCTCGGGCAAGACTGCATTCCCGGCCGTTTTAACAAACAGTAAAAATAAAGAGCCCTCAAAAAGTTGGCGGCAAATTCAGTTGAAAAGGGTACACTAGAAGATTGGATTTTTAATAAACCAAAACATATTAACAAGACTTATTTTATAATAATTTTTAATGGGTTCAAAAAACGTCATATAGAAATAGCGGTATATGATACCGGTAACAGCGTTAGTATAAGTTTTTGTGTTTGCCTCTCTGAGTGGGTACTTGAAAAAAAACCTTTTAAACTGATGAAATGATCGATGGCTGTTTCGTTTTATCCATTTATCAGGGAAAATACTACGAATTTACTTTTTTAGGTGAAATAAAGCAAATATTTACCTGTAGATAATCAGGTACTAAAACTAAAAGAAAAGTTTAGGCCTATTAAATATAGTATGTATTCCAGATACATTTACCTACTTATTTTATGGAGATTTATGTAAGAAATACAACTTTGGATAAATGTAAAAAAAGCAAAAACTAAAAATTGTCTTTATTATTATATATTTATTTATTGCTCGACATTAAAAAAAACCCTGTAAATATTTTGAACTCCTATAGAGCATCTGTAGCATTTTAACCAAAAATGTATTTCTTACATAGTTTTCGAAATCGAACTTTATCTGGGACACTCTGTATATTATCTCAGTGTTAAAAATTCATGGATAACGAAGTTAGAAATAGTGCCAATTGAAATGGAGATGAAAAGTGACAATCAGGGATAAATAGTGGCAGATCGGGCCTAAAAAGAAGTACAAAAAGTAGCATATAAAGCATATTTTTTTCTTGGCGAATTGTAGAGGGTGTTTTAAATAAAAGTTTCACTTTAGAAATACTACCGCAAGAACATAGGGAACTATACCAATATCAAAAACATTCAACTAAAGGTAGACCCCGTATAGAAATCCTAAACTTCATCAGACACAAAAAGTATTATACTGGGGATTTCTTTCAAATTCGCAACAATGTTGCCAGTACTTTTATAACTTGTAATTTTGATGTAGGTACATAAGTAAAATGGTAACTAATAAAAATCAAAAAAATATTTTGTTTTTGAATTCGGCTTACGTTTTGGATTGCTATACATGTATCTGTAATAGAATATGTTTACCATCCTATGTGAGAAAAGGATTGTTTTCATTGATTTTTTTTTTGAGATCTTATCATTAATAACGTTTTTCTATACAATTTAATTCTAGGTTGTAAGTATAACCTCTAGATATGTATGTATGCATGTCTGTCTGTGTACCTATATGCACATATGTATACAAATGTTTGAAAAAAATTTTTTTTTTTAAGTTAGAATATGTTATCCAATAATCAATCGGTAAATTTTTGTTTACATAGGTACCTAAACTTAACAAAAATCATAAAACATTTGCTTTTAAGTCCCTGTTGTTATAGATCTATGTGGCGGTTTAAATCCTTATCTATTTTGAATTAAAAGGAAAGTATAAATTAGAAATAATCAGCTAAAGTTGGTTTTTTTCGAAGATTGTTGATTGTCGATTTTTATAGAACGTACAACGATTAGCACAAAATTGCAATTTTTGTGCAGTCAACCAACTTGAGCTTGTTTTTTGCAGGAACACAAAATAACTAGCGGCGATATCCTGTAATGCAAACCATTTTTTTAAACTGCACATGCGCACCTCTCTTTTTCTGATCACATAAAATTATCTTCCTCTTACTAACTTCACACATGCTCGACCACAGCTGAGAGGGAGATATTTTATGTGAGAAGAAAAAGTACGGTAGCGAATGCGCAGTTTAAAATATTGATTTGGTTTTCGGTTTTCTGAAAAAAACGGGACTCCATTTAAGTGTGAAAAACGTTCAACTGAAAGTAAGTTTAATTAAATTTCTTTGGTGTGAGGTTAGAGTTCATAAATAGTTTATTAGTTTTGTCTTCCTAGGTGGTATTTAAAAAGTTATTAAAACCAGATTACTAAACTGCACTTTTAACTATTAATTATTGTTCTCACTACAAATGTTTTCGGTATAAAAATAACTCTTGCTTTTAGTCCAAATAAATTTAAGTTAAATGTTTTGATCACGAAAGTTAAAAAAACCTTTTCTTTATATAATATATATATATATATATATATATATATATATATATATATATATATATATATATATATATATATATATATATACATATATATAAATTAGTCTACAACCCTCTCCTGGGCAACTCTGGAAAACTCAAAAAGTGTTTTGATTTGATTTTACGCGAAAATGGAACGTCGCAGAGAAAACCTTTGTTGACAAAAAAAATTGTGTGTACTTAAGACCACATGGCAGAAGTGTAAACTTTAACAAGGCGAAATTAATACTGGCCTTCATCTGCATCATCATATTGCTCGAATGTTCCTCTCACAGTTAGTCGACTCGAGCCGACTTCACCCGAATGAGCGTTACATAGCCGAGTCTGACGGCTCAGTTCAATTCAGTACCCACAAAAACTACTAAACGCGCCTAAAGAAGTTTACACTTCAAAAATTCCTTTACAATTTTTCTTAAAGGTTATAGCTCTAGACTTACATGTATAGAAGATAGAGAGCACCAAAATTGACAAAAATCAGTTTTTTGCATTTTACACAAAAACGGTAAGTCGTAGAGAAGAATTTTATTTAAGAGAAATATTACCCATACGAGTCTTCACAATCAATCTCCATAGTCTATAGGTCTACAACGACATGTTTAGAAGGTAGATGGCAGCTAAGTTGTCAAAAATTGTGTTTTTTTTAGTCGTAGAAAGAAACTTTATAAACATAAAATGTTAAAGGACACAATTTTCTACATTCTTTCCTTTTGGGCCACAGGTTTACAACTACGTGTAGAACATATAGGGCGCCAAATTTGCAAAAATTATTATTTTATTTTATGTAAAAACGGTAGGTCCTAAAAAAAAACACATTATAGACAAGAAATCTCCAGGACGCCATTCTCTACAATTCACCTATGTGAGTCACAGCTCTATGACTTATGGTTTTTGCGTAAAACGAAAAAAGTATATAATGGGCATTTTCGGCACCCTCTGTCTTCAACACATATGGTTGTAGAGCTGTAAATTGTCATTGTCGCATTGTAGAGAATTGTGTCTTGATCATTTTATGTCAATAAAGTTTTTTTTTATGACTTACCGTTTTTGCATAAATTGCAAAAAACATAATTTTTTCAAATTTTCTTCTAAACGTGTGGTTGTAGACCTATAGACTATGGAGACCGATTGTAGGGAATTCTATGGGTAATATTTCTCATACATTAAATTTTGACCTACGACGCGTAAAATGCAAAAAACTGATTTTTGTTCGCTATTTTTCAGAAAAAAAATTAATAGCGGCAACCATGTAGACCAAACGTCACCCTTGCATCATTTATTGTTGCCTTTGAGAGGTTATCCGAATAAACGTGCGTTTTCGTTGTTTTTTTTGCAATATTGATCACAAAATTAAGATTTTTGTTATTAAATAACTTTAAAAATGCCTAAGAAGTGTGACAAAAGTGAAGAGAAGTGGCTGGATTTATCATTTCACCGGTAAGTTTGAATCTCTTCCAGAAACCGTCATATTGTTTACGATTTGGTAAGACAGTGGTGTGGTTTATAACTTTTTTTACAAAATATTAGTGATTTATTTTACAAAGAAGTTTTAAGAAAGATTTATTGTTGCAAATTCCCTTATTTTCCCACCTCTAGTGTTTGGGTTTTTTTGGAAAAGTTTCTGAATTTATTCTGGCAATAATATATAAAAAAATATATTTCTTATGTAAACAACCATTTTCACTCTGTAATGTTATGTTATGTCATGCTACTGTACAGTTATTAAACATTTTAAAAATATTCAAATTTATGAGTTTACTAGATTCCCCACTGATCCAAACAAGAGAGAGCTTTGGAGGGAGATTATTGGCCTTAATAAGGAGAAAATTCTGTCAAAATGGGCATTCTTTGTTCTGACCACGTTGATCCTCAGTATGTTCGTTTAGCACCTAGTAGGCACTATCTTGTACGAAATGCCTTGCCCAAGGTCAGGTGTTAAAGACTAGTTCAAATTAAGAAAACTACTTACTACTAGTGGTTGGTAGTTAAATATTCAACTATCTCTTTTTATTATAAAGTATACATAATATATTATCACTGGTTGTTTTTAATGTTCGATCATCATATAATGATGTAAAAAAGTAGTTAGAATTAACAAATATAACTATAAGAAGAAAAAAGGTAGTACCTACTTTTACACAGAAAAAAAAGAGTTTTAACTTCCTTTTCACTTACTTACTGCATAGTCCCTGGTGATTAATTAAAAGAGAGCCTTGAGTCAAATGGATTAAAATATTGTTCTTAATTCTTATATTTGCCAAATTTAATAATGTTTGTATATATAGGGTGTCCCATAACTTAGGGGCCATAGGCCAACAAGTGATAGAGGAGGTCATGTCTGATCAAAAACTTGTTGTTGGCATTTTTTTTAACTTTTGTGATAATAACTTTAAAAAAACGCAGTAAAAATATGAAATTGGGTAGTCTTGTATTAGAACAAAAGCAGTAAATTGAAATTAATTTTAAAAAATTAATTTGAAAAAAGTTAGTCAGTCAATTTTTTTAGAAAATACTATTTTTTTGGTATGAACTTTTATGAATGCCATATTAAATGCAATGTTTTTTAAATATTTTTTGTTAATAAAAACAAGTCTCTAGCGAGACATAATAAAATATTATTGATATTTTTTAAAAGAGAAAGCAAAAATTAATTTAAAAAAAAAATTATTTTTTATACATTTTCGAGGTTATTTTGACAGCCCGTACCTCCTCCACTTGTAATATTATCAAAAAAGGAGTACCACATTTTTTAATCACAATTAGCTGAGTATTCAGCTGGCTGTCACAGATTTTTTTTTGTATAACCGGTTTTCACCCACTCCTCTTTAAAAATCCTATATCTTAAAAACAGATGAATGTTGACCCCATGTTATATAAACTTTTTTCTTGAAAATAACCTCCTCTATCATCTGCTGCACTACGGCGCCTAAGTTATGGGACACCCTGTATAATAATCACTTAATTATAAATAATATTTTTTCATTTTTATTTTATTTGGTAAATAAAAATTAAATAGCTTTTTTTATGGAAATCAAAAGTATTTTGTTGATAAAACTGAATAAATCATATTTTTTAACATTTGCAAATGTAAAAAAACACAGACTCATACCAAATATTTTCTAAAAAAACTAATTGCTAGAGTTTAATAAACTAATGAATGGATTTTGGTAAAATAAACCAATGAGTGCTTTTTATTTCGAGGCAAGAGTTTTGCTGATAAAATATAACAAAAAATCTATATTATAAATATAGGCTGTCCCATTTTTATCATTTGGGTGGTTTCGGGAACTTCTAGAGAAGATTGAAGAAAAAACGACTACACCTTAGTGTGCTTTAATTTGAAGAGAATAATGATGGTAAACATCGCATATCAATATTATAAACATAGAAACCGAAAACACCCAAAAGTGTCGAAAATGCACCCTGTACACTAGGGGATCAAATAGACTCTTTAAATCCTGATGCAAAAATTTTGATAAATATCTCAAGGTCTGAGTATATAATTCGGAGTTTTTGACTTTTTTTAACAGAACAAATCTACTTACTGTAAAAAATTTACTAAGAGCAATGTATTACCAAGGTGAAAGAGTACAAAGCTAAAAAAACACCTTTGACAATTTGAAATAAAAAGAAACACTTTTACCTGTGTTTTAAATTTTAGGGATTAAAGTAACACTTTTCTATATCCAGAAAAAAATAATATAAAGTAGATTTCTTATCTTTAGGGAAAAATAATAAAAATCAAAACTACGGATATTACCAGCTGTAAATAAGTTATTGATTTCTAATATTATAAATCGATAAAAAAATTAATTCTGTAAAAATAGAATGGCAGTCAAAGCTGTACCGGTAATATTTTACACTTATTTAAATTTTATAATTTTGGGTGCAAAAATTTTATAGGAAAATATCTATAATAAATATATTTATTTTATTTTCAACAAAATCTGCACGCCCATGGTTTTTCATCGATTTCTCTTTTATACCTCTTACAGTGTTGCCTGCGAGGATTCGGCGAAATTTTCTGAGATTTCATGCATGATGAATGAATTTGCGTATTAAATAATGGGGATGCGTCTTCTAGGGTTCCTTGAATTTCTTTGACCAATATCAACATTTTTATCAGAAAATTTCAAAAAATTAATTTGGAAAAGTATAAAATTTTAATTATGCAACAGTTAAAATATCGAAATGCGGATTCGACTAGTTATAAAATTTTGGGCGCCAGGCGGCACCGTATTCAAAATTTTTAAAAATATGTTTTGTCGTCAAAATTGGATAATTTTGTCTACAAATCAAAAAAAGAACTAAGTCTCCAGCTCAAACCATTAAGAAGTTGTCAAAATCACGTGACCACCTGTCAATTTCACAGAAAAGTATCAAATATGTTTTTTGTAAGATTTTTGACGCTAAGTTTAAATATGTAACTGCGGGTTCGCTTATCTGTGCATAAATTATTTTTTCCCTTAATGGACCCATGCCATTGTCGTACTTCTATGGAACGAAAACAGCGAATTATGTATGCCGCATATTTTTTGTTTTTTTCAGGAAAACTATTAACTTTACGACAAAAAGTATACCATCCTTTTTTAAAGATAATTAAATTGTCTTTCATCTGAGGTACATTTTAACCCCGTGGAGGTTCGTTTTACATAAAAAAATTACCCTCAAAAATAAAATTGTAAATTACGCTTCGGCCATGTTTAAGCCGCCATATCTACCTCAGTATCAGTTTCTGTTTGAAACTAATAGCTGTTTCTTATTTAGCTTGACATTCTTTTTCGTTCTGTATATTTTTTTAGTAACTTTCATGACTTTGGTGAAAATATGAAAATTTTGTACCTGGGGGTAGGTATAGGCCAATTTAGTGGTTTTTTGAGTGTAACTCGAGAACCGCTTAATCTACAGCAAATATTAGACCCACCATGAATACATCTTAACAATCTGCATATTTCTTATATTTTATATTTTTTTGGTAAAACCAGTAGTTTTCTCGAAAAAATAAAAAAACCTAAAATAAAATAGCGTATTTGAGGAACTTACAGAATTTATAGTATAGAGACAAATAAAAAACAAAGTATTGATAGTGATTTTGAGAGGCCATTATAGTAGAAGCTAATCACAATTTGTTTGGGTAAAATCGATGTAATAATAAAAAAGTTACGTACATTTGATTCAAACTCCTTTTCGCCATCTTTAAACAAAAATGGCGGGTTGTTTATGCAGGATTTTCGCAGGTTTCTCCATTTTTTTTGGGACACGGTCTTATGACGAATCGATTAAAATATATGAGTATCGGTTTGCAATTCAAGCCCAAAATCCTACTGGGCTCTTAGACTATAAATGAACCGACACACTTGTAGCAATTATTTTTATAGGCCCTTTCCCAGTACAAATATATTTAAGACGTACGTGGTGCGAATACTACCTGCGGTCGGTATAGTGGAATTTGAAAGGGTCTCAATTTTATTTATTTTGAAAATCTGTGATAAGCAAACACAATAAGTTTTTAAAATTTTACTACTTTAGTGTGAGCTATGGTTATCCTAATTTTTTCGAGGATAAAAAAGTTGCTCCGATTTCAAAATTTTTTATATATCTTTGCGTTTCAGATGAATTTTAAAATTTTTTGTTGCGTCGTCTGTCTGTCTGTCTGTAACGACCAACGCGCATAACTCAAAAACCGCTTGACCGATTTTAATTAGATTTGGTACCTAGGCTGGGTCTCGGGTCGGGATGATCGAAATGAACGAAATCCATCAATCACAAGCCAAATAAAAGGGTGAGGGTAGATTTCAAAAATTAGAGTTTATGTGAAAATATGGCGTGTGTGATATCAAATGAAAGGTAATTGAGTCTGGAGTTAGACAAAATAAATTTGAGTTAAAAAAAGAGTGGGGATGGATTTCAAAAAATAGAGTCTAAGTGAAAATATGTCGTGTGTGATATCAAACGAAAGGTAATTGAGTCTGGAATTAAACAAAATACATTTTAGTTAAAAAAAAAGGGGGGGGGTAGATTTCAAAAATTAGAGTTTAAGTTAAAACATGACTTGTGTGGTATCAAACGAAAGGTAATTTATTCTGGAGTTGAATAAAATATCATAACAAAAACATTTCATGTAAAAAAAAGCCAAGTACGGGAAAATGGCATTCCGTAAAAAGAATTGAGATAAAAGTAAAGCCAAGTTCTCCAATACAAATTTCAAAATGAAAGGTTCTTACTAGTTTGGAAATATTTTTTTAAACTTTGCTATAAAATTTCCTTTTAAACGGTGTGTAAAAAAGTAGGATTATTTTTATCTATAACAATTTAGGGGCCTCCGTAAATTACATCAATTTTAAAAAATCACTAAACTTACCAAGTTTTATCCAATTTTCTCAAAAACTAATCTTTTTAGGAAAAAAATTATTCCACACTTTATTGTAGAAAATAAAATTCCCTTTTTAACAGTGTATAAGTTAGTCCAATCAGACTAACAGCAAACCCTCCAGCGGCGTCCGTTTTTTGAGAAAATGTAAGAAAATTAGAAAAAACACATGTTTGTCACATGTTCTGCCCGATTATCTTAAAAAACCAAGCCCTCTATCAAAAATTGTGTCCTTCAGTCGATTATAGACAATAAAAATTCCTTTTAAACGCTGTACCACAAGGTAATATTTATCTTCAGAATAAAACGTCACAGGCGTCCGTAAATAAAACCAGTTTTTACAAATCACCAAACAAATTAATTTTGTTACAGGTTTTATCCAATTTTCTTAGAAAATAAACTCAATCAAAAAAAAGTGTTCTTAACTTTATTGTAGAAGATAAAATTGCCTTTCTAACTGTATAAGTTAGTAGGGTTTGATTGATGACAAACTCTCCAGCGACGTAAATAAAAACATTTTTGTCACCCGATTTTCCAAAAAACCAAGCTTTTTATCAAAAAATTTCTCTTATACTTGATTGTATTGTTATTTTCTTTTAAACGATGTATAATAAGGTATAAAAAGTTTAATTTTTAAAACTTTGGAGACTTCCGTAAATTAAATCAATGTTTAAAAATCACCAAATAAATTAATTTTTGTTCGATTTTTTTAAGATCCTTAAAGTTTGAATCAGTGGCGATAGTAGGCCATCCCCCCCTCATGCATCCAACCGTACCTACAAAATTATGGCGCAGGATATGGAGAAAAGGTGAGTAGGAGGGATCACCTTTGCTACTAGAGCATCTTTTTTCGGGGCGAGTTTAATTTTTTTTATGGAGGGGGGATGGGAGGGAAGGTTGGGAGGTACGAGGGGTGCAAAGACTATTAATGCAGATGGCGGCTATAGTAGTGTTACATTTGGTAATTTTTAAAATCTTATTTTATATACGGATGCCCGGACGCCCCTGAAGTTTTAAAAATGAAATTAATTTTTCACCAAATTATACATCATTGAAAAGGAAATTTTACTTTCTACAAATCAGCTATGAGGCATATTTCTCATAAAAAGGTTAGTTTTTTTTGGAAAATCGGGTGAAACATGTGACAAAAATGTTTTTTTTTTATATGACCTGTATATACGAAAGCCGCTGGAGAGTTTGTCATTAACCAAACGTCAAACATATTTATCCAGTTGGGCTTAGTTTCTGAGGAAATTGGATAAAACCTGTACAAAAATTAATTTGTTTGGTGATATGTAAAAATTGATTTTATTTACGGACGCCTGTGAAGTTTTAATTTAAAGCTAAATCTTACTTTGTGATAAAGCATTTAAAAGAAAATTTCATTGTCTACAATCGACTACGGAACATAATTTTTGTTAGAAGGCATGATTTTTAAGATAATCGGGTAAAACAAGCATGTAGTTTTTAATTTTTTTTACATTTTCTTGTAGTTTGATATTAGTCTGACCGCACTAGCTTATACCAAGGAATACACAACTCTTGTGTATTCATTGCTTATACACTATTAAAAAGATAATTTAATTTTCTACAATAAAGTGTAAAATATTTTTTCCCCAAAAAGCTTAGTTTTTGAGAAAATTGGACAAAACTTGTAAAGAAGTTTAGTGATTTTTCAAAATTCATGGAATTTACGGACGACCCTAAATTGTTGTAAATAAAAATAATCTTACCTTCTTATACATCATTTTAAAGGAAATTTCATTGTCTACAATTGCCTATAGGACACAATTTTTGATAAAGAGCGTAGTTTTCAAGAAAAATGGGTAAATCTTGTAATAAACATTTTGAATTTTCACCTCAATAAACGGACGCCGCTGAAGAGTTTATCATTGCGGTCGTACCCCACTGACTAATACATCGTTGAAAAGCAAATTTTATTGTTTATAATTAAGGTAATTGCATATTTTTCCCTAAGAAGCTTAGTTTTTGACAAAATTTGAAGAAAACCTCAAAATCTCAGGTTTTGGGAGGTCTGGGGGTTTTTGCAGCCAACATTTAACAAACTAATAAAATTTTATATTTAGGTTAGATTTTACACATTTTTGATTAATTTCTCTGTCATTGTGGCTTTAAGGCGTCAACTTAGTTAAATTTTCAGAAATTCAAACACGACTATAAGAGAAGGGGGGAAAAATTGGACCAAAACCTGGCTTGGCAACATCCAGATCGTTAATCTGTGACCTTTTGTCAGCTAGAATACAGAAGAGTCTGAGGCTAGAATCCATTGTCAAACTGCGGTCCTCATATTTTGCATACTCAACTACCTACAGCGTCTGCACTAAATTGCCAGCATTCACATTGTTTAAGGCAGGTTGTAGTATAGTAGAGGATACTTTCATAGATTTTAAATTTCGGAGCATACCTTCAACTGCGTTTGAAGTAGCCCATTGAAAAGATGTGTAGATGCCACCACAGTAAACAGACCGCAGATCGGTAGTACGGAAACTGCCTTGTAATTTTAGCTCACACTACTACTATACTATAGTAGTGTGAGCTATAGTGATCCTAATACTACTTATAGTAGTGTGAGCTATAGTGATCCTAATTTTTTCGAGAAAAAAAAAGTTGCTCGGATTTCAAAATTTTTTATATATCTTTGCGTTTCAGATGATTTTGAAACTTTTTTGTTTCGCCGTCTGTCTGTCTGTCTGTCTGTATGTCTGTCTGTCTGTAACGACCAACGCGCATAACTCAAAAACCGCTTGCCCGATTTTAATGAAATTTGGTACCTACGCTGGGTTTTGGGTCGAGATGGTCCCATTTAAAAATGAACAAAATCCACCAAACACAAGCCAAATAAAAGGGTGGGGGTATATTTTAAAAATTAGAGTTTATGTAAAAATATGGCGTGTGTGATATCAAACGAAAGGTAATTGCGTCTGGAGTTAAATAAAATACATTTTACTTTTAAAAAAAGGGTGGGGGTAAATTAAAAAAATTAGTGTTTATGTGGAAATATGGCGTGTGTTATATTAAACGAAAGGTAATTGAGTCTGGAGTTAAACAAAATACATTTTAGTTAAAAAAAAAGGTGGGGGTAGATTTGAAAAATTAAAGTTTAAGTCAAAACATGGCTTGTGTGGTATCAAACGAACGGTAATTGAGTCTGGAGTTCAATAAAATATATTTCAGTTTTTAGTTATATAAGCTCACACGTACACTATAACTATAGTACCTAGTGTGAGCTTAGGTGCCCATAGATTGGCAGAGTATTTTATAACTGTTTTTAGTTTTGGTCAGCGCCCTCTAAGAGCTGGCCGGTCGAACTACACTTAGTGCGGTTGAGCGTAATTTTTTGGAGCACTTTTAGTGCAGGGGATGAGCGTTATTTCTACGAGTCTTTTAAACCGGCTGTCCCGAGAGCATATCCGCGCGGATTTTTTTTCTCGGGCTTTGATTGGTTGAAATTTTTAAATCAACCAACCAGAGCCTGGGAAAGGATAAATCCGCGCCGCTTATATGCTCTATGGACAACCAGCATTTATGTGTGAGCTAATGCGGACGAACTCAAACCGATCAACTGCGCATGTGTCACTCGCTTCTTTTGGAAATTCGTTTCTCTTGAGCCGAAAGGAACAATAAAGAGAATAAAGTAAAAAAGAGAGTAGCACATGCGTAGTTGAAAAAAACCGGTTTCAGTTCCGAAATTTTTCCACCAGTAAGCTGATTGTCTTTAAAAATAGGATTGAATAAAAAGTATTTTTTCTTAGCATAGTAAGTATATTATAAAAAGATATATATGAAACACATTAATGATTACTAACAAAAATATAAAGGGTGCAAGCCTAGTTATTCTGTGATTAAACTTACTAACTTAAAAGAGTCATTAAATAAT
The DNA here is from genome assembly GCA_963576565.1 of Aspidapion aeneum. NCBI lineage: Eukaryota > Metazoa > Arthropoda > Insecta > Coleoptera > Brentidae > Aspidapion > Aspidapion aeneum. The sequence goes on from OY755038.1 coordinate 100,760,787, forward strand.
ATTAAAACATTAATATAATCTTGATATTTAAAATAACCTAGAAAGCCGTGGCGTAGCCAGGGGGGGGGGGTTTGAGGGTCAAAACTCCCCCCGTTGGCCAATGAGGGTACTAATAGCAATAGAAAAATATAACTTTTCAATTGTAGAAAATAATATAAGTACTTATAGATATAGATACAATACAATACAATTTATGAAAAAAAACTTGGGTTGAAGACAATTTGAATTACCAAGTTTTACTCTATTATACCTATTGGTGAAGGCGCAAGAAAGTTATAAGGAAAAGCTTTTCACAGAGAGGCCAATTTAACTATTTTTAATTTTTTTCCAAAATATTAGTTTAATAATACATAAAATCTGTCTTTTTGCTTTCATGAAAAGTTATGGAAAACTCGGGAAATTTTCGAAAAATTCGAAAAATAACAAAATGTTCTGAAAAACCGGGAAAATTTTCGGAAAACTCGGAAAATCTTCGGAAAAACTCTGGAAATATTCGGAAAAACCCGTGATAAACCCGGAAAATTTTTAAAAAGCTCAGGAAATGATCGGGAAAACTCGGAAAATTTTCGGAAAACTCTGGAAATATTCAGAAAAAACTCGGAAAATAATCGGAAAAACTAGGAAAAAGTGTTTATCAGAAAATTTTAAAAAAATTTAGGAAAACTCGGGAGATGTTTGGGAAACCTAGTTAAAAACTGGGAAAACTAGGAAAATTTTTGGAAAAACTCGGAAAATGGTTGAGTTGGCATGGCAAAACCCCCCATTGCCAGTTTCTAGCTACGCCACTGTAAAAAGTAGTGCTCATTTGATCCCAATGCAAAAAAAAATATAAAATTTGTTAAGGGATTTAAATCACACTTCTTTTGTAAGTAACAAAGAAATTGTTGACATTACATCATACCTTCTGCTTGAATAAACAGTTATATTTAAACAAAAGAGTCTTATAAAACTAAAGAAGTCCAAAAAAAGTCTATAAATTCACTGAAAAAACACAAATTAACAAAAAAAGCTTCGAAGAGAACTTCCACACAAGAACAAAGAGTACAAAAAATGAAAATGGCGATAGGTCGCTAGGCGGCTGACACCCTGTCAAAAATATCAAAGTACAGAAATCTGTAATTTTGCACGCCCTCTAATAGCTGGCCCATTTTTCATTAGATTTTGGCGAAAGGAAAGTCCGAGTGTCTATACTACCGCTTTGTGGTCCGTGTACTGTGGATTCCACCATATGCAGTGGCGAATGCTGGCTGTGTGTTCAATTGGTCTTATTGAAGTGAAGAATTGATGTTCTTCTATTATATGATGTAACTTTATAATACTTTCCGTGGTTAGTTTGGATAATCGATTTTTTTCGTGTAACGCGATAACCTATCTAAGAAAATCCAATTTGCGCGCATTCCTTCATATTAGCTTTTTTCCTCTCGCGTTTTTTCTCAATGCGCCTAATTTAATATATAATTGTTGATTTCGTATTTTGGTTTTTTTTTATACCTTTTTGGGATTTTTCTACCCTTTTTTCATAAAAAACTAAAAATTTAGATAAACTCAAGTAAGTCATATTAATCGTAGCCGCAAGCCTGTAAAGCGTAAGGACACTCATCGTAAAGGCAAGCCTTATAGGAAGCGAAGCCAACGTCAGGCTTTCAATTTTTGGGTTATTGTTTTTGACATGTTTTCCTCGGTTTTATTTTAAAGATGTTGTTTTACACAGTATGAAGGTACCTAAACTATATATACTTATGTAATTAGAATTAAAAAGTTATGCTGCAAACTACCAAAACCTCATTTTTAAAATAAGAACGAGCCGCCAATGCGAATCCGAGGAACATGTCAAAAAATATAACCGAAAAAAAGAAAATCAAAGTCAGGCGGTTCGCTGTAAAGCTTGCTTTACGATGAGTGACCTTAGTAAAGCGAGGATACGATTGACAGGCTTTGGCAGGCCAAATCAGCGAAAGGCAAACTTTTATTGTTATTTTTGGCATAAAAGCAAATAGGGTTTTGAAGGGTAAGCTTTTTTTTGGTTTCGTTTTCAATACATAAGTACTGTAACACCTTACGTATAAAACTATTAACGATCTAAGAATATTAGCTCACACTACTACTATACTATAGTAGTGTGAGCTATAGTGGTCCTATTTTTTTCGAGAAAAAAAAAATTGCTCCGATTTCAAAATTTTTTATATATCTTTGCGTTTTAGATGATTTTGAAACTTTTTTGTTGCGCCGTCTGTCTGTCTGTCTGTATGTCTGTCTGTCTGTAACGACCAACGCGCATAACTCAAAAACCGCTTGCCCGATTTTAATGAAATTTGGTTCCTACGCTGGGTTTTGGGTCGAGATGGTCCCATTTTAAAATGAACAAAATCCACCAAACACAAGCCAAATAAAAGGGTGGGGGTATATTTCAAAACTTATTTTATGTAAAAATATGGCGTGTGTGATATCAAACGAAAGGTAATTGCGTCTGGAGTTAAATAAAATACATTTTACTTTAAAAAAAGGGTGGGGGTAAATTTAAAAAATTAGTGTTTATGTGGAAATATGGCGTGTGTGATATCAAACGAAAGGTAATTGAGTCTGGAGTTAAACAAAATACATTTTAGTTTAAAAAAAAGGGGGGGGGGGTAGATTTGAAAAATTAAAGTTTAAGTCAAAACATGGCTTGTGTGGTATCAAACGAAAGGTAATTGAGTCTGGAGTTCAATAAAATATATTTCAGTTTTTAGTTATATTAGCTCACACGTACACTATAACTATAGTACCTATAGTGTGAGCTTAGGTGCCCATAGATTGGCAGAGTATTTTATAGGCGAACAAAAATGTGGAAAGGATAAAAGGGTTATTTTTTATTTTATTTATTTATTTTATAGATGCCAAAAATTTTAACGAGTGTAGCGAGGACTACGATTTATCGAGGGATAAAAAGGCAGCTAGCTATTTTTCGCACTTTTGATCTCTTTTCCGAGATTTTATTTTTTGTTCTAGTTTTTAGGTTTTAACTTTATTTTTAGGATGTTGTACTGATCTGTCACTTGCCATCCCTGATTTTTACTTTTTATTCATTTTCAACACAAATTTTAAATTTTAATTATTTGTGTTGTTTTGTTTTGTCTTTTATCCTATTTCAATTTTTAATTTTTTAATGTGTATTGTATTGACATTAATTTTTAGTATTTTAGAATCTTTTACAATAACTATTTTTTATTAATTACTACTGCAGCACGTTAGGTGTATGTGCACATTGACAATGTACATCCGTTTTTGTAAATGGCCAACGTACAAATAAAGATTTTTATTCTATTCTATTCTATTCTATTCTATTCTATTCTATTCTATTCTATTCTATTCCTATTTCGTCCCTGATTTGTCACTTCTTATCCCGTGCGAAGTGCGAAAGATATTAAAACTGCTCTATAAGTCAATACAAAAACTTATCATAAACTGATAATTTCTAAATGATCAAAAGTAACAGATTTATATAAGTTTTATATTTAGAAACAAAGCGTAGTGAAATTTTTTTAAAGAGAAATCCGGAATTGGTTTAAATTTTTGATACATATCGGTTCATAAATAAGAAAGTCTGCCATTTTGGATCTGCCATTTTTTTTTTATGTTTGAGGATAAAACTGTATTTAGTGATCTTAAGCACTGCAAACTTTCACGTTTGGGACAAATCGATTTCAAAATAATAAATCTGCCATTTTGGATCCGCCATTTTGAATTTTTTTATGAGTTTGAGTAAAAAATCATAATCAGCGACTTGAAGCACGGCCTAGTTCCATATTTGACACATATCGGTTCATAAATAAGAAAGTCCGCCATTTTGGATCCGCCATTTAAATTTTTTTATGTTTGGGGGTAAAATCCGCCATTCTTCTAATAAACAACAACAACTAAAATGTAAATTGTATTGTTACCAGAACACTGCACCTACCGAATTTCAACACTCGAAACCAAGTTTAAAGAAAATTTCGTAAAAGATTTTTTAAAGATGTTTTTGTATAAATAATAATATATCTATTTTGTTTTACATCTGCACATTTTATCAAAAAAAAATAAAAAAATTCTGGCGCCGAGTTGGCCCGGCGCCCTTTGCCGGCGCCGAGTTGGTGGCGTCCAGATGGCGGCACCCAGTTGTCCCATTGCGTACCTTGTATGACATAAAACAGACATGTTCTGCCGCTGGCGCGGTGAAGGGATTCCAATATACACAAAAGAACAAACGGTATCTTTTAAAACTCGTGGCGTCCTACAATTCATAGAGGATGGTACGTCAGCTGTAACGGAAAAACGACATTACAAATTAAACTTGTCTGTCAATAAATGTGCTAATTTTCCCTATCAACAACATGACCCACAATGGTTCGATGTGTGTAAAGAAGCAACTTATGTACTCGTACTCCTCCACGGCGCCTACGGTACAAACTATCACATTAAATATTTTCAAGAGGTTTGCCAGAAAAAATTGGTCCGTATGGCACGTTTATCATAATAATTAACTTGATTTGTTATCGGAAATGAGGTCAACATAAATATTTCCATTCAGAAGTGTACCACAATTTAGACCAAGAAAAATGTAGGCATTATAAACAATAAATATTAAGTTATAGACATAATACCATAAAGACAAGCCATGGTATTCGATGATGTGGGTGAAATTAGATATTTTAATTTCTCTAAAAAGATATATGTCAAAAGAAGGCTTGGCAGCATCATCACTTTGTATTACGTTAAATGACAAAAATGACAAAAGGTGTGTTCTTTGGTCAAAAGATTATTTGGTGACTACTTGTTTTATATAAAATAAGTTATTATATAGTTATGTCACATTTATCATAATAATTAACTTGCTATGTTCTAATGTAAATGTGGTTTAAATAAATAATTTCTTTCAGAAGGTGTGCCTCACCTTCTGCCAAGAAAAAAATTGGCTGCATACTAATTTATTAATTAGGGCATCAACATGAAACAAGTAACGCAAAAATTTTGATGGTACTTAATGACGTACGTTAAACTTAAATATTTCAACTTTTGAGGTGTGTCCTTTGGTCAAAAGATGATTTGACGGTTACTATTTTTACAAGAAAGAAGTTATTACATAGTTATGACACATCTATTATAATAATTAACTTGGTAGGTTCTAACGTAAATATAGTTTAAATAGATCATTCCTTTCAGGAGGTGTGCCTCCCCTTCTGTGAAGAAAAAAATTGGCAGCATACTAATTTAATAATCAGGGCATCGAAATGAAACCATTAAGGCAAAAATTTTGATTGTATTTGATCAGTAGTTTAAACTTAGATAGTACAACCTTTTAAAAAGTTGTGCCTATCAATATGTCAAAAGAAGGATGGGCAGAATCACCACTTTGTATTACTTTACGGTATGTGACACGAATAAAAGAAAAATCTTTATGGTATGTCATGACTTATATCGGATGTATATATAACCAATCTTTTCAGGAGTTTTGTCTGGCCTTTGGTCAAAGGATTATTTGGCAGCCTAATAATTTTATATAAAAAAAGTTTATATGACACATCTATTACAATATTTAATGTATTATGTTCTAACGTTAATATAGTTAAAAAATAATTATTTTCAGGAGGTGTGCCTCACCTTATGTCATGGAGAAGTTTGGCAGTATACTGATTCCATAATCAGGGCATTAACATGATCCCAATAAAACAAAATTTTAATGCTGTTTCATGGCGTAGGTGAAATTTAGATATTTCTACTTTTTAAAGGTGTGCCTGTCGATATTTTAAAAGAAGACTTGTAGCATCACGACTTTCTAATACTTTAATATATATGACACAAATAAAATAAAAATATTGTTGGTATATCATGACGTAAATCGACTATAAAGATAATCAATCTTCTGAGTAGGCATGTCTAGCCTTAAGTCAAAAGATTATTTGGCACCATAATATTTTTACATAAAATAGTTCCTTATGACACGTTTATCATAAAAAATAACATGATATCTTCCAATGTAATTGTACTCTAAATAAATAATTACTTTCAAGAAGTGTGCCCCATCTTTGGTCAAGAACAATATTGGCAGGATACTCATTTAATAATGTGGATATATTTATGACACTAATGTAACAAAATTCAACTTGATAGTTAAACATATAGGTACATTGTTCATATGTAATAGCTTTAAGGAGGCGTGACATTCCTCTTTCCAGGTTTGGCTGAATATAGTTAACTATTATATTAGTAATAGCTTCATATGACACTAATTAGATAAAAGCTGTTTTGTTATTCAGTAAGGTAGTTTATCTAAAAAAAAGTGCAGTGTGAGGCAGGTGTTACATGACAGGGGATTAGGCAACCTGAGGCAGCATAAATAATTTATAAAGCAAAGATATAAATACACTACACATTTTCTGCAAAAAATTTTTTTGGTTTTTGATTATGTAGATTTACTTTTACCTGTATATTACAATAAAAGCGTGTGCCTGTGTCCCACTCAGGTGAAGGTGTGGCAGCGTAATCATATGTTAAAAAATGGGTAAATATGCCTCATTTACAACAAAAACTCAAATGATACTAATTCATGCTGTTTAATGTTAATCTTCGTCAATGCAATTAATTTAATTAGCGACTTGGGTCCAAGTCTGGTTATTTGTTTCGGTAGGCACATTTTTGTGTACGCTAATATGACACTTGTTGAATATGAATTTTAATGGTACGGATAACGTAGAGTTCTGTGTCACAGGCTCTTGGTATATAGGGGAAGGTGGTAGTAGTTGGTTTTTGGGTGGTAGAAGCTAGGGGAAGATGGTAGTAGTTGGTTTTTTGCTGGTAGAAGCTAGGGGGAGGTGGTAGTAGTTGATTTTTTGGTGGTAGAATCTAGGGGGAGGTGGTAGTAGTTGGTTTTTTGCTGGTAGAAGCTAGGGGAAGGTTAGTTGGTTTTTTGCTAGTAGAAGCTAGGGGGAGGTGGTAGTAGTTGATTTTTTGGTGGTAGAATCTAGGGGGAGGTGGTAGTAGTTGATTTTTTAGTGGTAGAGGCTAAGGGAAGGTGGTAGTAGTTGGTTTTTAGGTGGTAGAATCTAGGGGAGGTGGTAGTAGTTGATTTTTTAGTGGTAGAGGCTAAGGAAAGGTGGTAGTAGTTGGTTTTTTTGTTGGCAGAAGCTAGGCGAAGGTGGTAGTAGTTGATTTTTTGATGGTAGACTCTAGGGGGAGGTGGTAGTAGTTGGTTTTTGGGGGGTAGAAGCTAGGGGAAGATGATAGTAGTTGGTTTTTTGCTGGTAGAAGCTAGGGGAAGGTGGTTGTAGTTGGTTTTTGGGGGGTAGAAGGTAGGGGAAGATGATAGTAGTTGGTTTTTTGCTGGTAGAAGCTAGGGGGAGGTGGTAGTAGTTGATTTTTTGGTGGTAGAATCTAGGGGGAGGTGGTAGTAGTTGGTTTTTTGCTGGTAGAAGCTAGGGGAAGGTTAGTTGGTTTTTTGCTAGTAGAAGCTAGGGGGAGGTGGTAGTAGTTGGTTTTTTGCGGGTAGAAGCTAGGGGGAGGTGGTAGTAGTTGATTTTTTTGTGGTAGGATCTAAGGGGAGGTGGTAGTAGTTGATTTTTTAGTGGTAGAGGCTAAGGGAAGGTGGTAGTAGTTGGTTTTTTAGTGGCAGAAGCTAGGGGAAGGTGGTAGTAGTTGATTTTTTGGTGGTAGAATCTAGGGGGAGGTGGTTGTAGTTGATTTTTTGATGGTAGACTCTAGGGGGAGGTAGTAGTAGTTGGTTTTTTGCTGGTAGAAGCTAGGGGAAGGTGGTAGTAGTTGGTTTTTGGGTGGTAGAATCTAGGGGGAGGTGGTAGTAGTTGATTTTTTAGTGGTAGAGTCTAAGGGAATGTGGTAGAAGGTTGGTTTTTTGGTGGCAGAAGCTAGGGGAAGGTGGTTGTAGTTGGTTTTTGGGTGGTAGAATCTAGGGGGAGGTGGTAGTAGTTGATCTTTTAGTGGTAGAGGCCAGGGGAAAGTGGTAGTAGCTTTGGTTTAATAGTTAGGATTTATTTCGACCTCAAACAATTCGCTCTGCATCGAAAATTATAAAAAAAATTGTTGGTCAGTAAATTCTTGGTCAGTTAAATAGAAATTCCCTAACAAAACATATGATCAAATCCAAGATGTCTTCCATAGGACAAACAAACCGATTTCCCATAAGCCGTAATGTTAACAAAAACGTAAATTTTACAAAAACGACAAGAGCTTTAGTCTCAAAAATTAATCAGTTTTAAGAACGGATCCTTTGTGCGTATGGGAAAAATGCGTTTTTCTTAAAAGTATTAAACTAAAGCGAGAAAATCCAAAATAAAAGGCACCATGTTTTCTTCAAAAAAGTAGGTTAGGTTTTTGTTTATTTTGTTTTTTTTTAACTTTTTTTCTAGTTTTTTTGCTTATTTTGAATTATTACAGGGGCGCACCAAGGGGGCGGGGGGCTAGGGGCCCGGATTCCCCCCAAACCACATATTTTTTTAGATATTTTCCATATATTTCATGAATAAACAGAAAAAATAGCATAAAGTACAACATCATGAGACCTCTGGGGGCCCCCCAAAGGTATCGGGCCCCCAAAGGTTTCGGGTCCCCCCAAGACATATTTCTGGGTGCACCACTGATTATTATGTCAAGTTTTTTTTCTGTTGTGAATTGTGGCGGAGGAAGTAATGATAATGTTAGTTTTCATTGAATTTGAAGTTTTTTGAATCAATGAAAGTTTTTTATTAGGATCTTTTGTTGTACTTGACTAAACCTTTTGCTAAGTAATAGGCCTTCTAAAGTGTTAAACTGTCAAAAATATTTCACTATGATTTTTAGGTTTAGACAAAGTTTAATTGTGTTAACCCTCCAGTAGTGACATGAAAAAGAGGCACAACTTATAGGTAGGTCAGTCCAACAGATCAATATGCACATATGAGTTTTAACCGAGGTTGGTCAAGCAAACTTCTAATAAGTACTTTACAAAATATGTTTATTTAAAAAAATGTAAACAATATATAAAAAAAAACTTACAAAATTAAGCTACAGTTTTTCCTTGTCATTGGCCTCACACACTGTACATCACCATATGATTTTCCATGAACTATAATACATAGGGCTTAAGTACAGTCAAACCTAAGGTTCATCAGCTCACAACAGTACTGTTCAAATTTTACAACAGTACAATATTCGCTGTTGTATTACTACTGTTACTATTACTTTTATTACTGTTTTTATGTAACAATATTTGCTCAATTATGTATCTAAAAGTTTATGCAAATAAATATATACTCTACAATTGGGTGTAACGGCATATGACCCATTAGGATGCAAGTTTTTTTGAGAGAAATTGAAAAAAAAATCTGAGAGAACTTATTTGTTTTTCTTGTGGTCATCAAAGTCAACAAAGATGACTTTTTTTCCATCTATTTTTTGATGCCATAAAAATTTTTTTGGTAATAAGCTCAGAACAGTACCGTAGAAATTTCACAACAGGACTTGTAGTAGGTCCAGTCAGATGCTATACAATTTTACGGTGTACAAGTTTCAGGTGTCAAAAAGCATGGAAATAAAGGAAAATTTGCACCAAAATAGTTTAAGATAAAAAGAGGTTTGAGTTAGGGAGATTATCAAATTCACTAGTTTATTCTAAACTGTTTTGAGGTCTGTAAAATAAATATTTATTAAAGAAAAAGAAACTTTAATGATACAGGACTCCACTGGACACTATACAGGACTCTACACTACCAAGAGTTTATTTAAATTTAAGAGTTCTGTAGGATGGTGTACAAATTTGGTTCAGCTCATTACCCACACTTTAACCTTTCTTCTCTAGACCCTCAACCATAATTTTTTTAATTTTTCAACCGTTTTGAAACAATAATCCATTCAGTAGAGACCCAGTCAGGATCATTGCTGTATTCTAGTTTTGAAAGTTGCTTGCCTAGAATAGTAAAAAAATCATAGTGAAGTATTTCTTACAGTTTAACACAGTTCTATGTTACACTTCTGCAAAAGGTCCACTCGAGCACAAAAAAAGATTTCAATGCAAAATGTTGCCAAAATGGCAGTTACATATTTATCCAAAACAAACCTGACAAAATTTTTTTCTAATATTTCAATTTATCCTCAGTTAAGTTTTCCCTTCTTTGAGCTGATACCTAGTTCATTTAAACCAAGATGATTTTTTAAGGTCAAAATACTTGGCATTCCATCAAAACTAACATTATCAAGATCTCCCCAGCTGCCACAATTCATAACAGCACAGAAACTGATAATAATGATTCAAACTGAGTAAAAAACTGGAAAAAAAGTTAAAAAAAACAAAAGCAAACAAAAACATAACCTGACTTTTTGAACAAAACATGGTCCCTTTTATTTGAGATTTACTGGCTTTAATTGATTTTTTTAAAGAAAAACGCATTTTTCCCATGTGTACAAAGGGTCAATACTTAAAACAGCATCTTTGTTGTAAATTAAATCGTTTCACTTTTAGCTCACACATATACTATACTATAGTAGTGTGAGCTATGGTGATCCTAATTTTTTCGAGAAAAAAAAGTTGCTCCGATTTCAAAATTTTTTATATATCTTTGCGTTTCAGATGATTTTGAAACTTTTTTGTTGCGCCGTCTGTCTGTCTGTCTGTCTGTCTGTCTGTATGTCTGTCTGTCTGTCTGTATGTCTGTCTGTAACGACCAACGCGCATAACTCAAAAACCGCTTGGCCGATTTTAATGAAATTTGGTACCTAGGCTGCGCTTTGGGCCGAGATGGTCCCATTTAAAAATGAACAAAATCCACCGAACACAAACCAAATAAAAGGGTGGGGGTAGATTTCAAAAATTAGAGTTTATGGGGAAATATGGCGAGTGTGATATCAAACGAAAGGTAATTGAGTCTGGAGTTAAACAAAATACATTTTAATTTATTTAAAAAAAAGGTTGGGGGTATATTTCAAAAATTAGAGTTTAAGTAAAAATATGGCTTGTGTGATATCAAACGAAAGGTAATTGAGTCCGGAGTTTAACAAAATACATTTTAGTTTTTGTTTTTTTTATGGGTGTGGGTGGATTTCAAAAATTTGAGTTTAAGTCAAAACATGGCTTGTGTGGTATCAAACAAAAGGTAATTTAGTGTGGAGTTGAATAAAATATATTTCAGTTTTTAATTATATTAGCTCACACGTACACTATAACTATAGTACCTAGTGTGAGCTTAGGGGCCCATATATTGGCAGAGTATTTTTTAAAATTACGTTTTTGTTAACATTGCGGCTTATGGGAAAACGCTTTGTTTGTCCTATGGCCAGTGTTGCCAACTATTGGAAAGCGAAAATCCGTAGCGTAAACGCGAAAAATCTGTAGAAATCCGTAGGTTCAAAGAAGACAAAAAACAAAAAAAGGTGCTTTTTTTACAATTAAAAAGTTTATATTGGTTTGATTTTTTTCTTTTTTTAACAGTGACAGGAGTGCACAACTTTTTTGGTTCGGAATTGCACAAGAACGGTACGGTGCCTACTGCTCCGTTCCAACGGATCCAAGTAAACTTTTTTGCAGTGCCGCCAATTTTTTAAACGGATAAACCGTTATAATTAGAAGAAATAAAAAGTACGTACTTTGTTCGCTCTAGGCGTAATTCAAAGGACCGTAAATTATTTCCAATAGGATTTACCTATTGGTTTGCTGGAATGATATAAAAGTTTAGGAATAAACTATGTCGGACGCACAAGATTGCTGGCACTTACCCCTTAATCTCGTTCGAGCTGTTCTTGGTTGGCCAACCCTTCGATGTTCTTGTAGCCCTTTTTCCAGCTTGCACACACTAGTGAAAATATGTCGAAAGACAGTAATTAAATTATAATTATAAGTACAAGAAAATTGTTGGCAGCATGCCGGTATCGCAGATTTGACGGAAGTGTCATTTTTCGTCGTCACAGGTATGGGGCGCGCAGGTGCCGGGACAGACCTGTGCGTCATGATTTCGCGCGCTTATTTGAATTTTAAAACTAAGAATATTTTACGGTACTTTGAAAGCAGCCGAAAACGATTAATTAAAACTAAAAATTATAAATAAGAAAAAAATGCAGAACGTCAGTTTCCGACATTCCACTCGCCAAAAACATAATAGGTTTTAAAAATACCGAAAACGATTAGACCGCTAAAATCTCGGGTCTAATTAAAAGAAAAAAAATAATAACTAATTCTAAACTAAGAGCAAGAGGTTCGACCTATTGCTCAGGCAAAGGACATACTTTTACTACGGGACGCTGTAAGGTGCCAAATTGAGTTTTGACAGTTACAACGCGAACGATTCCATCTTCACCCGGATGGACGCGCATTACACGACCGAGAACCCACTCTCGGGGTGGTTTTTGTTCATTTTTAATAACGACAAGTTTGTTTTCTGTAATGTTTGGTGTCGATTTGGTCCATTTACACCGCGATTGCAGAGTATGTAAATATTCCTGACTCCAACGTGTCCAGAAATGAGACTGCATTTGCTGCAGAAGTTGCCAACGATTGAGCCGATTTTGAGGGATCTCGGTAAGGTCAGGTTCAGGGAATGACGTAAGAGGTTCTGTTGTCAAGAAATGACCTGGGGTCAAAGGAGTGGGATCATTTGGATCCTCGCTAATGCTACACAGAGGTCTTGAGTTTAACAAGCTTTCAATACCTGTAAGTACGGTGTAGAACTCTTCGTAAGTCAAAAGCTGATCGCCAATGACTCTATAAAGATGTGTTTTGACTGCCTTGACTCCGGCCTCACTCAATCCATTCAAATGAGGGGCGCCTGGAGGGTTGAAATGCCATTTCATAGACAATTTCGTTGCAGCAGCTTCCGCAAGAGATAAAAGCTCAGTGAAAGCTCCTTTGTAGTTGGTTCTCTGATCAGAAAAAACTTGAGAAACTCGGCCTCTACGCGCGATAAAGCGGCGAAAGCTTGCCAAGAAAGCTTCTGTGGAAAGATCAGAGGCGAGCTCTAAGTGTATGGCCTTTGTGGATACACAAACAAAGAGGGAGATATAAGCCTTTGTCCAGACTTGAGCACCTAACTGTCTATTTTCCGCCAAAATTTTGAAAGGGCCCGCATAGTCAAGAGCAACTTGAGAAAATCCTTTCAATTGAGAAATGCGGTATTTTGGTAAGTCGGCCATGACTGGTAGATACGAATGAGGTTTTGAACGGAAACATTTTATGCAAGAAGACACGCATCGATAGATCGCGCTTCTGGGAGATAGTATCCAAAAGGTTTGGACAATAAGGTTATGCAAGGTCTTAAGACCTGGATGAAAATGATCAATGTGATACTGCTCTATAATAAGTTCAGTGAGTCTGTGCTTTTGAGGCAGCAGGATAGGATGCTTAGCATCAAAGCAGATATTGGTAGATTTTCTTAAACGCCCTCCCACTCTCAGGATTCCTGATTCATCTATGAAGGGAGCTAGTTTTCTGAAAGGTTTAGGGAGTGTGTCATTCTGTTGACATATTCGAAGTATCTCAGAAAAACTATCCTTCTGGACTGTTTTCACAATGATCATAATGATGCATTTCAGAAGGAGCTTTAAAATAGAAATCTGAAAATCTTGTTAGAAGTGTTAAGACTAAGCTTGGAGCTTTAACAGCAATATGAAAGCATGAAGGCTTTTCTTCAGCCGCAGCTCCGGGAAGCTTATCCAAGATGATAGCTGGTTGGTCTGGCCAGCTGCTGTAGTCTTGAACTAGAAATTCGGGACCATGCCACCACAGTGGATGTTCGAGTAGCTCTAAAGGAGATACTCCTCTAGAGGCACAATCAGCCGCATTTAAGGCTGTAGGTACATATTTCCAGGATTGGATAGGGACAACCTCTTGGATGTGGGCGACCCTGTTGGCCACAAATGTCTTCCAGCGGTGGGGAGAGCTGGTTAGCCAAGCTAGTGCCACTTGCGAGTCTGACCAAGCGTAGACCGCGTCGAATGTAAGTAAGTTACTATAGGAATCTTTGACAAATTGCAAGAGATTGCTTAACAAATAAGCAGAACAAAGCTCCAAGCGTGCCACAGATTGAGTCTGGAGTGGCGCCACCTTTGATTTTGCCATGATGAGACAAGTTTCTATTTTTCCTATATGAGTAGTGAAACGAAAACCATACCCTATGGTACTGGCGTCGCAAAAAGCATGAATTTCTAATCGTGAATATTTATCAGAAATGATTAAGCGTGGAAGCTGTATTTTAGAAAGTGAGGGTAGCTCTTGTTTAAAGCGTTCCCAAATATCTACAATAAATTCAGTAGCTATTTCATCCCAATCTCGCTTGGAGATGAAGATTTGTTGCAAAATGTGTTTTGCAAGCAGAACAACAGGAGAAAGGTAACCCTGAACATCAAAGATTCTAGCAATTTGAGATAGCACATTTCTTTTAGTACAAATAGCTTCAATAGGGGTACAAGAGTAAGTAAAACAATCAAGTGTAGGATTCCACTGAAGACCCAGGACTTTTATGTAATCCGGACCCTCGGTATCAAAACTTATTTTCCTGTGAGAGCTTGGTACGGAAGCAAGAAGAGCTGGGTGGTTACTAGCCAATTTCCGAAATTCAAAGTTTCCCTTTTTTAATAAGGAAATAAGTTCTGCTTGTAAATGAAGTGCTGAGGCGACAGAATCGGCGCCGCTCAAACAATCATCAACATATACGGACTCTTGAAGTACTTGGGATGCAAGGGGGTGGTTCTCCCTTTCAAGGGTAGCTAACTCTTTAATAGTTTGTAAGGCTAAGTAGGGTGCAGAAGAAACACCAAAAGTGACTCGATCTAGAGTGTACTCTTTAATTTCCTCAGCCTTAGAAAAACGCCAAAGGAATCTCTGATAGTTCCTATGTTCAGGAGTTATAATAATTTGATTATACATTAGACGAATGTCTGAAATAAAACAAACTGGATATGTTCTAAATTTTAATAAAATTGCAGATAAATCTTGATGCAGTTTGGGACCAGGAAAGAGTGTTTCGTTAAGGCTGACGCCCTTAGACCTTTTTGCACTGGCGTCCCAGACTACCCGTACTGATAAGGTAGAATTGGTATCAGATTTTCGAACACAGTGGTGTGGCAAATAAAAAGCTGATTGAGAACAATAATCTGAGCGAGGCACTTCAGAAATGAAGTTCTGCTTGAGATATTTGTTTATAAACTTAGAATATGCAAGGTGCAAATCTGGATTTTTATAAAGCCGGGACTCCAGATAAGTGAAACGCCGAAGGGCTTGTGAATGTGTGTTACCAAAGTCCGGTTGGGGATGTTTGAATGGAAGTGATACTACAAATCTTCCTGATGATTCCCTAGAAACAGTTTTCTTATATATATTTTCAGATTTAATTTCATCAGGAGACAAAACATTGCATAACTTTGGTGGTTGTTCGATTTCCCATAATTTTTGCAAAATCACATCTACCTGAGGTTCTAGTGAAATATGATAGCTAAGAAGGGGATCACTTAAACTAGATGTAGAAACTTTGCCTTGTAAAATCCAGCCAAAGACGGTCTCTAGTGCAACAGGCTGGTTGTGACTACCGAAGATGCGTCCAGGACCTAGCATTTAGGCTACTAGATCTGCACCTATCAGGAGGTCGATAGAACCAGGTCTGTGTAGTTTACTGTCAGCCATAGATATGACAAACTGGAAATATTAACAGAAGTTCTATGTTGACATGCAATTACAGAAGGCAATATTATAGCTTCAAATGTAAAGGTTGGCTCAGGTTTATCTTTTGGTCTGATGAGACAATGAGTAATCCCTTTAGCATATGAAGTGCCTGTTAGTCCACGGTTAGAAAAACGTTAAATGCAATGGACTGTAAATATTTTAATTAATGAAAGCACGAACCAACATAAATATATTGATATGAATTACGAAATAATTAATAAGGTCCATAGGTAAAATATTTGTGCCACACAACGGTAATCAGAGACAAATGCACTCACCACTTTTGCAGCCAAATTCTCCACTTCCAAGGGGCCCCTGACTGGATCTAATGATGTCACCACGTAGCTGAAGGGTTGAAGTTTCTAGTTCTATGCTTCAGTACACAAAAATCGAGCACTTCAGGTGTAGATATTTGAAATAGTTGGAAATTAACACGCCATTTTCTCTAGGCGATTGACAAGGATCTCCCTGGTTGTTGATGCGCATGTCCAAATACGCGAAATGCGCTTTGCCCTTCATACAATTGTGTGGTTTTAGAAATATATAAACAACCGCGAAATTTAGCGGGAGCTAACATAACTGCCCTCCAAAACACACAATTTTAGAATCTCAACCGGACAGATATAGATATAAGAAAAAGAATCGACCGATAAATATAAATGACTGAAAACAGATAAGTATCGTAAGTTTATTTAGAGATAACGAAATCCCGAAAAAGGCAAAACAAACAAACAAAAAATAAAAAATAAAAAAAAACCTATTGTAATACCCGGTAAAAGGTAGAAAATTAAAATTACTTTTAATTTGGCAAGAGGCACAGTTTTACAACTGGCCGCTTATAAACACCGGTAACCGTTTGTACCGTCGCAACACGCACCTGACCGTCCCCGCCGGGATGCAGTTCGATGACCCGACCGACCGGCCATTTCAAAGGCGATTGAATGTGATCACTTGTTATGATAACCAAATCATTTAATTTGATATTTGGGGACGAATTAGTCCACTTGTGTCGCTGTTGTAGCGTATGCAAATACTCTATAGAATACCGTTTCCAAAAATCATTATGTAGTTTTTGGATTAGTTGCCATCTCGAGAGCCGATTTAGGGGAACCTCGGACAAATCTGACTCCGGAATTTCTGAATTAAGGGGTTCAAGTGTCAAAAAATGCCCAGGGGTAAGAGGTTGAAGATCGTGTGGGTCTGAAGAGGCAGGAGATAAAGGGCGACTATTAAGTACGGCTTCTATGCGACAGGCAAGGGTGGACATCTCCATGATAGACAACTTCTGGTCGCCGACAACTCGTACAAAGTGAGTTTTAAAACTTTTGACGCCAGCTTCTGCCAGGCCATTGAAATGTGGACTGAGAGAAGGTCCCAGATGCCAACGAATAGAAAGTCTGGTGGCAGCACTTCTTGCGTAATCCAGTAATTGGTTACGAAACCCTATAAAATTACTGCCTTGATCTGACCAGCATTGCGTCACGCTTCCGCGCCTGGAAATGAATCGATGGAATGCACCTACGAACCCTTCGGTGGACAGTTCCATGGTTAATTCCAAATGCACGCAATGTGTGGCCGTACAGACAAACACACAGACATACGATTTGAAAGCTTTACAACCACGGTAACGATGAGGAATCACAAAGAAAGGTCCACAAAAGTCGATAACTACACTCGAAAAAGGTTTAAGTTGATTGATTCGATGAGCGGGAAGTGAACTCATTATGGGCGGTCTATAGGGTTTAGGGTTGATTCTAAAACATTGCAAGCACTTGGATATGGTTCTTTGAATTGCCCGTCTGGCAGATAATATCCAAAATTGCTGTAAAAGCAGATTATGTAATGTTTTAAACCCAGGATGAAGATATTGTCGATGAGCGGACTCGATAAGAAGAGTAGGTAAACGATGGTCACTCGAAAATAAGACGGGGTGTTTTGCAGAATAAGACAAAAGGTCAGATTTTTGTAATCTGCCACCGACTCTAATGATATTATTCTCATCAAGAAAAGGTGAAAGTTTTCGCAAAGGTTTCGGTATTGGTTTATCCTTAGATAACGCGGAAAAAAGCTCAGAAAAACAAGAACCTTGCACGCGTTTGATAAGAAGGTGTAACGCACTTTGCATCTCACCGGTGGTAGGAAAAACAATATTCTCAAAAATAACTTTTTGGTCCGGCGGCTTAGTGGGTTTTTGATAGGAATGGTTTTGAAAAAGGTTAACTATTCGAAGCACATAACAAATGATACGTTGAATTTTTGATATAGAGGAATATTTGATAAGAAGCTGATCTAAGAAGTTGACATCAATTATCGCATTGCAACAGACTTTTGGCTTTTCCTCCAGATTAATATCTCCGAAATCAATCGGCATTTTTGGTTTATGAAAATCGGGCCATTCGTTTTCGGGAGACCACAAAAACGACGGTGCGTTCCACCACATGTCATGTGACATGAGCTGTGAAGGGGTGGCCCCTCGTGACGCAATATCGGCTGCATTCAAAGCAGAAGGAATGTAGCGCCACGAGTTTGAGGGAATGATTTCTTGGATTCTACTGACTCGATTTCCAACAAAGGTTTGCCAGCGATTAGGAGGGGATGAAAGCCAGTGCAATACGACTTGCGAATCGCAGAAATTAACGATATTTGTAAAAGTTATTTTTCCTTCATAGCTAGATAAAACGAAGTCAATTAATTCGCTTAAAAGAAATGCGCCTAGGAGTTCTAGCCTAGCCAAAGTTTGTGACTTTATAGGCGCGACCCTAGATTTTGCAGATATGAGAGAAACAGATATATTGTTTTCCTCTTCTACACGAAAATATACGACGCCTGCGTAGCCTCGAATTGAAGCGCCACAGAAGCCGATGATTTGACAGGTATTGGTTTTTGACAGTTTGATTTGTCGGGGTAATTGAAAATTGGAAAGAAGCGGGAATTCAGAACGAAGTTTGTTCCAAGAGTCGATGATAGAAGAATCTGGTTCTTCGTCCCAGCCTATTTTCGATATCCACAACTGTTGCAAAATAAATTTTGCTTGTAGCAACAAGGGACAAAGAAAACCTAAGGGATCGAAGATTGTTCCTATGATAGATAAAATAGAACGTTTGGTTGGGGGTTTGTCCTTCATTCGGCATTGATAAGAAAAAATGTCGTTTTTTGGATGCCATTGAAGTCCTAAAACTTTGATAAAGTGGGGTTCCTCCTTGTCGAAAGAGAGAGGCATTTGACGATCGGACTCTGGCAATGTTGCCAATAACTCAGGACAATTGCTTGCCCATTTTTTAAGTTCAAATCCTCCCGACTTCAACAAATCATTGAGTTCTGTTTGAAGGGAGAGAGCTTCAGAAAGCGAAGGGCTAGTTCCCAAGATATCGTCGATATAGATTGACGTTTTTAGAACAGTACTAGCCATAGGAAAACGTTCCTTTTCTCTCTCTGCCAGCTCATTTAAGGTACGCATGGCTAGAAAAGGTGAGCATGTCATGCCAAAAGTGACAGTAGAAAGTTCCCACACTGAAAGTGGGTCATGTGGAGAAAACCTCCACAATATCCTTTGATAAGGACGGTGATAAGGATTGATAAGGACTTGACGGAACATCTGTTTGATGTCAGCAATGTAGGCAATAGGATTAAGACGAAACGTAAGGAGTAAAGAAGCAATATCCTTTTGAAGTTTCGGTCCAGATAACAATGTGTCATTGAGACTAATATTTTTTGGGGTGACTGCCGAACAATCCCAGACTACCCTTAATTTTGTACTTAAGCTTTCCGGCTTTAGTACGCAATGATGTGCTAAAAAACACGATACGTCGATCTTTGGTTGACTAGATAAAACTAAACTCATATGATTAGAATCGATATAGTCTTGCATGAAACTTGAATAGGCAGTGTACAGATCAGGATTTTTGATTAATCTATTTTCTAGAAGTAAAAATCTACGATAAGCTTGCGGATAAGCATTTCCTAGGTCAGGGTTTATTTTATCTTTAAACGGAAGATCTACCATGAATCTACCGCTCGGTTGCCGTACTACACTAGCAGTAAAAATTGATTCTGCCTGTTTTTCTTCCTTTGATAAGATTTGTTTTTTAGGCAAATGTTCGATTTCCCAAAACCTAGGGAGAATGACCTCTAAAGGAGGTGAATGACTCGTTAAAAAACAACTGGTTCGTTCCGTAAGACTACCTACTTCGTCAACCTTTCCCATGACGACCCAGCCAAAGATAGTTTCAAGGGCTGAAGGCTGCCCTACCTGTCCAAGGACCCTGCCCTCCTTGAATATCTGTGCGAATAGCTCGCAACCAATAACCAGGTCCACAGGTCTAGATTTGAAATAAGATGGGTCGGCAAGTTTAAGGTCTTCCAAGTGTTTCCACTGATTATCGTTCAAAGAGAATGTAGGCATATTGGAACATAGTTGTGGAACAACAATTGCTTCGAAATTAAGTAAAGGAGTGACTTGTCCTTGTGGCTTAATGTGACATTGAACGAGCCCTTTGGAAGTAAAAGAAGACATCTGATTTAATCCGAATATTTCAGTGGTGTAACTTCGCCTAGGAAGATTAAGACGCTGAATACACTTTTCACTGATGAATCCTGTCTGTGATCCAGAATCAAGCAGTGCCCTTACAGGTTGAAAATTTCCGCAACCGTCCATAACATCTATTATGGCGGTGCATAAAAGAAAGGTACCTGAAGGTCCTGAGGCATTTAATGACACATGAAGATTATTGACAGGTGGTGTGTGAATGACAGGACCAGTGTCTTGGCTTCCAGACTCTTGATTAGTTTCTAAGATATGAGTTAAAGTGTGGTGCCTTTTACTATTGCAAGTCCTGCATGAATATTTTGATTTGCACGTATCTACATCATGCAAGAGATGAAAACACGCTAGACATAATTTTTTCTGTTTGACGAAAGATAGGCGATCGATAGGTGAGAGATCAAGAAATGTTTGACATTTCGAAAGCACGTGACCTTGATTACACCGGAAACATTTTATTCCCATACTTGAATTAGTTGAGGTGCCAGCCAGTCCTATAAAAGGCGAATTGGATGATTTATAGGTAGGCTTTTGCCCAAACTGACTTCGCATAGAATTTGAATTTTGATTAGGCTTTTGCCCAGACTGATTTTGAATAGAATTTGATTTTTGATAGATAGGCACCTTTTTGGGTGCTGTTGATTGAGGAAGTGATTCCAAAACTTTACATCTTTTTTCTAGAAATTGAAAAAGTGACTGAAAAGTGGGAATTTCGGTATTAGTATTGGCGTGACTCATTTCGAAATTTGAACGCGTTGGAATATCCAATTTTTCTAATAAAATGAAAAAAATAATAAAGTCCCAACTGTCAACGTCAAAGCTAAGTGATTTTAAAATTTCTAGGGATTCAGAAAAGGTGTCAATTAAATTACGCAATTCTTTAGCTGACTCGTTTTTTAAGGTGGAGTTCATAATTGAGCTTAAAGCATCATTTGCGAGGTCTCGCTTGTTTTGATATCTATTGAGTAATTTGTCGTAAGCAATTTTATAATTTTGATCAGATAAGCTAATCCCTGATATCAATTTTAAAGGCTCATCCTCGAGATATGAAAATAAATATTGAAGTTTTCGAACGTTACTTAGACTTTGATTTTGATCTATAATGTTATTAAAAAGATCGAAAAAGCTTGGCCATAATTTTTTATCACCTCGAAATATGGGAATACCTAACTCTTTGAGTTTTGGAGTTTCGTTTTGTCGAACATATGATCCCGAAAAGGATGGGGCCTCAACCGGAAATATTTTAGAGTAAACCCCCTTACACGCATAAAAATATTTACGAGCTTCTGAAAGGATCGCATCTTGCGTTTTAAACTCCTCGTCGTCCGAGTCGTCTATCATCATAATGACATCATTATGTGCCAACATGCATTTATCGAAGGTTTCATCCAAATCGGAATACCTCACTTGAAACTCGTTTCTCGCTTTTTCATCCTTTGCCGCGGTCTGTGAAAACACATAACACTCGGTGATCGCAGATAAAAAACCCTTGCGTTTTTGTACGGCTTTTTTGACAGACATGATTTTACCTTTAAAATGACGAAATTGAAATATACAATTAACGCTAAATGAATGCTTCTAAAATAGAAAAAATGACGAATTGTCGAAAATATGCACTAATTTATCGCAATTGATGAAAATTGTTTTAAATATCGAAATGATATGAAACACCCTAACACATAAATGAGAAATGTTTTTGTTTGTTTTGTTTTGTCGTTCCTTCGCTTTGTTTACTGAATCGAGCAAGCGAAAGACACGTGCACTGCACCGACGACTTTCTCGTTTCAAATACGATGCGAAAATTCAAGGCCGCCTTGTTTGGCTTGGCCACAGATTAGGTAAATAAGTGGCTTGGCGTGAAAATAATTATTAATACCGTCGTATGGATTTATTCTAAAAATAATTCGGCTCGAAAAGGACCACTTATGTTAGTCCACGGTTAGAAAAACGTTAAATGCAATGGACTGTAAATATTTTAATTAATGAAAGCGCGAACCAACATAAATATATTGATATGAATTACGAAATAATTAATAAGGTCCATAGGTAAAATATTTGTGCCACACAACGGTAATCAGAGACAAATGCACTCACCACTTTTGCAGCCAAATTCTCCACTTCCAAGGGGCCCCTGACTGGATCTAATGATGTCACCACGTAGCTGAAGGGTTGAAGTTTCTAGTTCTATGCTTCAGTACACAAAAATCTAGCACTTTCAGGTGTAGATATTTGAAATAGTTGGAGAACGAAATTAACACGCCATTTTCTCTAGGCGATTGACAAGGATCTCCCTGGTTGTTGATGCGCATGTCCAAATACGCGAAATGCGCTTTGGCCTTCATACAATTGTGTGGTTTTAGAAATATATAAACAACCGCGAAATTTAGCGGGAGCTAACAGTGACGCCATTGATTCCTTGGATAGGAACAGAATAATGCTGTCGTTTTAACCCTAAGCGATTTACACAGGGTTCAGAAATTAAAGTCACCATACTTCCGGAATCAAGAAGTACTCGTACTGTACAAAAATTGCCATGACCATCCTGAATTTCAACCTCTGCTGTGGGTAACAGACAAGTAAACTTAGAGTTGGTCGATGAGCATGTATTCACTGAGTCCGGTTGGGTCGAGTAAGTGCTGCCTTTTGATTGTAGCTGAGTGGCTGGAAAATGTAGCTGAGTAGCTGACTGTGTATGATGCTGATTAGCATGTATAGGTTGCTGCTGTAAGGCCGGTTGCATACCTACAGATGATTGGGAAATGTCTGATATAGACTGTAGCTGAGTAACTGACTGTTATTAGGATCTGTAGCTGAAGCTGTAGCTGACCTGATAACATGAACAGTTGAGTGATGAAACTGATTGCAAATTCTGCATCTCATCGAATTAGGATAAGTTGTTTGGCTAGGATGTAAACGTAAGCAATTCACACATAACTTATGCTGATTCACAAAGTTTAGCCGTTCTTGGGGTGACTTTGACAGAAATAAATGACACCTGAATAACCCATGTGCCGATCGACACAAAAGGCATTTTTGTTTATCACTCTTTGAATAACCAAACTGTGCTGTGTCAGAAACCGAGTTGTGGTAGACACCTGGTGCACTCTTTCTACCGTACCCTGAAGAGGTGGCATTGTGTTATTGTGAATAACCCCTGGGCTTGTCTTGAGGAAAAGATTGGGAATACTTGGGTTCAGAAGGCACTGATTCCTGTACTGTTTCAAAAGCTTTGCATTTATTTGTCAAAAATTTTTAAGATGCTCATATGAAGGCATCTCAATTTTGACATATTCTTGTTCAAACTCTTGTCGAGTTTTCAGATCAAGTTTTTTGTATAAAATATTAAATGTTAAAAAACTCCAATCCTCAATTTTAAATTTAAGAGCCTTGAGAGCTAAAAGATTTTCTGAGAAAGTGTCAACGAGATGACGCATGACTTTAGAACTAGGGTTAGTTTTTAAACATGGAGCTTCATAAAATGAATTGAAATAAAATGTTGCCAATTTTCGTTTGCTTTCATAACGCTCCTGTAACATGTCATAACAAATATAATAGTTTTCCTCTGAGATAACGACATTTTTAATGAGATTCAGAGCTTCACCTGTCAAACGAGTTAATAAATACCTGAATTTTTCAATGTCTGGTATATCTGTATTATGACAGAGACTATTATATAACTGAAAAAATGTAGAAAATGTTTTCAAATCGCCATTCCATTGAGGGACAGAAATATCTAACTTTAGACATGGTCGGTTAACATTTGAAGAAGAATGTTCTTGACCTAGGGCCGGTTTATCAATGGCGGGGTATCTCTTCGTGTTAGCTAGCCCTGGGCCAACTCTGACCTTGGGGTAACCCTCGAGTTAAAGAGAAAAGTGTTTATCCACGCGATTTTAACCCAGAGCTCCGAAACTCGCAGGTTGGCAATGCTGGTAACAATCGACCACCTAAGTTTTCCCTTCTTATTTAATAGTCTGTGGAATTGTTGACATTTTGTGGTTATAATCATATGTTTTTTTGTATAGGGCTGTCTAACAAAACATATGATCAAATCCAAGATGTCTTCCATAGGACAAACAAACCGATTTCCCATAAGCCGTAATGTTAACAAAAACGTAAATTTTACAAAAACGACAAGAGCTTTAGTCTAAAAAATTAATCAGTTTTAAGAACAGATCCTTTGTGCATATGGGAAAAATGCGTTTTTCTTAAAAATATTAAACTAAAGCCAGAAAATCTGAAATAGAAGGGACCATGTTTTCTTCAAAAAAGTAGGTTATGGTTTTGTTTATTTTGTTTTTTTTTAACTTTTTTTCTGGTTTTTTCACTTATTTTAAATTATTACATGGGCGCACCAAGGGGGCGGGGGGCTAGGGGCCCGGGCCCCCCCAAACCACAAATTTTTTTAGATATTTTCCATATATTTCCAGAATAAACAAAAAAAATAGCATAAAGTACATCATGAGACCTCTGGGGGCCCCCCAAAGGTATCGGGCCCCCAAAGGTTTTTGAAGTTTTTTGGCCAATGAATCAATGAACTATCAGCCCAAGGTAGAGGAAAGTAGTTCTATTCAAAGAGCTCACTTCAAGGCTCAGTTAACAGAGACGAAATTGAAATAGACTAAACTTTTCTCATCAGATTCAGGTTTTCTATTAGGATCTTTTGTTGTACTTGAATAAACCTTTTGCTAAGTAATAGGCCTTCTATAGCGTTAAACTGTGAAAAATATTTCACTATGAGTTTTAGGTTTAGACAAAGTTTAATTGTTTTAACCCTCCAGTAGTGACATGAAAAAGAGGCACAACTTATAGGTGGGTCAGTCCAACAGATCAATATGCACATATGAGTTCCAACCGAGGTTGGTCAAGCAAACTTCTAAAGGCCACTTGACATGGTGCATGACAATAAAATTTGCAGGCAAATATATGAAATTTTGCCCAGGTGCATGCGCAGTACAAATCCGGTGCCATTTTTTTGCATGCAAACTGGCGAATTTTTACCTAGATTCTGGGGAATCAATGCATGGCCATGCACAATGTCAAACGAAAAGAAGATTTTTTTGCAGGCAACAATTTGACTGAAATTTTTTGCTTGCAAATATTTGCAGCATGTCATGCACCATGTCAAGCGGCCTTAATAAGTACTTTACAAAATACGTTTATTTAAAAAAATATAAGTAAACATTATATTAAAAAAAAACTTGCAAAATTAAAATACAGTTTTTCCTTGTCATTGGCCTCACACACCGTACATCACCATATGATTTTCCATGAACTATAATACATAGGGCTTAAGTACGGTCAAACCTAAGGTTCATCAGCTCACAATAGTAAGTACTGTTCAAATTTTACAACAGTACAATATTCGCTGTTGTATTACTACTGTTACTATTACTTTTATTTCTGTTTTTTTGTAACAATATTTGCTCAATTATGTATCTAAAAGTTTATGCAAATAAATATATACTCTACTCTACAATTGGGCGTAACAGCATATGACCCATTACAGAGAACATATATTTCTTCGATGCCCATTAGGAGTATTAGAACCCAAGTTTGTTTGAGAGAAATTGAAAAAAATATCTGAGAGAACTTATTTGTTTTTCTTGTGGTCATCAAAGTCAACAAAGATTACTTTTTTTCCATCTATTATTAATGATGCCATAAAAAATTTTTTTTGGTAATAAGCTCAGGACAGTACCATAGAAATTTCACAACAGGACTTGTAGTAGGTCCAGTCAGATACTATACAAATTTTACGGTGTACACGTTTTAGGTGTCAAAAAGCATGAAAATAAAGGAAAATTTGCACCAAAATAGTTTAAGATAAAAAGAGGTTTGAGTTAGGGAGATTGTCAAATTCACCAGTTTATTCTAAACTGTTTTGAGGTCTGTAAAATAAATATTTATTAAAGAAAAAGAAACTTTGATGATACAGGACTTCACTCGACACTATACAAGACGCTACACTACCAAAAGTTTATTTAAGAGTTCTGTAGGATGGTGTACAAATTTGGTTCAGCTCATTATTCACACTTTAACCTCATATTGTTTTCCTTTTCTTTCTTCTCTAGACCCTTTTTTCAACCATCATTTTTAAAATTTTTCTACCGTTTTGAAATAATAATCCATTCAGGAGAGACCCAGTCATGATCATTGCTGTATTCTAGTTTTGAAAGTTGCTTGCCTAGAATAGTAAAAAAATCATAGTGAAATATTTCTTACAGTTTAACACAATTCTATGTTACACTTCTGCAAAAGGTTCACTCAAGCACAAAAAAAGATCCCAATAGAAAATGTTGCCAAAATGGCAGTTACACATTTATCCAAAACAAATCTGATAAAAAACTTTCGAATATTTCAATTTATCCTCTGTTAAGTCAGGTAATAGAGCACTTATCCACTTTCTTTTCCCTTCTTTGACCTGATACCTAGTTCATTTAAATCAAGATGATTTTTTAAGCTCAAAATACTTGGCATTCCATCAAAACTAACATTATCAAGCTCTCCCCAGCTGCCACAATTCATAACAGCACAGAAACGCATAGTAATGATTCAAACTGAGTAAAAAACTGGAAAAAAAAGTAAAAAAAAAACAAAAGTAAATAAAAAGATAACCTGACTTTTGAACAAAACATGGTCCCTTTTATTTGAGATTTACTGGCTTCAATTGATTTTTTTTATGAAAAACGCATTTTTCCCATGTGTACAAAGGTTCAATACTTAAAACAGCATCTTTGTTGTAAATTAAATCGTTTCACTTTTCTTAAAAATTACGTTTTTGTTAACATTGCGGCTTATGGGAAAACGCTTTGTTTGTCCTATGGCGACCATCTTGGATCGAAAAACAGCTGATCGTGACAGTTCGTTAGACAAGCTAATTGTTGGTTTCGGGTGTTTTGTTAAAAAATATTATTTGGAAAAAACTTATTCAGTTTCTTCAGTTATTGTACTCTAGCCAGTAAGTATCTACTATATGTATGATGAAAATAATTAAGCTACATTAAAATTAGCATGTAGTTCCAACTTTGTATATTATTTCTGTTGTACTTAACTACTAACTATAGTCTAAAATAAAAATGCATCTATAGGTACATATCTACCTATTAAAGCTAGATAATTTAAGAGATAAAATAAGTTAAAAGCAAATGGATTAATGTCTTTCATAATTCTGCATTTTTTAAGTTTATTTTTAAACTAATACACCTATTTTTTTTTGTTACAGGTCATGTCTTTACAAGGAAGCCAAACTTCTACATTTTAATAAAGAAATATCAATAAGGCACATCAACAAGAAATAATGGTACTAGTTTCTGACACATCAATATGTTATCCCGGAATGACTGACACCCCCCTGTGCAGAGCAAGCAGAGGCTTCCTGGGTGACCAAAAAGTGTTTAAAAACCTTGATGTGATATATTATTTATTCTGTATATTGCAATAATTTAAATATTTTATTTTGATGTTACGTACTATATATATAAACTTAATTGTTGATTATTTCTGATTCCTAAAATGCTGTTGTATACCAAAAGAACTTAATAGTCATTTTTCAGGGGCCGCCAAATAAAAATTGATAAAACTCAGTGTGTAAAATATACATTCACTTTTTTATTTTGCATTTTTAAATATATATTAAAAGTTTTAAAATTATATACATAAATTAGTAATTATAATAAAACTGGTACACATATTGAGGAAGACATATGTGAGTGGGCCTTGCAGCCCTTCCGCTGCGACCGCCAGTGGCCTTGGCCAATGGGTCTATATTGTGACTCGGTACCTACACATATTAGGTATAGCTCTAGTTGGCAGGTGGGATATTTATTGGGTGCTTTTCTATTAAACATGATCTTGCTCATAGAAAAAAGAATATTTATTTTTGGCTTGCTTGATAGACTGCTCCCATGGCAAAAATCTCCATGTCTGTGGAGAATTCCGTCATCTCAGCCTCCCACCATAAAAAGTATCACCGCTGGTGTTTTAAAATTTTCGGAGCATCCTATTTAACGCTAAAATTGAAGTACACAAGTTGAATGTTATGCTTTTGAGAAAAATCAACCAAAAAAAAACAAAACACTTCAAAATAATTGGAAATTTTGACGTTAACCCAGAGCTAAATACGCTACCCTGCCGTTCGAGCGCGGGTCCAGTTAGCCTAGGGTTAACCCTCGAGTTTGCATTTAACATTGGATGGATAAACACTTTTGACAACTTTAACCCAGGGCTATCTCTAACTCGAGGGGTAACCCTCCATTGATAAACCGGCCCCTACCAAAGGCGATGGCCCTGGGGTCAAGCCTAAACCTGATTTTTTAGAGCGGATTTCCCACAAGGAATTGTCACAAGAAGCCCTGACTTTATCATGCTCCTCAAATTCTGCCTCAGTAATGAGAGAAATAATTTCATTGTGTATTTCCTGAAACTGATCATATATGGAGTCTACAAATTCCATACGCGCTAACAGGTTTTGTTTATAAAATGTATCAGCTGTTTTATTGTTAGCATAATGACTGATTTCTTGCATCTGTGCAAGAGGTATTTTTCTTCGAAGCACTAGTTTCGCGATTTTATCTTTATCTGACATTTTTATTTACTAAAGAAAATAGGTTTTTTAAATAAAAATGTACTTACCGCAAAAATATTTACAACAAACAGGTGGTGGACCGTGGTGCAAATGAACCTTTACTATTGTTTATTTAAACAACCGTACGCGAAACATGAAATATATATATTATAATCTATAATCTTTGCATGAAATTTCCTTTATTTTTAAAAAAATTTGAGATTAACCAGTTGTTTTTGTGTGGTTAGAAACACACGACGTCATACGTAGATGTGTTCAATGTTGAGTGCAAATTCACGGGAGATTTGTTTGAGGGGAACTCTGAACCTGCGTTAGACAAGGATAGAATATGATCCGATCTTTTCGAATGACTTTAACGGAATCGAATTAATTTTGCACGTGTTAAGGATGAGTTGGGTGACCTTGTGCAAACCCCAAACGATCACACCTAATTATGAATTTAATTTTTAATTAATTTTTATGTGCTGGTTACCTATCACATCCGGCTCGAAGGACCAAAATGTTCGCTCTAGGCGTAATTCAAAGGACCGTAAATTATTTCCAATAGGATTTACCTATTGGTTTGCTGGAATGATATAAAAGGTTAGGAATAAACAATGTCGGACGCAAAAGATTGCTGCTGGCACTTACCCCTTAATCTCGTTCGAGCTGTTCTTGGTTGGCCAACCCTTCGATGTTCTTGTAGCCCTTTTTCCAGCTTGCATACACTAGTGAAAATATGTCGAAAGACAGTAATTAAATTATAATTATAAGTACAAGAAAATTGTTGGCAGCATGCCGGTATTGCAGATTTGACGGAATTGTCATTTTTCGTCGTCACAGGTATAGGGCGCGCAGGTGCCAGGGCAGACCTGTGCGTCATGATTTCGCGCGCTTATTTGAATTTTAAAACTAAGAATATTTTACGGTACTTTGAAAGCAGCCGAAAACGATTAATTAAAACTAAAAATTATAAATAAGAAAAAAATGCAGAACGTCAGTTTCCGACATACTTTTTTAACCTTTTTTATTTAGTTAAGGTACGTACAAACACTAATATGTTCTAGTGAAACATACATAACGTAAAACATAGTTTAACATTCGTGGCGCGAAGCGTTGTTTGACTCCCCATCAAACAACGCGCGAAGTAATACAATTCGTTCTAAATATTGTTGCAACGGCCGTCCACTAGATGTCTAGAAAAATAAGGACACTGATCCAAGCAAAACCTTTTTACAAAATGATTAAAATGTAGGAAAAAAAAGTCTGAGGACTGATAAGGAGGAATGAGGCGCGGCCGCCGTTGTGTTTCGATGTTTATCGTTTTTTAGTAAAATTGCCAAAAATCTGTAGATTTGGATCCAAAATCGGAGATCGAAATCCAAAATCCGTAGATCTACAGATAAATCCGTAGGGTTGGCAACACTGCCTATGGCAACCATCTTGGATCGAAAAACAGCTGATCGTGACAGTTTGTTAGACAAGCTAATGCACTTTGGCTCCTTCGATTTCGAGGTTATGTTTTAATTGTTTTGTTTTTGTTTAAATAGCCTGGAAGCATGGAATAAATAAATTTCTTCGATGGTGGAAGTGTTTGAAATCCTTTCGAGTTTTAAAAATTAGTATTAAAAATATTTGTCGTGTCGTTAGTTCGGTCAAATTTAGTTTGTGTTATTGTTTCAATTCATATAAAAATACATCGACCTAAAAATATGGAATGTACCGAGTGCACTCACTTGATCAGTTTTTCTTCCAAGTCTAATTTAAGAGCTCATTTAAACAAATTTATCCCAGGTAAATTTTTGACCCTGATGCTTTTGATTTTTTAATGAAACTGTTTTCGATTTCTGTTTACTAATAGGTTAAATGTGCCAGTAGTCGGCCACCTAATAGTATTTCCTAAACAAAATTAATTTTAAAAAATATATACTTGGTGGTGCGATTTCACACATGCGCAAAATTAAAAATATTTATTTTTATTTTTATCTGTATAAACCCAGCATATGAAACACTATGGCTGAACACTGGTCAAACAAATCCTGAAGTCAGTCTGCTCTGAAAGTATTGTAGTTGAAGGGGGCCGACTACTGGTTTTGAAAAAAATATTCAAACTTGTAGGTTTTTAGAATTATGCGCTAGTGGTCGGCCATCAGAAAAAAAACTAGGTTTTGATATTTTTTTTTACGATTTTTAGCATTAAATGACTACAAAAATGGCTCTGGTTCGAAATAGCGCTGTTAAAAATAGCGTCGTTAAAAATAGCGGTATTGTTTGAGCGCTGTTTTAAAATAGCGCGTAACAAAATAGCGCTGTTTTAAAATAGCACTAGTAACGAAATCAATCAATCAAAATAGGGCGTAATGAAATAGCGCCAGTATCAAAATAGCGCGTGACGAAATAGCGCTAGTATCAAAATAGCGCTAGTAACGAAATAGGGTGTCTTTCTAACATATTAAAAAAAAAGAAACTTCCCTGACTTCTTTCGCGGGATCCTAGCGGGTGTGAAGCAAAACCGAACCGAACCGAACGGAACGGAACTGAACTGAACCGGCATCCCAGAGGTTGTGAAACCAAACCGAACTAAACCGATAATTCGATTCGGTTAAGTTCGGTTCGGTTCAGTTTGTTTTCACCCGCTAGGATCCCGCGAAAGAAATCAGGGAAGTTTTTTTTTTAATATGTTAGAAAGAGACCCCTTAGTCGAACAGTTGCTGTTTTTAAGGATGCTTTTTTTAATTTTGCTCTTTTGATACTGGCGCTATTTTGTTATACGCGCTATTTTATTACACGCTATTTTGTTACTAGCTATTGTTACCTCAAAATAATAAAAACCTATAAGAGTAAATACCTAGAAGGATAATTTATTTTTGCATCTGCCCACTTGTTATTTTTGTGTTTCCCAAAATCTTTTTTTTAGTTCAGCTAATAGCTTAAATATTTCACATTTTGTTAATTTTTTAAAAAATTCCCATAAATCCTAAACCTTAAAAAGATCTAGCCTGGATCCCTACGAATTTTAAAAATATACGTTCAAATTAACCCGTGAAATCAAAGGAGCCAGAGTGCATTTTGGCCTGTAGCCGCGAGTTGAAAAATCACACTCGTGTGGTATGCAAGCCAATATTTAACCTAATCTGTGCAATAACCTCACATTTTTTGTTTTGTTATATATGTTATACTTTAAAGTTTACTTTTAACTTTTTAAAAAACTTTATTTTGATTAAATACAATATAGGACTTAAACGTTATAATTGAACGTGTACTTAAGAACGATTCTAAAGGGAATGACTTAACATTACAATGATTTTAGTTTATATAAAGAAAAGGTCCTGATTAAGCAATGGAATAATTCCTTAATATTCTAGATTTAAACTTCTTAGAACTAAAGTGCAATTCGGCAGGAATGCACATGTTGTTTATTCCATGAGAGACGCAAGTCAGCAGAATGGTCTTCTTATCTTGAAAGGTTCTGAGAAATAAAGTGCTGATTCGGCTTGAATGCACGTGTTGTTTATTTCATGGGAAACGCAAGTCAGCAGAATAAGCTTCTTATCTGGAAGGTTCTCGGGTTTCATAGAAGGTTCTGGTTTCTTCTAAGTGTAGGCAGGAGATACTTTTATATCACAGCTCCCCTCTTTTTGAAGAAGTTGGCGTTATACGGCAACTTTTATTAAGATGATTGATTGATCATTAATTTTGCATTGGCTTCGATTTCTTCTTCGATTTGATCTTCGATGTGTTTGCTTGGTCTACTTCTTGGTAAGATATTCGATAAATTCCTAATTCTTTGTAGATTAGGTTTTGGAAATGGTGGAAAGTCATTACCATTATCATTATCGTTATTGGTATTATTACCATTTCTTGTTCTTCGGCGTCTTCGACATTTGTTAATAATGTAAAGAATTACTAGTAGTACTATCAATGTTATTGTAACGATAGTAAACCAATCAATGTGTTTTTGAATGAATGGTTGATTGATCATTTTATCTAATTCTTCTGAATATTGGTTAAGATTATGTTGTGCAATATTCAGATCTTTGACGTTTATTTTGCTTAACTTTAGTGGATTTAGGCCTTGAAGTTTGGGGATTTCAGGCATATCTTTACAACAAGTATATGGAATATTGATTATTGGTGAATTTATTTTTTCGAAGGTACTTTCTTGAAGTATGGTTTCAGAATGAATTCTCGTACTTCCAATAAAAGCATCGCATGTTGATTTGAAACGAATTATACTATTGGTTTCAATTAATTTCGTAATGATTTCTTGATTCTTACATTTAATATTGGTAGGTACTGGTTCTGATGTAGTAACTAGCCATTGATTTTCTTCTAGTGGTTGAACATTGTAGCCTTGTACATAGAAAATGGTTGTTTGACATGTTTTCGGCAGCTGAGTTTGTTGCTTCAATAGTTGAGCTTCACAAATAGCATCACTGTCGATGGGATACGGAAGTACTTTGGAACAGAGCTTCGTTCTTCTTTCGATGATCTTGCAGTGGTCCACGTTGTGGAAGGTGACGAAAAACATTGAATCATCGTCACGCGCAATAAATTTATTGATTGTTGATATAGTATGGTGAAGACCTGTTCCATTATCTAATATTGGTATTGGGTAAAGTCTGTGTAAAGTATAAGTCGAAGGGTCTATAAGAGGTATTTTAAGAACAAATACTATTTTTGATTCAGTTTGAAAAGCACTAAGTTCAATTAAATTAATGTATTGGGCTACCGTTGAGATTGATATTGGTAAAGGCAAATTATTTTTTTGTAATGAATGAGAAATCTTTTTCAATGAATCTACCAAATCCGATGGTTTTATTATTGAACCATGCAATATTTTTAAACGTGCAAAAGTTACTGCGTTTAACGCGTCATTTAATGAATCATTAATAAAGGTGTAACTTTCCATAAGCGATTCGCATAAATCTAATGCTTTTATTTGTGCTTCTGCATAGGCAGCGTTATCAGAAATCGAAGTAACTAAATATTGAATTAATTTAATATCCTGATTAAACGTTTCTTCATCAATTTGTAATTTTTGTAAAGTCGTATTAAAACTTTTAATAACAGAGGTTGTTACTGAAATTTGTTTTTGCAATAATCTTTTAATATTTTTCTCATCAGTCGAAACTTTATTAATACAATCATTAAACTATTCTCCGTCTGATGCATCTAAATTTCCTGTAGTAGATTTCCAAATAGTTCCGATGCCATTAAATATTCCACGTTTTTGCTATATGATTTTTCTTTTGTATCCGAGATAAGTTCTTCGTATTTAATATTAACGTTATTAGAAATTTGTTTTAACATGCGTTTTAATTTGCGATTTGAAATTTGCAATTTGATTATTATTAATTGAAAAGTGATCCATAAAGTTATCTAAAATTTTGTTATTATGCTCAATTGCTTTCTTAAAGGGTAAAAGATCTTTGTAAACAACAAGTGTCCATTCATTATTAGAAATTCTGATAAGGGATTCTTCATGATAAAATAGACCTAGTGTATTATTTATTGGTAATATTGAATATTGACTGGAAACGATTGAGATTATTCCCATTAATCTAAAATAAAAGACTTTTATTTTATTCAAAGCACGGTTTTAACCTATCAAAGTTAACTTTGGTTAATTGATTTGTATGTGGGTTTTTAAGTGTTGCAGAATTACGATGTACTTCTAAAATTTCAAAAGGACCATGTTTGCCCGCAGGTAGAAAAACGATAACTGCAGTGGACT
Organism: Aspidapion aeneum; assembly: GCA_963576565.1. NCBI lineage: Eukaryota > Metazoa > Arthropoda > Insecta > Coleoptera > Brentidae > Aspidapion > Aspidapion aeneum. Next base: position 100,795,279 of record OY755038.1, read on the forward strand.
GTATATATTTTATTAAATGAAAGCGCGAACAAACATAAATATATTGATATGAAATCACGAAATAATCAAAAGGTCCATAGTTAATTGCTGTTATCACTCAACGGAAATCAGAAACAAAGCACTCACCAGTTTGCAGCCAATTTCTCCACGTACCAGGGGCCCCTTTCTGGATCTAATGATGGCACCACGTAGCTGCAGGGCTGAAGTTTCTAGTTCTATGCTTCAGTACACCAAAATCGAGCACTTTCAAGTGTAGAAATTTGTAAATGTTGGAGAAAGTAAATTAACACGCCATTTTCTCGAGGCGGTAGAAAAGGATCTCACTGATTCTTGGTGCGCATGTCTAATGCGCGGAAAATGTACTCTGTCCATCATCCAATTGTGTGGTTTTAAAATTAAAAACAACCGCGAAATTTAGCGGGAGCTAACATAACTGCCCTCCAAAACACACAATTTTAGAATCTCAACCGGACAGATATAGATATAAGAAAAATGATCGACCGATAAATATAAATGAATGAAAACAGATAAGTATCGTAAGTTTATTTAGAGATAACGAAACCCGAAAAAGGCAAAACAAACAAACAAAAATTCAAAAAAAAAATAAAAATAAAGAAAAACCTATTGTAATACCCGGTAATAGGTAGAAAAATGAAAATTAGTTTTAATTCGGCAAGAGGCACAGTTTTACAACTGGCCGCTTCTAAACACCGGTAGCCGTTCGTACCGTTGCAACATGCACTTGACCGTCTCCGCCGGGATGCAGTTCGATGACCCGACCGACTGGCCATTTCAAAGGTGATTGGATGTGATCACTCGTTATGATAACCAAATCATTTAATTGGATATTTGGGGACGAATCAGCCCACTTGTGTCGCAGTTGTAGCGTATGCAAATACTCTACAGAATACCGTTTCCAAAAATCATTATGTAGTTTTTGGATTAGTTGCCATCTCGAGAGCCGATTTAGGGGAACCTCGGACAAATCTGACTCTGGAATTTCTGAATTAAGGGGTTCAAGGGTCAAAAAATGCCCAGGGGTAAGAGGTTGAAGATCGTGTGGGTCTGAAGAGGTAGGAGATAAAGGGCGACTATTAAGTACAGCTTCTATGCGACATGTAAGGGTGGACATTTCCATGATGGACAACTTCTGGTCGCCGACAACTCGAACAAAGTGAGTTTTAAAACTTTTGACGCCAGCTTCTGCCAGGCCATTGAAATGTGGACCGAGAGGAGGTCCCAGATGCCAACGAATAGAAAGTCTGGTGGACGCACTTCTTGCGTAATCAAGTAATTGGTTACGAAACCCTATAAAATTACTGCCCTGATCTGACCAGCATTGCGTCACGCTTCCACGTCTGGAAATGAATCGATGAAATGCACCTACAAACCCTTCGGTGGACAGTTCCATGGTTAATTCCAAATGCACGCAATGTGTGGCCGTACAGACAAACACACAGACATACGATTTGAAAGCTTTACAACCACGGTAACGATGAGGAATCACAAAGAAAGGTCCACAAAAGTCGATAGCTACACTCGAAAAAGGTTTAAGTTGATTGATTCGATGAGCGGGAAGTGAACTCATTATGGGCGGTCTATAGGGTTTAGGGTTGATTCTAAAACATTGCAAGCACTTGGATATGGTTCTTTGAATTGCCCGTCTGGCAGATAATATCCAAAATTGCTGTAAAAGCAGATTATGTAATGTTTTAAACCCAGGATGAAGGTATTGTCGATGAGTGGACTCGATAAGAAGAGTAGTTAAACGATGGTTACTCGAAAGTAAGACGGGGTGTTTTGCAGAATAAGACAAAAGGTCAGATTTTTGTAATATGCCACCGACTCTAATGATATTATTTTCATCAAGAAAAGGTGAAAGTTTTCGAAAAGGTTTCGGTATTGGTTTATCCTTAGATAACGCGGAAAAAAGCTCAGAAAAACAAGAACCTTGAACGCGTTTGATAAGAAGGTATAACGCACTTTGCATCTCACCGGTGGTAGGAAAAACAATATTTTCAAAAATAATTTTTTGGTCTGGTGGCTTAGTGGGTTTTTGATAGGAATGGTTTTGAAAAAGGTTAACTATTCGGAGAACATAACAAATGATACGTTGAATTTTTGATATAGATGAATATTTGATAAGAAGCTGATCTAAGAAGTTAACGTCAATTATCGCATTGCAACAGACCTTTTGCTTTTCCTCCAGATTAATATCTCCGAAATCAATCGGCATTTTTGACTTATGAAAATCGGGCCATTCGTTTTCGGGAGACCACAAAAACGACGGTGCGTTCCACCACATGTCATGTGAAATGAGCTGTGAAGGGGTGGCCCCTCGTGACGCAATATCGGCTGCATTTAAAGCAGAAGGAATGTAGCGCCATGAGTTTGAGGGAATGATTTCTTGGATTCTACTGACTCGATTTGCCAGCGATTAGGAGGGGATGAAAGCCAGTGCAATACGACTTGCGAATCGCAGAAAGTAACGATATTGTAAGTAAGTTATTTTTCCCTCATAGCTAGATAAAACGAAGTCAATTAATTCGCTTAAAAGAAATGCGCCTAGGAGTTCTAGCCTAGCCAAAGTTTGTGACTTTATAGGGGCGACCCTAGATTTTGCAGATATGAGAGAAACAGATATATTGTTTTCCTCTTCTACACGAAAATATACGACGCCTGAGTAACCTCGAACCTGATTTGTCGGGGTAATTGAAAATTGGAAAGAAGCGGGAATTCAGAACGAAGTTTGTTCCAAGAGTCGATAATAGAAGAATCTGGTTCTTCGTCCCAGCCTATTTTCGATATCCACAACTGTTGCAAAATAAATTTTGCTTGTAGCAACAAGGGACAAAGAAAACCTAAGGGATCGAAGATTGTTCCTATGATAGATAAAATAGAACGTTAAGTTGGGGGTTTGTCCTTCATTCGGCATTGATAAGAAAAAATGTCGTTTTTTGGATGCCATTGAAGTCTTAAAACTTTGATAAAGTGTGGTTCCTCCTTGTCAAAGGAGAGAGGCATTTGACGATCGGATTCTGGCAATGTTGCCAATAACTCAGGACAGCTGCTTGCCCATTTTTTAAGTTCAAATCCTCCCAACTTTAACAAATCATTGAGTTCCATCTGTAGGGAAACGGCTTCAGAAAGCGAAGGGCTAGTTCCCAAGATATCGTCGATGTAAATTGACGTTTTTAGAACAGTACTAGCCATAGGAAAACGTTCCTTTTCTCTCTCTGTCAGCTCATTTAATGTACGCATGGCTAGAAAGGGTGAGCATGTCATGCCAAAAGTGACAGTAGAAAGTTCCCACACTGAAAGTGGGTCCTGTGACGAAAACCTCCACAATATCCTTTGATAAGGACGGTGATAAGGATTGATAAGGACTTGACGGAACATCTGTTTGATATCAGCAATGTAGGCAATAGGATTAAGACGAAACGTAAGGAGTAAAGAAGCAATATCCTTTTGAAGTTTCGGTTCAGATAACAACGTGTCATTGAGACTGATATTTTTTGGGGTGACTGCCGAACAATGCCAGACTACCCTTAATTTTGTACTTAAGCTTTCCGGCTTTAGTAGGCAATGATGTGCCAAAAAACATGATACGTCGACTTTTGGTTGACTAAATAAAACTAGACTCATATGATTAGAATCGATATAGTCTTGCATGAAACTTGAATAGGCAGTGTACAGATCAGGATTTTTGAGTAATCTATTTTCTAGAAGTAAAAATCTATGATAAGCTTGCGGATAAGTATTTCCTAGGTCAGGGTTTATTTTATCTTTAAACGGAAGATCTACCATGAATCTACCGCTCGGTTGTCGTACGACACTCGCAGTAAATATTGATTCCGCTTGTTTTTCCTCCTTTGATAAGATTTGCTTTTTAGGCAAATGTTCGATTTCCCAAAACCTAGGGATAATGACCTCTAAAAGGAGGTAAATGACTCGTTAAAAAACAACTGGTTCGTTCCGTAAGACTACCTACTTCGTCCACTTTTCCCATGACGACCCAGCCAAAGATGGTTTCAAGGGCTGAAGGTTGCCCTCCTTGAATATCTGTGCGAATAGCTCGCAACCAATAACTAGGTCCACAGGTCTAGATTTTAAATAAGATGGGTCGGCAAGTTTAAGGTTTTCCAAGTGTTTCCACTGATTATCGTTCAAAGTGAATGTAGGCATATTGGAACATAATTGTGGAACAACAATTGCTTCGAAATTAAGTAAAGGAGTGACCTGTCCTTGTGGCTTAATGTGACATTGAACGAGCCCTTTGGAAGTAAAAGAAGACATTTGATTTAATCTGAATATTTCAGTGGTGTAACTTCAACTAGGAAGATTAAGACGCTGAATACACTTTTCACTGATGAATCCTGTCTGTGATCCAGAATCAAGCAGTGCCCTTACAGGTTGAAAATTTCCGCAACCGTCCATAACATCTATTATGGCGGTGCATAAAAGAAAGGTACCTGAAGGTCCTGAGGTATTTAATGACACATGAAGATTATTGACAGGTGGTGTGTGAATGACAGGACTAGTATCTTGGCTTCCAGACTCTTTATTAGTTTCTAAGATATGAGTTAAAGTGTGGTGCCTTTTACTATTGCAAGTCCTGCCTGAATATTTTGATTTGCACGTGTCTACCCCATGCGAGGGATGAAAACACGCTAGACATAATTTTTTCTGCTTGACGAAAGATAGGCGATCGATAGGTGAGAGGTCAAGAAATGTTTGACATTTCGAAAGCACGTGACCCTGATTACACCGAAAACATTTTATTCCCGTACTTGAATTAGTTGAGGTGCCAGCCAGTCCTATAAAAGGCGAATTGGATGATTTATAGGTAGGCTTTTGCCCAAACTGATTTGGCATAGAATTTGATTTTTGATAGGTAGGCACCTTTTTGGGTGCTGTTGATTGAGGAAGTGATTCCAAAACTTTACATCTTTTTTCTAGAAATTGAAAAAGTGACTGAAAAGTGGGAATTTCGCTATTAGTATTGGCGTGACTCATTTCGAAATTTGAACGCATCGGAATATCCAATTTTTCTAACAGAATGAAAAAAATAATAAAGTCCCAACTGTCAACGTCAAAGCTAAGTGATTTTAAAATTTCTAGCGATTCTGAAAAGGTGTCAATTAAATTACGCAATTCTTTAGCTGACTCCTTTTTTAATGTAGAGTTCATAATTGTGCTCAAAGCATCATTTGCGAGGTCTCGCTTGTTTTGATATCTGTTGACTAATTTGTCGTAAGCAATTTTATAATTTTGATCAGACAAGCTAATCCCTGATATCAATTTTAAAGGCTCCTCCTCGAGATATGAAAATTAATATTGAAGTTTTCGAACGTTACTTAGACTTTGATTTTGATCTATAATGTTAATAAAAAGATTGAAAAAGCTTGGCCATAATTTTTTATCACCTCGAAATATGGGAATACCTAACTCTTTGAGTTTTGGAGTTTCGTTTTGTCGAACATATGATCCCGAAAAGGATGGGGCCTCAACCGGAAATATTTTAGAGTAAACCCCCTTACACGCATAAAAATATTTACGAGCTTCTGAAAGGATCGCATCTTGCGTTTTAAACTCCTCGTCGTCCGAGTCGTCTATCATCATAATGACATCATTATGTGCCAACATGCATTTATCGAAGGTTTCATCCAAATCGGAATACCTCACTTGAAACTCGTTTCTCGCTTTTGCGTCCGTTGCCGCGGTCTGTGAAAACACATAACACTCGGTGATCGCAGATAAAAAACCCTTGCGTTTTTGCACGGCTTTTTTGATAGACATGATTTTTACCTTTGAAATGACGAAATTGTCGGTAAATATACAATTAACGCTAAATTAATGCTTCTGAAATAGAAAAATGACGAATTGTCGAAAATATGCACTAATTTTCGCAATTGATGAAAATTGTTTTAAATATCGAAATGATATGGAACACATCTAATCACAGAAATGTCGGTAAATATACAATTAACGCTAAAGTAATGCTTCTGAAATAGAAAAATGACGAATTGTCGAAAATATGCACTAATTTATCGCAATTGATGACAATTGTTTTAAATATCGAAATGATATGGAACACATCTAATCACAGAAATGTCGGTAAATATACAATTAACGCTAAATTAATGCTTCTGAAATAGAAAAATGACGAATTGTCGAAAATATGCACTAATTTATCGCAATTGATGAAAATTGTTTTAAATATCGAAATGATATGGAACACATCTAATCACAGAAATGTGTTTGTTTGTTTTGATCGCTTCTCGATTTTTGTTTACTGAAGTGACCACGCGGTAGACCCTGCGTTACCATAGCAACGGACCGAAAACAGGTGAACTGCGCCGAAACCGAGGTCGAACGATTGGCAAATTCAAGGCCGTGTGGTCGCCGTGTGAAAATGTAAAATGGCCGACTTATTAATACCGTCGTATGGAGTAAATTTAAATAATTCGGGTCGAAGGAACACTTATGTTTGCCCGCAGGTAGAAAAACGATAACTGCAGTGGACTGTATATATTTTATTAAATGAAAGCGCGAACAAACATAAATATATTGATATGAAATCACGAAATAATCAAAAGGTCCATAGTTAATTGCTGTTACCACACAACGGAAATCAGAAACAAAGCACTCATCAGTTTGCAGCCAATTTCTCCACGTACCAGGGGCCCCTTTCTGGATCTAATGATGGCACCACGTAGCTGAAGGGCTGAAGTTTCTAGTTCTATGCTTCAGTACATCAAAATCGAGCACTTTCAAGTGTAGAAATTTGTAAATGTTGGAGAAAGTAAATTAACACGCCATTTTCTCGAGGCGGTAGAAAAGGATCTCACTGATTCTTGGTGCGCATGTCCAATGCGCGGAAAATGTACTCTGTCCGTCATCCAATTGTGTGGTTTTAAAATTAAAAACAACCGCGAAATTTAGCGGGAGCTAACAGACCATTAAATAAGTTTTCTGATTTGGATTTGATTTGTGATTCTTTAAGCCAAACTTTGTCTCCTACATTAAATTCAGGGAGATTCTTTCGTACGTGTTCGTCAAATCGATTTTTGTTTCGATTGATCAGTTCTATTTCTAGCTAATTTGTAAAAATAGTTCATTCTATTATTTAAATCGCGTACATATTTAGATATCAATTGTTCTTGATTATAAAGTTTTTCGGGGGGGTCTACTTGTGTGTCCGAAAACGAGTTCGTAAGGGGTAAATCCGTGTGTTTTGTTTTTTGTATTATTATAGCAAATTACTGCGTACGGAAGAACGCTAAAACAATGATCTTCAGGGTTTTCTTGTTTATTGATTCTAATCATTTCGCAAAGGGTTGCGTGACATCGTTCTAGTGAACCGTTTGACTGGGGATGTGCTAGGCTAGAAAATGTTAACGTCCTATAGGGTACATAAACCTTTAAAAAGGGTATTATCAAATTCTTTGCCATAATCGCAATGTATTCGTAAGGGTACACCGAAATGTTGGAAAAATAGTAACTACTGTACTGGCTTTTTTATCACTCATTGCGTAAGCTTGTGTAAATTGTGTTAATTCATCCCGTACTGTTAACGCGTAATTTCTAGTGGGGTATTCGAAAATATCGATATTGATTCGTTCAAAAGGGGTACGTGGTGTTTCTGTTACAACGAAGGGTCTGCTTAGATTTTTACGAACAATTTTTACTTTTTGGTAAGTTTCACATTTTTTAATGAAATCTTCTACGTTTTTTGTTAAACCACGCCAATTATATTTTTCTCTAATGCGTCTAACTGTTTCATTTATTCCACGGTGTAGGTTGCTTTTTCCTAAGTGATAATTTTCTAAAATTATTGGGATTTCATCTTCGTCGGGGGTTGTTATTATATTTTGGCAAATTTTTAATTTTATGTCTTTATCAGAAAAGATGTAAGATAGCATCTCTAAAGTTGCTAAATCTAGATTGTTTTCGATGCAGTATGTTTTGTTAATTTCAAATTCATTTTGGTCTTTAAAAAGGCAATAAAATAAGTGTTGTGAACAATCATCATTATCGAATGGTAGGGCTATAATATAATATTTACGTTCTTTTTCTAGCAAAACAATATTAATTTTTAATTCTTCAAGGTGAAATTCTTCAAAAATATCTTCAATGATTCTGAAATGAATGACAATCTTCCATTTTATTTTGTCGGAAAAAGGTTACTATTAATTTATTTGATTTATCTAATAATTGATCATTCGAGGTTTCGATTTTAGAATAATCAATTAGGGATCGCGTCTTGTAAAGTTCAACAAATCTGTTAAATTCATCTGTGATTTTTTGATCATCGTCTTCGTTAAAAAGTGGGTCTGGATCGTCATTTTCGTTATTTGCAAAAATTTTGATGTTTGATTTAAAGTCTATACAGTCTTTGAAATGATTGATTTTTATCCGCGATAAAGCGTCTGCATTTTTATTGATTTTACCGGGTTTATGAATGATTTTAAAACTATATTCTTCTTATTTTAATCGCCAACGTGCTAATCTGCTACCGGGGTCTTTAATTGAAAGTAGCCAGGTTAGAGGTCTGTGATCGGTGGCTATACTGAATTTTCTACCAAAAAGGTAAGGTCGGAAGTGTTTTACGGACCATACTATTGCTAATAGTTCTCTTTCAATAGTGGAGTATTTAGTTTCTGCACTACAAAGGGTTCTCGATGCAAAAGCTATCGGAAGGTCTTTACCAATTGGACCTTGTGAAAGTACGGCTCCTATCGCAAATGCGCTCGCGTCTGTAGTTAAAATGAACGGTTCTTCGAAATTTGGATAGATTAATATTGGATCAGAAATTTTTTGAGTGTTTCAAAAGCTTCTTGACATTCTTTAGAGAAAATAAATTTTGTATCTTTTTGCAGAAGTTTTGTTAAGGGTTTTGAGATTTTCGCGAAGTTCAGTATGAATCTTCGATAATATCCGGCAAGTCCGAGAAATGATTTTACGTCACGAGGATTTTTTGTATACATTTTACTTTATCAGGGTTTGGTTTTACGCCATTTTCGGTAATTAAATGTCCGAGGTATGCTACTTCTTTTCGTAAAAACTCGCATTTGTCAGGTTGAATTTTTAAATTTGATTTTCGTAATCTTTGGAAAACTTCGGAAAGACGTGAAATGTGTTCATGAATTATTGGTGAATAAACAATAATGTCGTCCATATAAACTAAACAACGTTCATTTAGAATGCCTAATAGAATGTTATCCATCATACGTTGAAATGTGGAGGGTGCATTTTTTAAACCAAATGGCATACGAACAAATTCGTAGTGTCCATTTTCGACAGAAAAGGCTGTTTTTTGAATATCTTTTTGATCAATTTCAATTTGGTGAAAATCGGATGCTAAATCAAGTGTTGTAAAATATTGACATTTACCTAACTGATCTAATAAATCTGAAATATTTGGAAGTGGATATTTATCGTCAACTGTTACTTCATTCAGTTTTCTATAATCGATTACTACTCTCCATTTTTGTTTATTAGAGGCGTCAAGTTTTTTTGGGACTACCCAAACAGGTGATGACCACGGGGAAATTGATGGGTGGATTATTTTTTGATTCAAAAGACAAGTTATTAAAATTTATTGTTTTAGGAATACCATTGGGATTTATTACTGATGTATAAAATTCACCATTTTCGTTAATGTGGACTAGGGCGTTTGGTAATCTTACTTTTTCTATTTCTTGACCAATTAAAATTGCATCTATGGTTTTTAAATTACATTTTAATTTGAAAACTTGTTCGGTTCGCGGTTCTAGAGATATTTGATTTTGAAAATTATTTTGATTTATATTTATTCGCGGTTTTGGTATTGGTGGCGTTTTTTGATTTTGAACTAATCTTGGTTTAGGTATTGGTGGTATGTTTTGATTTTAAATTACTCTTGGTTTAGGTATTTGTAGTGTTATTTGATTTTGATTAATTTGGGAATTTTGTTCAAAAGTTTTTTCTGTTACTTGAATTAAAGGTATTATTTTAAAATTGGTGCATAGCTGTTTCGAATTTAAATCAATTACGCACTTGTAATGTTCAAGAAAATCGAGTCCTAATATTTCGTCAAATTCTATGTCTAAATTACAAATATAGACTTTTAGTGGATCGTCTTTAGCGAAAGGGATTAAAACTGATTGGTGATTGGAATTTTTTCATCGGTTATTCCTTGTACTATTACATTTTCTGCAAATCGATTATTATAATTTTCGACTGTTTTCTTTAAATACTGAAATTCCTGCGCCGATGTCAATTAAAAGTTTAAATTTATTTGTTGCGTCATTAATATAAAAAAGATTTTTAGAGTTTAAATTATGTAGATTGGTATTTAGGCGAATATTTGTTCTGTGGTTTGAACGATTGACATGTGTTGGATTTTCGTAGTAGTTTGTTCTAATTGGGATTCCGTTTCTTGAATCGATAGGGGTGGATGGCTTTGATTGGAAGTAATTTGAAAATTTTGGGTCTCTGGTGGCAAAATTTGATTTTGGTTTTCAAAATTTTGATATATTCTGGGTTGATTAAAATTATATTGACTTATGTCATTTACATATTGTTCATCAAGATTATTCGAAAATTCTTGTAAGATTTCATTTTCGTAATGAAACTGATTTTCATACTGAAAATTTTCAAAATTTGGATCATAAGGATCGTAATTGTCAAAATTGTTAAAATTTTCAAAATTTGGATCATAAAGATCGTAATTGTCAAAATTATATATATAGTAAAATATTCATCAGAATAGTTCACTACATGTGCTCTATGTTGTGGGGAATTGTAATTTGGATTTCTTTGAATTACTGATGGTCTAAAACTATTTTGTTGGTTTTGGGGTACAAAATTTCTAGAGGTGCTTGGTTGATTTTGGGTAAAATTGGGTCTTTGAAAATTTTGGTTAAATTGTTGATTTTCATTTGTGTAGACCGGGGGTCTCTGTACAAAAGTACGGCATTCACTTCCGTGATGACCTAAACGATTACATTTAAAACATTTTTGTGGTTGAGAAGGTTTACGAGGAACACCTTGACTATTATTTAGTCTATTTTGTATGGAATTATTTGAAAAATTGGGTCGGTTCGGAGTTTTTTGTGTTTCAAAATATGAAAGTTGTAGTTTGCGTCTTATTCTTACTTGTGCTTCAAGTAAATCTGTTGGATTGCTAGCAGGGACAATATGACCTATTCGCGATTCTAAACCTGTTAAAAGCGTATTTAATGCCATAGAATCTATAATTCTGATTTGTGCATCTTTTTGAAGCATATTTAAATTTGATTTTTGAATACAAGCGTGCATTTTTGAATTCATGACTTGTAATCTATTGAAAAACATTAAATTGATTTGTTTGTTTGTTGTTTAAGTCTTTGTAGATCTTGAATTAATGAAGAAAGGTCTCGCGTATCTCCATAATATGTTGTTAATAATTGTTTAATTTGAATCCAAGAAAGAGGATTTCGAGAGTTTACTAATTGTGCGGCTTTTCCTTTTAATTTATTTTTAATGTGTATGACCAATAAATCGCGTTGATCTCCGACGGCAATGTTATAAGCACAATCGCAAGCATTTGATCTCCATCGTATTCAGGGATTATTGAGAAAATTTCCGATAAACGATAAGGTGCAACCTCAACTATAGGTTGGTTTGCTGGTACGTTTGCTGGTTGGTTATTACGAGGTTCAGTCATTTTTGAATGGTTTTTGTTTTCTTGTGTTTTAAAACTTAAATTAAAACTTTTCTTAGGTTTTGTTTCTTAAAACTAAATTTTATTTTTGACTTCTTTTAAATTGAAAAATTTTCTTAAAAATTCAAAATTGTAAAAGTCAGCCTATCAGTCAGTCTAACCGTGACTTAGTTATAAAATCGAACAGATTTTTCAAAATATCAACTTATTTGAAAAAAAATAAAACGTGATGATTCAATTGTCTTACTCACAAAAGCTTTAGCTGGACCATTTGTCTCCACGTGTTCGGCTACCAGGGGCTTCACTAGGTGTTCCTTCCGTATCCGTTGGTTGCGAGGACGCTTGGTTCGTTGCTGTCTAGCTTCTTGGTTGCTTATGTAACTACTTGGTTGCTATGTAACTTCTTTGTTGCTGTGTAACTTCTTGGTTGCTGTAGATTCTTGATAGCTTAAAGAGCTGGAGCTTCACCACTCGCGAATTAGAATACTCGTGTTTTCGCGTGTCTTAAACTATCCGTACGACTGCGCCAAATGTTATACTTTAAAGTTTACTTTTAACTTTTTAAAAAACTTTATTTTGATTAAATACAATATATGACTTAAACGTTATAATTGAACGTGTACTTAAGAACGATTCTAAAGAGAATGACTTAACATTACAATGATTTTAGTTTATATAAAGAAAAGGTGCTGATTAAGCAATGGAATAATTCCTTAATATTCTAGATTTAAACTTCTTAGAACTAAAGTGCAATTCGGCAGGAATGCACGTGTTGTTGTGGATTATGCAAAAATCTCATTTTTGATAAAAAATGTCACATTACAGGTTTTATCAGAGCAACCACGATATCCATTTTTATTATTTTTTTAAGTTAAGATAACAATAAAAATTCGTAATGTAAATAAATATTTATACCTCAATAACATTTTTTTGAAAAAGAATATTATTCAAAAACATTTTCTTCAAATAAAAAATTGTTTGAAAACATTTTCTTAAAAATTTTTTGTTTAAAAACATTTTCTTTGAAAGTCATTTTTTTTCATAAGGAAAAATTGTTCAAAAAAGTTTTTGAAGAAAATGTTTTTGAACAAATTTCCATTCAACAAGAACGTAACCTAACCTAACAGCTAGGTAAAAGTGTTTTAACATACCATAAAAATGACAACACATGTGCCTCAGCACTAATTGGGTTTCGTCCGTGTTCTTTTTTTGGAAAGAATTGAGACTCTTTGAACTTGTTTATGACGAATTCCTCAGTGCTCAACTCGAGCCAAAAGTGTTTCTTGAACTAAAAAATATATTTATTTTTACTTATAATTATTTTTGCTTCCAGAAAACCCCAACTGTCCGAAAATTAGCCCAGGGCCCCAGTCAACCAAATCTATACAAATAAGTAGATTTGTTGTTAAATCTGTAAACCTGCGACGCACTTTAATGTGTTTAAAAGAAAAATTATTTTAATTTAACATAATTAAAACATAGTCCAATCTGAATACCCTAGAGCCGCTAGTGCGTGCAAAAAGGTTTGCCCGGTGCGTACAGAGTTCGAGAGCGGTGGGGTGGTTCTTTATAAAGAATAAATTGATTGAGATAAACAGCACCGAAAATATAAGGGCGCCAGGAAGTGAGCAGACCTTCCAATCTCTCGGTCTTTTTGAGGACTCTATTTTATCAGATTAGAGGAGTGTAGATAAATAATAAAAGAATTAATTCTCCTGTAATCCTGTACTATATTTCATTGAAGAATTCAAAAGAATTAACATTGTTAATAAAGTGGATAATAATTCAATGAAAAGGAAGTTTGAAGTTAAGCAAATAAATAACTTAAAATAAAATAATTACATCTCGGGTAATAATCCAAAATAACGTTGGACGTGCGCGCGCAACATGATCATGTACCGCTTACATAAACGCCGCCGCAGCCGTACTTTATCCACAACGGATATAAAAAAGTAAATTCCTAATTAAATAAATAATTAAGTAAAAATTCATGACAAATAAATTTAACAATTAATAAGAAAATCCAGAAATTGCATCTCTAGATAAAAATTAATCACCAATAATTGATAATTGAAATTGGAATAAAAATAAAAATAATAATGATAAAAGGTTCGATCATACCAATCTCCTTTCTATCGTCTCAATCGGGAAATGTCACAAGTCAGGAAACTACTCTACATCTCTGAATCACTTGCGGGTGAAAGAATTTGAAATGAACTCATGAAGTCCAAGGTAATAGCGAGTATTCATGAAGTCCCAGAAAAGGAACCAGTATAAGCCCAGGGAAAAGGACTAGTGCTTGTAGACCGTGGAATGGACTAATTCTTGTAGCCCGTGGAAAGCACCCTACAATATTTCCACTAATGTAGTAAGCAGTAAAACAACTGAGCAATCTTTGTGGTTCGTCCCGCCTTCCTTTTTGTAAATATGTTCTTTTTACTATAATTTACCAAATTGGTTCGAATTAGGCTATTTGGTGATTCACTAGAGCATTTTCTATTTTTTGTTTATTTAGTATTAATTAACTAATTAAGTACTTAAAATTACTGGGTTATTTGCATTTGAAACTCCCGCGGTTTTAAAGGCAAATATTACAATTTGCTATAATTAATTTACTTTACATAAAATGCATTTTGAATTACTAAGGTTCCTAGTTCCTTTAATATGGACCTTCGTAATCTCATTCCCTCCTACTTATTCCCGTTTCTCCTACGCCTATGGATTAACGACGCCACTGGGCGACATGTGGGAGAATGAACGCAGCAGCGATACCTGCTGCCGCAACACAGAGAACCGTTTCGCCTTCGAACGATAATACACGCGTGTTAGCGACTCTCCTACCACATTCATGTGGGGTGCAAAAAACACGGTTTAACAGCGTGTCCTCCCATGAGTTCCACTTCCTGTATAAAAATGGTAAGTGAAAATGCATTATTTTTACCTTACATACATTTGTTTATTGCTACACTAACCTAGAAGGTAAACTAGACCATTTCAGAATCCCTTGTACCAGCTTAGCCTATGACCTTATTCCCTTAAAATTACAGTCCACGCCTGACACCGTTAAATTCCAGACAAATCTCCTTTCTGGACCACCAGGGAGCCCCATTTTTGATCCTTAGCGACCCGGATTTCTGGAATCGTTTTTTTGCCTTTTTAGGTTAGTTTTTTTTACTGGTTTCAAATGCAAGAAAAACCCTTGTTTTTCCTAAATGCCTTTTTTACTGGTTTCAAATGCAAGAAAAACCCTTGTTTTTCTTACATGCCTACTTTAGAAAACCCCTAGGTTTCTAAAATACATTTTGCGATTTTTTTTTGTGTAAAAACAAATGCAAGAAAAACCCTTGTTTTTCTTACATGCCTACTTTAGAAAACCCCTAGGTTTCTAAAATACATTTTGCGATTTTTTTTGTGTAAAAATTAAATATTTTTAACAATAAATTTAGCCTTTTCATGCGAAAAACCAAACACAGATAAAATCTGTAAACTACTATGCTTTTTTTTGTTTCGAATAAATCAAGTTTTTTCGTTTCTTTTTTGTAAAAAAAAAACCGTATAGAATTTGGGTGTTTTTTTGTTTGTCACTGGAAATAGTTTAAAATAGTGTCTGCAAAGTGCTATTATTTTAGCCGTTGTGCCTTCACATTTGTGGATTGCTATAATTATATCCAATTTGCTCGAAAAAAATCTCCAAATTGCCATATTCATTTTTGCTTATTGCAAATTGCTATGACTATATCCGATTGCGGATGCTTTACTATATTCGTTTTTGCGTAAAAATTGCTATGAATATATCTATTTCTAATTTACTATTATAATATCTGTCTGCAAATGGCTATGATTGTATCCATTTTTTGCGTGCATAATAAATTTTGAAGGAAATTTAATTCTTAACTTGAGAATTTGTTTTCGTGTAAAGGCAGATAAATAGTTTTACCAAATTAAATGCTTTTGATTTGTAGGTATTTATTTTTAAATTTAGTACATAGTAGGTACCTACTTATTTGAATTCGCGAGGCGAAGATAAAAAAACTTATACACAAGTTTTTTTGTTATCATTAGTTTGCATCGGGTATTTTCTTTACTTTTGTGCGCTTATAGTTTGATTATTGTAATTAAACGTAGGACATTAATATTTATACAGGGTGTCCAAATTTTGATTTTTTTTTCAGTTTACCTAATTTTTGTCAGTTATTTTTTGGATTTTTTTTTAAATCATGTCTAGTTCGGATAAAATTTTAAAGGCTAAAGCCTTGCGCTATAGTGCGATTTCACAGCTAAATTTGATCATTGAATCCGCGACCCTCGCAAAAAATGACCCTGCCTATCACAGCGGCTTTAAAGTCAAATTTCGGACATTGTCAAAAATCAAAAAAGATTTTGAAAAGCACCATAATACTTTGTTGACGTTGGTAGCCTCTGATGAGGATCGCTTAGTAGTAGAAAACAAAGTGTCTATGGACTTTTGCAAACGCTGTGACGAGATTTCCACTATATTTTACGAACTTTTCGAACTACCCTTTGAAGATGGAGGGCTTTTGAGCAGTACGATAAATCCCATGGGCAGTCCCTGTGCCTCCACAGACCATCATGGTTTACTGCCTAGGATAAAAATACCTCTTTTTCAAGGGGAATTTAAGGAGTTTCCAACCTTTTTGCAAGCCTTTAATGCTACCGTGCACAATAATAGGTCGCTGGGAAACTTTGAAAAATTCAATTTGCTTTTTTCTAATTTAAAGGGCCCTGCCCTGGATGTCATTTCTGACATTCCCATCCTTGCTGAAAATTATTTAAATGCCTACCACACCTTGGTGGATAGGTATACAAATAAACGATTACAAGCTTACCTTCACTGGAAGGCAATTGAAGGCTTCTCTCCTCTTACTAAAGAGAATGCTACGAATTTGAGGAATTTGCTTGATTGTTTTTCGAAAAACTTAAGTGCTTTAAAAGTCATGGGTTTTAAAACGGAGTTTTGGGATTATATTATGGCACAAATGCTCTTGGATAGGTTGGACCTAACCACGCGCAAGGCATTTGAGCAAAATTATTGCTCCAATGAGATCCCCTCTTATGATAAAATTCGTGCTTTTGTTTCTAGCCATTGCATTGCGTTGGAACAAATACAACAAACTCAAGATTACTTAAAAAATAAAGATTTGTCAACTTCAAGTCCGAAAAATCAAGCAAAGTTTCAAAATCGATCTGCTTTGTTTGCTAATACTCAGAGAGCCTCCAAAAATGCCTCCCAGTCTCCAAATGGCCAAAGTGGCTTAAATAATACTCCAAACCCTCAAAAATTTTGTTTTCTCTGTAAAAGTGGCGATCATATAATATACAGATGTCCTAATTTTTTGGCGAAAACTCCCCAGCAACGTTTTGAGATTGTTAAACAACATAAAGCGTGTGTCAACTGTTTGGCCTCAAAGCATAATTTACCCCAGCAATGCAAATCAGAAAAAAGATGTTTACATTGTGGCCAATTTCATCACAGTCTCTTACATTTTTTTCCTATTAATTCTACACCTAGTCCTGCGAGTAGCCCCTCTACTTCTGCAGTGCAACCCCCGAGGAGCCCCGTGGCTACCGAATTTAATAGAACCACTAACACCATTGTTACTGGTATGTCTTTAAATGATCGCGAAATACTTCTCTGTACCGCTTTAATACAAATACAGGATGTTTTTCAAAATTGGCACACAGTGCGCGCCATCTGTGACTCTGGTGCTCAATCTTCATTTATATCTAAGTCATGTGCTGATAGTTTGGGCCTTCCTAAATTTAATATCGCCATGACTCTACAAAGCTTAGATCGAATGACAACTTCGGCAAAATCTGGAATTAATTGCAATATATCCTCTTTGCGTGATAATAATTTTGTTTTTAATTTTGATGCGATAATACTCGATAAAATTTGTAGTGATTTACCTCATTCCTCATTTTCGATTAAAAGTTTTCCTTTTCTCGCCAACTTAGAACTAGCTGACCCAGGCTTTAATAAAAGCGATAAAATTGATTTATTGTTGGGCGGCGATGTGTACCCTTACATTTTGCTAGACGGTCGTTTGTCTACGGGACCCAACAACCCCGTCTGCATTAATACTATTTTTGGTTGGGGAATAATGGGCAATCTTTCACTTTCACCTTCAACTACAAATCAAATTAAAACATTTTTTACTACGTCAATGAACGATTCTTTTGTCAATTTAGATAAAAATCTACAACGATTTTGGCAAATAGATGACATACCTAATGTCAAGGCCATTGACCCCGAAGATGAGTTTTGCGAAAATTATTTTTTGAAAACTACCTCAAAAAATGAGGAGGGGAGATATATTGTATCTTTACCATTTAAAGTTACTGCTCCAGATTTTGGCGACACTCGATCCATTGCCGTACGTCGTTTTTTCTCCCTTGAGAAGAAATTGCTACAAAACCCTGATTTTTATGCTGCCTACAGCTCTGTTTTACAAGATTATTTAGATAATAATCATATGCAACCGGTTTCTGCACCTTTGCCGACCGAAATTTCAAATCATTTTTATATTGCACACCATGCGGTGTTTAAAAAAGATTCTACTAGCACCCCCCTGAGGGTGGTTTTTGATGCGAGCATGCACGCCCCTGGCAAAATCTCGCTCAACAACGCTGTTTATACTGGGCCCCCTTTACAAAGGGACTTACAAAAAATTTTATTACTTTATCGTTTGCATAAATTTTGCTTTTGTTGCGACATCCGTCAAATGTACAGGATGATTTTAGTTGACCCTAGTCAAACTAATTTTCAAAGAATAGTTTGGAGGTTTGATCCTAACCAGCCTATTCAAGACTTCGAAATAAATAGAGTTTTATTCGGGGTCTCTTGTAGCCCCTTTTTGGCTATCAGAACTTTGCTGCAACTTGCTAGAGAGCATGAGGACCTTCCTCTTGCCTCAAAAATCATCGAGGAGGCAGTTTTTGTCGATGATGTGATTTCGGGAAGTGATGACTTTTTTAAGACCACTGAGATGAAAAATCAATTAATCGAGCTACTTAGCCGAGGTGGATTCGAATTGCGTAAATGGGCGAGCAATTGTCCCGAGTTACTATCCGATCTTCCTGAGTCACACATTTCGATGAAGGCTCTTTCTCTCGATTTAGATGCTGAAAATTCAACTTTGAAAATTCTCGGTTTAAATTGGAACCCTCATACTGATGAATTTTTTTATACTTTCGACTGTTCTCTCCAAACATGCACTAAAAGAACAATTTTAAGTAATTTGGCCCGCATTTACGACCCTCTGTCTTTTTTGGCGCCAATAGTTTTAATTTTAAAATTAATTGTTCAATACTGCTGGGCAGAAGACTTAAACTGGGACGACCCTGTCAGTCCGGAAATTGTTTTTAAATGGGAAAAATTTAAAAATGAATTAAAGTTTTTGCATTCTGTTAAAATTCCTCGTCAAATAATTTTGCCTAATGCTAGTCAAATCCAGCTAGTAGGATTTTGCGATAGTTCAGAACGGGCCTATTGTGCTGTCGCTTATATTCGAATTTTTTATTCTGATGGAAACATTAAAGTTTTTTTTGTTTGTAGTAAATCTAGAGTCGCACCGTTGCGTCGTAAACTAACTTTACCAAGACTAGAGCTTTTAGGAGCTGTTTTGTTGGCTAAATTAATGGATTTTTTACTAGAAACGTTCTCGGAAAAAATTAAATTTGATAAAATTCTTGCTTTTACTGATAGCACAGTGACCTTATCTTGGATTCAGGGATCTCCTCACAAATTTAAAACATTTGTTTCGAATAGAACTGCCTATATACAAGGAAGAATTAGCCCTGAGTTTTGGCATTATGTTCCTACTGAACAAAATCCTGCTGACTGCGGTACTAGGGAAATGTATCCCTCTGATTTACAAAGATTTTATTTTTGGTTAGAAGGGCCTTCTTTTCTAAACCAACCTACAAATACTTGGGATTTTATGACAGTTACTTACAATGGGAATGCAGTTTTGGAAGAACAGCGAAAAAATATTTTTAACGTTTTTACTTGCGAACAAACAGTTGAATATTATGTAAACAACTTGTTTGAAAAATACAGTTCTCTTTTTAAAATTAAGAGAATAGTTGCTTACTTTTTGCGAGGGTTACAAAAGTTTAAAAATCCCTCATACAATTTTGCTACTGATTACCTTACAAATCAGGATTACTACAAAAGCTTACTTTTTATTTCGAAATGCGTACAATCTTTTTCTTTCCAAAAAGAAATTGAATTACTAAAAGATAAGAAACAGCTTCCAAAAGCTTTTCAAAAATTATGTCCATTTTTGCATAATGAAAGCTACGATTTGCTTCGTGTTGGAGGCCGTTTATGCCATTCAAATTTATCATACGATAAAAAATTTCCAATTCTTTTGCCTTCTAGTGCAAAATTCACTGAATTACTGATTTTAGATTTGCATCGCAGCAATCTTCATTGTGGTATACAGACCACAACTTTTTTACTAATGCAAAACTTCTGGGTATTGTCTGCTAAAAAGGTAGTGAGAAAAGTTTTAAGTTCTTGCCATACTTGCTGGAAAACTAAACCTAACTCCCTTCAACCCCCTATGGGTAACCTACCGAAATTTAGAGTTTCCGAAGCAAAGGTGTTCGAAAATGTAGGTATAGATTTTTGTGGTCCGTTCACGATTACTCTTGGTCGGACCAGAGGTGCAAAAACCATGAAAGCATATGTCTGTTTATTTATCTGTTGCGCTGTTAAAGCCGTGCATTTAGAGTTAGTCTCTGATATGACATCAGAAGCCTTTCTGGCTGCTCTGCGCCGCTTCATAGCTAGAAGAGGACTATGCTCAAAGATCTCTTCAGACTGCGGGACCAACTTCGTGGCCTCTGAAAAATACTTGCGACAAATTTTTTCTGATTGCGTGAAGGGGGAAGGTATAGTTTGGTCTTTTAACCCACCTGCTGCTCCCCACATGGGAGGCATTTGGGAATCAAACATTAAATCTTTAAAGACTCATCTTCACAGGGTAGTTGGAAATCAAATACTCACCTATGAGGAATTAAATACGGTTTTAACCCAAGTTGAAGCCATAATGAACTCACGTCCTTTATGTGCCTTAAGCACCGATCCTACTGATCTGGCGGTCTTGACTCCTAATAATTTTTTAAATTTGAGGCCTCCAGGTACAATACCCGATCCAAACTACTGCGATATTGCGTTAAACAGGCTGTCCAGGTGGCAACTGTTGCAAAGAATGCACCGCGATTTTTGGATTCGCTGGCATCGCGAATATTTGCACACTTTGCAACAGCGAGCCAAATGGCACCAACCTCTTGCTTCCATTGATATTGGTACTATGGTACTGATCAAAGATGAAAATTCCACTCCATTGGATTGGCCCCTAGGCCGCATTGAAGACCTTATTAAAGGTTCTGATAATATTCCACGGGTTGCTATTGTAAAGACTACTAAAGGTACCTACAAACGGCCTTTGGTAAAACTATGCGCCCTGCCTACAAATTAAACTCTCTGAAATGCCCCTGGGCATTCTCAGGGGGGTGGGAAATGGTTCGTCCCGCCTTCCTTTTTGTAAATATGTTCTTTTTACTATAATTTACCAAATTGGTTCGAATTAGGCTATTTGGTGATTCACTAGAGCATTTTCTATTTTTTGTTTATTTAGTATTAATTAACTAATTAAGTACTTAAAATTACTGGGTTATTTGCATTTGAAACTCCCGCGGTTTTAAAGGCAAATATTACAATTTGCTATAATTAATTTACTTTACATAAAATGCATTTTGAATTACTAAGGTTCCTAGTTCCTTTAATATGGACCTTCGTAATCTCATTCCCTCCTACTTATTCCCGTTTCTCCTACGCCTATGGATTAACGACGCCACTGGGCGACATGTGGGAGAATGAACGCAGCAGCGATACCTGCTGCCGCAACACAGAGAACCGTTTCGCCTTCGAACGATAATACACGCGTGTTAGCGACTCTCCTACCACATTCATGTGGGGTGCAAAAAACACGGTTTAACAGCGTGTCCTCCCATGAGTTCCACTTCCTGTATAAAAATGGTAAGTGAAAATGCATTATTTTTACCTTACATACATTTGTTTATTGCTACACTAACCTAGAAGGTAAACTAGACCATTTCAGAATCCCTTGTACCAGCTTAGCCTATGACCTTATTCCCTTAAAATTACAGTCCACGCCTGACACCGTTAAATTCCAGACAAATCTCCTTTCTGGACCACCAGGGAGCCCCACTTTGTGTGCATTTATTTATTTATTTAAAGAATAATATTTTTATTTAATGGCTTTAGTTTATTTGTAAATAATAATTTTAATTTGATTTTATTTCTCCAAACAATAATATTTTTATTTATTTAATTCAAAAGAAAAAGAACCACAATAATTTAGTTTATTTAAATAATATTTTTGTTTTAATTTAAATTGTTTAATTTATCAAAAAGAAATCCAATTATGTATCTCTTTTTTATTTAAAGGATAATGTTTTAGTTATTATAATTTAGGTTCATAAAAAAAAAATAATAACATTAATTTAATTTTAATCAGTTAATTTCATTTCGAATTTATTATTTTATTTAATTTATTTAAAAAAAGTAAAGCATAATTTATTTTAATTTATTTTATAATATTTTGTTTTATTTGGAAATAATAAATTAATTTTATTTAGCATGATTCAATTTTATTTAAAATAATTTTCTTCAATAGGTCATAAATATCCATGAGTTTTATTTTATTTTCATTTATTTTCTTTCATTATTTTATAATATTATTTAGTATAATTTATTCAAAAAAAAATAGGGACTTTAGTTTAATTTTGTTTCTTTTATTTTATTAAAAGAAAATGTATTTTATTTGGAATTACTTGATAAAATGTATTTATTCTATTATTTTTGTATTTTTTTTTCAAATAAAATATTCTGCCATTTAAAAATGTACGTGATTTACACTAGTACTGTGATTAAAATGTACGTGGTTTGACAACTATAATTGATACAACAGTACTACAATTTTATTTAAAGTGTACGTGGTTTTTAGAATTTTGGCACTTCAGTTTTTCGCTCCTTAAAATGTACGTGATCTCAATGTGACAATTAAAAACCCACGTGGGTCATAAGTAAAAATTGTAAAACCATTTATTGTAATAACATAAAAATAACATTTTTAAAAACAAAAATATTTAATCCGCGACACTACAAAGATGCTCAGTAAATATAAAACTAAGATGGATAGAAAATACTGTGAAAATAAAATACTAATAATTAATTACCTTGTGATGTTAAAGGGTTTGACAACCATGCCCATACACTGTATCGCATTAAAATCCACCTTTCGGCGATATGTCAGTCAGTGTGACTCCACAATCAAAAATATCAACACAAACCATCAAATAATAAAACACTGGGCAACATTGTTTGAAGAAATTTAGGAAATCCAAATTGATTGGCGGAAAAAATCGCGAAATAAAATTTCTTCTGTAACTGCAGCGAGTGATGGACAAGGAGTAACGTATTTTCAGCAAAATTCGTAGCAAATCGGAAAATCAGCGCCATAGGTGGTCAAAATATGAACTAATAAATTAGAATCAATTCATCAAAATTTTGTATATTAATATATCAAAGGACCACCAAATGACCAACAAGTGACCAGACAGAGAAAGAGTATAAAATAACTTAATTGAAATAATACACTAAAAATAAACAAATTAAATCTAACATCTTTTTCTTACTTACTAGCTTGAATAAGAAAGAGCTATACTAACAATATACATTAAGAAAAGATATGCGTTTAGCAAAAATAAAAGATAGAAGCAACAAGAAAGAAAAAGACAGGCAAATAGAAAAGTCACCAAGTTGCCGCACAGGGCTTAACACACTGTGAACAGAAGATTTAAAGAAATCTCGAAGGCGGGCAAGTAGGCCGCTATTATGGGCTTACTCTATCATCCTAAGAATATAAGCTATAGAGAGAAAGTAGTTATTGATAATAATTGGAATAACTATTTATAAGAATATAAACAATGAAAACATAACTAAAAACAACAAGTTGTACCAAGAAAAATATTAAATCTGCCACATTCTTACAATGTGCAAAAATCCAAGAAATCTCAGGAAAAGTTTCAAAGTCAACGTGGCAACATAGCATTTCTTCTCCAAAAATAGAATGTGTTTCTTTGCAGGTGACAATTTGCATTGAAAATCGCGATCAGTTATTGTGTTTATATTGTGATAATATAATAAAATTTTAATTATTAAATAAAATTGCACTTGTGTAGATCTAAAAATTGTGCAGAATAGTCCGTAAAGGATTGCTGAATACTATGCTACATTGCTAGAAATCCTAAAGCTGATACATTGGGGGGGAATAAGTCACTAAAATACAAGGTAAGATAATAATAGGAAAATAGACAAATAGAGGTGTTAAAATAATCTATTTACATGTTTTAGTCTATGAGCTAGGCGGATCATGATGCAACAATAATAGGCAAACTAGATAGAGGCTAGAAAAAGTCACAGATAAGCTATAAACTAGGAGGATGGATAATAGACAAAAAGCTAGAAAATAGACAAAAATCAGCATCAAACAAATATAGTGGATACTAGAAAAGCTGAAATGGGCCCCAAGGATGATGCGCGGAAAGAAAGAATAATGTAGGTTGAAAATTATAGAAAATAAATAGACAAATAGGTAAACTAACTATTTTTACTATTTTTAGGTAAACTACAGCCCAAATAGAATTACTGGAAGCTAGATAAAAACAGAGGAGTATCTCCGATGCAAAAGAAGTATGAAAAATATTCACCAAAACACTAGAGAATAAAATAGACCTAGATAGTAGGTAAATTTGTCTAGGATCAACCAATGTGGAATAAAGTGGACTACAATTGTTGCTTTTTATTTGCAATACTATTATTAGCTTTTAGGAGTTGTTTTTGTAAATATTTAAGAATATTTTAATAATAAAATGCAGATAAAATAGTTATAAAAATTTGATTATTGCAAATAATGTTATTGTAGTTAATTTTTTTTTTATTTCTTACGCAACATTTATTTTAGAATTTTAAAAGAGAAATCTAATCCTTTTAAAGCCAACAAAAATAAAAATAAATTTAGTTAAAAATAAAACCTACCATTTTCGTTTGTTCTTAATTTAAAAAATTGGCGAATGCGATAGATCTATTGTGCTTTTGTGAATCAGATAAAGAATAGAAATTTAAGTTATTAATAAATTATGAAAAATAATTATAGTAATTTAACTAAAAATATTTACTAAACTCTTGTGACGAAATCAACACGTCACAGCTCCCCCTTTTCTCCGATAGGAAGAAAACTTGGGAAGAGTTTTCTGACGATAATCATAATCATCGAATAAAAGAATTGAATAAACTACCTTACTTACGTAATTAATAATAATGTACATTTATCGAGAATAATAAATGTCAATCTACAAAAATAAGTATTTACAACAAAAATAATACTAATATGAAAATAATAAACATTATAAAATTTACAAATTATGAATTAATAAAATTCTCTTTTGGTATTTTGCATTTAAATTTGAGAATTTGAGTCATCATCAGGATTAGTCTGGTCAGGTTTTAGGTCCTGAACATGCCAAATACCTTTATTATTGCCATTGTCGTCTTCTAGCTCATAACAGCAAGAACCAACTTTGCGTATAACGATAAACGGACCTAAATAAGTAGGAGCTAGTTTGGCATTGATATAATTGGCGGCATTAGACAGAATTTTGTTCTTTCTCCAAACCTTCTCACCAACTCTATACGTCATTGGTCTCCGACGTAAATTATAATATTTTCGCTGACGTTCTTGGCCTTGAGAAGTTCTTTGACAAACTTTTTCATACATCTGACGAAAACCATTTTGTCTTTTCTCGATGTCTGATAATATATTTGGTGTATTGTCAATATTCATTCGATTCTTATAGTCCTTGCCAGTTATTTTATGTTCTCGACCAAAATTTACAAAGTGTGGGGTAAATCCTATAGTTTCATTAACACTAGTTCTAATTGCACACGTTATAGCAGCTAGATTTTGGTCCCATGTACGATGGTCTTCTTGACGAATGTAGCAACTAATCATTGTTTTGACATCTTTATTTGACCGTTCGGTCGGATTCGGCCTTGGATAATAATTCGCAGTGTAAAATGGTTTGACTCCGTATTTAGCACACAAAGACTTAAATATACTAGATTTTAGCTGTGGGCCATTATCAGTTATGATGTATTCAGGAGTGGAAAACATTAAAAATACATTTTCTTCAACGAATTTAGTAAGAGAAGTAGCTTTAGCGGAACGACATGGAAATGTTAAAACAAATCTACTGAAATAATCTCTGACTACTAAAACATAAGTATAGCCTTGTTTCGATCTAGGAAATGGTCCGATATAATCTAAGCTAATACACTGCCAGGGTTCTGTGATATTTGGTCTGGTTCCCATAAGACCACATGGAGGTTTTTGTTCCACTTTATGCTGAGCACAAATTTTACATGATCGAACATATCTCGCAACATCGGCTTTTAGTTTAGGCCAATAATATTTTTGCTGAATTCTCCAAAACGTTTTGGAAACGCCAACATGTCCAGAAGACGGTATGTCGTGACATTCGGTTAAAATTTTTGATCTTACTTCTTTTGGAATAACGAGTTTCCACAAATCTGGGGTATAACCCAGGTCTGGTATTTGACATTTGACAAATTTGTAAAGCTTATTACCTTCTACTCGCCAACTAGGAAATTTGCTTGGAAAGTTTTCTACATTTAGTTACATTTTTAAATACCATCTATCTCTTATATTTACGAATGGAAAATCATTCTCTTTACAATCAGAGTTTTCAATTTCAACAGAATCTAATGTTTCTGGAACTGCTCTACTAAGAAAATCGGGAACAACGTGATCTTTTCCCTTTCTGTGTATGATTTCAAAATCATATGGAAGCAATCTTAAACTCCACCTTGCAAGTCTGCCTTGAGGATCTTTTAAACGAAAGAGCCATAGAAGGCTATGACAATCTGTGATAACTTTAAAATGTTGTCCTTCAAGATAATGTCTTAAATGTTCAATAAAGAAGATGACTGCGAGACACTCTCGCTCAGTAGCACTAAATTTTCTTTCTTGGCGTGTTAAGGATCTTGACAAATAACATATCACTTTCTCGCCGTCTTCAAAATTTTGGGTTAATACAGCACCGATACCATAGGCTGATGCGTCGGTCTGCAAAATAAAAGTTCTTTCGAAATCGGGACAAGCTAAAATAGGTGCTGATATTAACAGTTCTTTTATGGTTTTAAAAGCTGTATCACATTCAAATGACCAATTCCATTTTACTTTCTTTTTCGTGAGGTTTGTCAATGGAGCTACAATAGATGAAAAGTTTTTGATAAATTTCCTGTACCAACTACAAGTGCCTATAAAACGTCTAATTT
Source organism: Aspidapion aeneum (assembly GCA_963576565.1). NCBI lineage: Eukaryota > Metazoa > Arthropoda > Insecta > Coleoptera > Brentidae > Aspidapion > Aspidapion aeneum. The sequence goes on from OY755038.1 coordinate 100,822,440, forward strand.
CAGTCACGTTTTTAGGGGGTTGCAAATTGACAATACTCTCAATTTTTGAAGGGTCTGGTCTTAAGCCAAATTGGTCAACAACGTAACCTAAATAATGGAGTTCTGGAAGGCAAAATTGGCATTTATCTTCTGAAATTACAAGTCCAGCCTCTCGAAGTCGATCAAACACTATGCCCAAGATTCTTAAATGTTCCGAAAACGAACTACTGACGACTATAACGTCGTCAACGTATACCATGACGTAGGGAATTAGGTCAGTTCCAAGAACTTCGTCTACAATACGCTGCCATTTAGCTGGAGCATTAGTTAGACCAAAAGGCATTCTCAAAAATCTATAAAGGCCTCGTCCTGGGACTGTGAATGCTGTAAAATCCTTAGATTCATCACTAAGTTTCACCTGCCAAAATGCTGACTTTATATCGATTGAGCTTAGATATTTTGCATCTCTCAGTTTGTCTAAAATCGAGCTGATGTAAGGAAGAGGATATGCGTCTTTCTTAGTTAAAAAGTTCAATTTCCTGTAATCAACACAGAATCTGTAGTCCCCACTCTTCTTTTTAACGAGACAAACAGGGCTTGACCAAGGGCTTTTGCAAGGCTCTATAACTTTCAATTTCAACATTTCATCTAGTTGTTCGTCGATAATTTTCTGTTTAAAAGGCGAAACTGGGTAATATCTTTGCTTTAAGGGGGTGGTACCAGGTACTACTTCAATCGTGTGCTCTGTAACATTGCAACAGCCTAGTTCTTTTGGCATCTGAGACATTTTTTGAGACACAAATTGATCTAATTGTGTTCTTTGTTCATGAGTCAAAGAATCTTTATCTTAAATGGAATTTAACATTGGCAAAAGTGGATATTCTTCTTCGGTAAAGTGCCAAACATCTTCATGAAGATTTGGAACTATTTTCATACTGGCCCAAAAATCTATGCCAAGTATTATTGTATGAGAGAGTTCTGGCAATACTAGGATATCTATTAATTTAGTTTTTCCCATCAAACTAACAGGAGCTTGGATGTATCCAGTACTTATGCAACTTTGGCCGTTAGCAACTGTAAAATTTGTTTTATTTTTCTGTAATTGTAAACCCAATCTTTGAAGAATATCATAACCCGGAAGTCCAACAATTGTTCGTGAAGCACCACTGTCTAATAGTCCAAGTAAAGGATAACCGAGTATTTCAATCTGAAGGTAGGGACGTTTGTCACCATTAGCGTGTGAAATGACGTAATCTAGCAATGCTTTGTTAGAATAATCAATATTGGTCGTCTGTTTTAAATAATTATTAGGAGGGATCATGCGACCTAACGAGCCTCCTGGGATCCGTTTCCCGGATTACATTTTTGACAATTACGACTGGTAACTCCTTGATTTCCACACCGATAACAGTGAAGATTTTTAGGCTCTGGACAATCTCTATTAAAGTGTCCTACTAACAGATCTTTGAGGTCTTTGCGGAACACTAGCATTAACAGTATTTAAAGTTTGCTGTACTTCTGGTATATTTGATGGAGATGTTTGGAATTGATAACAAAAATTTTGTTGGGAAGTGCTTGGTGTATCGTCCGTAGCAATAAAAGCGAAATCTGGCTCTACAAAGGTATTTCGTTTTCTAGATGGTGGTACAAAATGATCCACGCGATATTTCTTTTGTTCTAATTTTAAGCATTCCTCCTCAAGTTCTACAAGAGAAGTAACAATGGGCAATTGGGTGGTGTAAAATGGAGCTAAATTACTTGTACAAATGTCTAATTGTACGTCAGATGGAATTTCGCCATATCTTCTGAATAAAGCTTTCATGCAGCATAAATATTCCACAATGCTTTCAGACGGATCTTGAGTCCGTGCAAGAATTTCTTTAAAAAGTCTTGATCTATAGTCTGGAGGTTCAAAATGTTTAAGTAGTAGATTGGATAATCCGGTCCAATTATTAAATCTGGAACGATTGGCTCTAAACCAATTTAATGCTTTGCCATCAAAAAGATCAATAGCTTGATCGAAAAGTTCTTGATCAGATACGTTTCTTGCAATTTTTAATTCATCGACTCGTTCTAAAAAGGTATGAATCGTCATTTGTTTCGGTTCAGCTGTAAATTTAATGTCCCACTTTTTAACGGGAACCATTCTCGAATTTTTGCTTTGGCTAATAGATTTATTTACATTGATTAGAGATGTAACATGTTCATCTTCAAGGGAAGTTTCTGAGTCAGAAATGTGTAACTCATCCATAAGCACACTTAAATTTGGATCTTGCTTCATTAAGCTCTCTAGTTCTGATAGAGTACTCAATATACTGACAATAACCTCGGATCGATCCTTCTTTTGTTCTTCAGATAATCCATCTAAAGGCAGTCTGTCTATTCTTTGTAACAGCTGCACTAATCTTGATTTTACTCGAGCAAATTTACTACGAGCATTTTCACCAAGAACGTTTTTGGTTGAATTTTTTAACTCAGTAAGTTTTCTTTTAATCAATGGTACTTCGTCGTCATACGTAAATGGATATTTTGGATAAGTCAAAGGTTTTCCTTCTTTTTCCAACTTAAGAATAGGCCTTAAGCAGCTTCTCAGGTCATCCACAGTTCGTTCATCAGCAACCGGGAGTCCTCTAAAGGTAAATTCGTACACAAGGTCTTCCTTCTTTAAATAGTTTATTTCTAATTTGTAATCCATGATGACTCAGTTCAAGCAAATTATCAAAATAATGTATTGAGAAAGCAAAAATAAAATAATAATTTCAATTTTAAATAAAAAAAAGTCAAAATCGGTAGTCTTTATCGGGAAAAAAAAAGTTTTTGAAAACTTTTGATGAACAAAGAAAAATGTTTTATCAAATATAAAAACAAATAAAACAAAAAAAATATGTTTGTGTTTTAAATTTATAATAAAGTTTTTGTCAAAATAAGAAAAAAAAATCTATTTTGATTTTTAAGTTTTTTACCGTCAGCTTAAACTGTATATTAAATTTTATTAAAATCTGACAACAAAAAAAACTGTCAAAATGACATGTGGCCAAAATCGAGCAACAACTGTAGTATTTCACTTCACTAAATCCACGGACACTATGGTAACCAAAAAGAATATTGCGAAAGACAAATCAATTGGTTATCTTTATAATAAAATGTTTTATTAAAAATAAAACAAAGACCTTAAAAATGTTTCCATAGGCGCAGGCGCGATAAATCTATAATAAAGGTCAAGGAGAAGGGTATTTAAATCGAAATCAATAATAAGCGATTTTTTTTTAAAGTATTTAAAAGAAAATACAAAAAAAATATTGCGCATGCGGGAAAAATCAAACAAGCGTTACTGCGCATGTGCCAACGTTTGTTTACTCGCCCCACGTTGGGCGCCAAAATTTGCGACGCACTTTAATGTGTTTAAAAGAAAAATTATTTTAATTTAACATAATTAAAACATAGTCCAATCTGAATACCCTAGAGCCGCTAGTGCGTGCAAAAAGGTTTGCCCGGTGCGTACAGAGTTCGAGAGCGGTGGGGTGGTTCTTTATAAAGAATAAATTGAGTGAGATAAACAGCACCGAAAATATAAGGGCGCCAGGAAGTGAGCAGACCTTCCAATCTCTCGGTCTTTTTGAGGACTCTATTTTATCAGATTAGAGGAGTGTAGATAAATAATAAAAGAATTAATTCTCCTGTAATCCTGTACTATATTTCATTGAAGAATTCAAAAGAATTAACATTGTTAATAAAGTGGATAATAATTCAATGAAAAGGAAGTTTGAAGTTAAGCAAATAAATAACTTAAAATAAAATAATTACATCTCGGGTAATAATCCAAAATAACGTTGGACGTGCGCGCGCAACATGATCATGTACCGCTTACATAAACGCCGCCGCAGCCGTACTTTATCCACAACGGATATAAAAAAGTAAATTCCTAATTAAATAAATAATTAAGTAAAAATTCATGACAAATAAATTTAACAATTAATAAGAAAATCCAGAAATTGCATCTCTAGATAAAAATTAATCACCAATAATTGATAATTGAAATTGGAATAAAAATAAAAATAATAATGATAAAAGGTTCGATCATACCAATCTCCTTTCTATCGTCTCAATCGGGAAATGTCACAAGTCAGGAAACTACTCTACATCTCTGAATCACTTGCGGGTGAAAGAATTTGAAATGAACTCATGAAGTCCAAGGTAATAGCGAGTATTCATGAAGTCCCAGAAAAGGAACCAGTATAAGCCCAGGGAAAAGGACTAGTGCTTGTAGACCGTGGAATGGACTAATTCTTGTAGCCCGTGGAAAGCACCCTACAATATTTCCACTAATGTAGTAAGCAGTAAAACAACTGAGCAATCTTTGTGTGCATTTATTTATTTATTTAAAGAATAATATTTTTATTTAATGGCTTTAGTTTATTTGTAAATAATAATTTTAATTTGATTTTATTTCTCCAAACAATAATATTTTTATTTATTTAATTCAAAAGAAAAAGAACCACAATAATTTAGTTTATTTAAATAATATTTTTGTTTTAATTTAAATTGTTTAATTTATCAAAAAGAAATCCAATTATGTATCTCTTTTTTATTTAAAGGATAATGTTTTAGTTATTATAATTTAGGTTCATAAAAAAAAAATAACATTAATTTAATTTTAATCAGTTAATTTCATTTCGAATTTATTATTTTATTTATTCTATTAAAAAAAAGTAAAGCATAATTTATTTTAATTTATTTTATAATATTTTGTTTTATTTGGAAATAATAAATTAATTTTATTTAGCATGATTCAATTTTATTTAAAATAATTTTCTTCAATAGGTCATAAATATCCATGAGTTTTATTTTATTTTAATTTATTTTCTTTCATTATTTTATAATATTATTTAGTATAATTTATTAAAAAAAAAAAAAATAGGGACTTTAGTTTAATTTTGTTTCTTTTATTTTATTAAAAGAAAATGTAATTTATTTGGAATTACTTGATAAAATGTATTTATTCTATTATTTTTGTATTTTTTTTTCAAATAAAATATTCTGCCATTTAAAAATGTACGTGATTTACACTAGTACTGTGATTAAAATGTACGTGGTTTGACAACTATAATTGATACAACAGTACTACAATTTTATTTAAAGTGTACGTGGTTTTTAGAATTTTGGCACTTCAGTTTTTCGCTCCTTAAAATGTACGTGATCTCAATGTGACAATTAAAAACCCACGTGGGTCATAAGCAAAAATTGTAAAACCATTTATTGTAATAACATAAAAATAACATTTTTAAAAGCAAAAATATTTAATCCGCGACACTACAAAGATGCTCAGTAAATATAAAACTAAGATGGATAGAAAATACTGTGAAAATAAAATACTAATAATTAATTACCTTGTGATGTTAAAGGGTTTGACAACCATGCCCATACACTGTATCGCATTAAAATCCACCTTTCGGCGATATGTCAGTCAGTGTGACTCCACAATCAAAAATATCAACACAAACCATCAAATAATAAAACACTGGGCAACATTGTTTGAAGAAATTTAGGAAATCCAAATTGATTGGCGGAAAAAATCGCGAAATAAAATTTCTTCTGTAACTGCAGCGAGTGATGGACAAGGAGTAACGTATTTTCAGCAAAATTCGTAGCAAATCGGAAAATCAGCGCCATAGGTGGTCAAAATATGAACTAATAAATTAGAATCAATTCATCAAAATTTTGTATATTAATATATCAAAGGACCACCAAATGACCAACAAGTGACCAGACAGAGAAAGAGTATAAAATAACTTAATTGAAATAATACACTAAAAATAAACGAATTAAATCTAACATCTTTTTCTTACTTACTAGCTTGAATAAGAAAGAGCTATACTAACAATATACATTAAGAAAAGATATGCGTTTAGCAAAAATAAAAGATAGAAGCAACAAGAAAGAAAAAGACAGGCAAATAGAAAAGTCACCAAGTTGCCGCACAGGGCTTAACACACTGTGAACAGAAGATTTAAAGAAATCTCGAAGGCGGGCAAGTAGGCCGCTATTATGGGCTTACTCTATCATCCTAAGAATATAAGCTATAGAGAGAAAGTAGTTATTGATAATAATTGGAATAACTATTTATAAGAATATAAACAATGAAAACATAACTAAAAACAACAAGTTGTACCAAGAAAAATATTAAATCTGCCACATTCTTACAATGTGCAAAAATCCAAGAAATCTCAGGAAAAGTTTCAATGTCAACGTGGCAACATAGCATTTCTTCTCCAAAAATAGAATGTGTTTCTTTGCAGGTGACAATTTGCATTGAAAATCGCGATCAGTTATTGTGTTTATATTGTGATAATATAATAAAATTTTAATTATTAAATAAAATTGCACTTGTGTAGATCTAAAAATTGTGCAGAATAGTCCGTAAAGGATTGCTGAATACTATGCTACATTGCTAGAAATCCTAAAGCTGATACATTGGGGGGGAATAAGTCACTAAAATACAAGGTAAGATAATAATAGGAAAATAGACAAATAGAGGTGTTAAAATAATCTATTTACATGTCTTAGTCTATGAGCTAGGCGGATCATGATGCAACAATAATAGGCAAACTAGATAGAGGCTAGAAAAAGTCACAGATAAGCTATAAACTAGGAGGATGGATAATAGACAAAAAGCTAGAAAATAGACAAAAATCAGCATCAAACAAATATAGTGGATACTAGAAAAGCTGAAATGGGCCCCAAGGATGATGCGCGGAAAGAAAGAATAATGTAGGTTGAAAATTATAGAAAATAAATAGACAAATAGGTAAACTAACTATTTTTACTATTTTTAGGTAAACTACAGCCCAAATAGAATTACTGGAAGCTAGATAAAAACAGAGGAGTATCTCCGATGCAAAAGAAGTATGAAAAATATTCACCAAAACACTAGAGAATAAAATAGACCTAGATAGTAGGTAAATTTGTCTAGGATCAACCAATGTGGAATAAAGTGGACTACAATTGTTGCTTTTTATTTGCAATACTATTATTAGCTTTTAGGAGTTGTTTTTGTAAATATTTAAGAATATTTTAATAATAAAATGCAGATAAAATAGTTATAAAAATTTGATTATTGCAAATAATGTTATTGTAGTTAATTTTTTTTTTATTTCTTACGCAACATTTATTTTAGAATTTTAAAAGAGAAATCTAATCCTTTTAAAGCCAACAAAAATAAAAATAAATTTAGTTAAAAATAAAACCTACCATTTTCGTTTGTTCTTAATTTAAAAAATTGGCGAATGCGATAGATCTATTGTGCTTTTGTGAATCAGATAAAGAATAGAAATTTAAGTTATTAATAAATTATGAAAAATAATAGTAATTTAACTAAAAATATTTACTAAACTCTAGTGACGAAATCAACACGTCACAAACCACATTTTCAATAAAGTTTTTGATTGTTGGGGTTTCCATTCTTATTATTTGCATTGCACAAAACTGTTCCTCTTCATCTTCGTCGATGCTACTACTTAGCAGCGAGGAAAATAATAAAAAATCGCTACCTACTTTATCTACCCTTATTTTTACGTCCCACGACAATAATAAGCGTTTAAAATTAATGGCGGGAAAAAGTTTTCGGTGCGGCACGAGCCCTCAGAGCCGGTGTCGAAAAAGCCGCACTCAGTGCAAAACTGAATTCAAAAGTTCCTCAATGGAATACGAAAACTGAAAAAGTGCATCATAACAAAAACATTTCATGTAAAAAAAGTCAAGTACGCGAAAACGGCATTCCGAAAAAAGAATTGAGATAAAAGTAAAACCAATTTTTCCAATACAAATTTCAAAATGAAAGGTTCTTACTAGTTTGGAAATGTTTTTTTTAACTTTGCTATTACAGCCAAACTTCTTTATGTTCAATTTAGCACTGTGCCTAAGAGTCATTTACAGCCGTAATAGCCAAGTTTAGAAAAATATTTCCAAACCAGTAAGAACCTTTTGAAATTTGTATTGGAAAACTTGGCTTTACTTTTATCTCAATTCTTTTTACGGAATGCCATATTCGCGTACTTGGCTTTTTTACATGAAATGTTTTTGTTATGATTTCACTTCTTTTTTTAAAGGAATTGGATAATACTTAATTTTTAAAGTAGTAAAATATGCGGAATATTGTTCAAAACTTTTGCAATGCCTTACTTAAATTTTTGAAATTTTTAAATTTTTTTCCATGGTTTTATCGTAGTTCCTATCAGCCTTCCAAAGCTCAGCTCTCTAGCGTTTCTGAAAGTGCACAATGTTACTTTTACATAACTTTACATATATAGGGGAAGGAAATAAATTAAAATTGTCGTGTTTTTAAATTTTGTCCTATAGTTTTATCATAGTTCCTATCAGTCTTCAAATGCTCAGCTCTCTAGCGTTTCTGGAAGTGGGTAATGTTACTTTTACATAACTTTACATTTATAGGGGAGGAGAGTAAATGAAAATATTGGACTTTTTAAATTTTTTCCCATGGTTTTATCATAATTTCTATCAGCATTCCAATGCTCAGCTCTCTAGCATTTCTGGAAGTGGGCAATGTTAGTTTTATATAAATTTACATTTATAGTAGAGGGAAGTAAATTAAAATGTTGGTGTTTTTAAATTTTTTCATATAGTTTTATCATACTGTCTTTCAGTCTTAAAAAGTTCAGCTCTCTAGCGTTTCTGGAAGTGGGCAGTGTTACTTTTACATAACTTTACATTAATAGGGGAAGGAAGTAAATTGGAATTTTGGGGAGTTTCAATTTTTTTCTATAACTTTATCATAGTTACTATCGGTCTTCCAAAGCTCAGCTCTTTACTATGTCTGGAAGTAGGCAATGTTACTTTTACTTAACTTTACATTTATAGGGGAGGGAAGTAAATTAGAATTTTGGGGTGTTTTAATTTTTTCCTATAGTTTTATCATAGTTTCTATCAGTCTGCCAAAGCTCAACTCTCTAGCATTTCTGGAAGTGGGCAATGCTACTTTTACATAACTTTAAATGTATAGGGGAGGGGAGTAAATAAAAATTTTGGGGTTTTTTGATTTTTTCCTATAGTTTTATCATAGTTCCTATCAGTCTGTCAAAGCTCAACTTTCTAGCATTTCTGGAAGTGGGCGATGCTAATTTTACATAACTTTAAATGTATAGGGGAGGGGAGTAAATTAAAATTTTGGGGTTTTTTGATTTTTTCCAGGGGTTTGGTCATAATTTCTATCAGTCTGCCAAATTTCAGCTTTGTAGCATGTCTGGAAGTACAGTAGAATATTGATGATCTATACATGAGTGAGTCAGTGAGTGAGTGGCAATTTCGAAGTTTTTTGAAATTTCGTAACTACTTTACTACTTTATGGAATTCCATGAAACTTGGATGGGGTTATTAACTCCATGGAGATATACGACTGTGCAAAGTTTGAGATTCGTAGCTCATTCCGAAGTAGAGTTTTAGGTAGGTCAAATATCGGCTGAAATGTTTCCAGAAAAGATGGTTACGGCGCGCGAACTTGGCGAGGCACTGCCGTGCCCTCAGATATCAATGAAATACAAACACCGAGCCAGTTGTGCACTAGTGCTGCACTCATTTTCCCAATGGAATATGATATTACAGATTCCATTGGAAAAATGAGTGCAGCACTGGTGCACAACTGGCTCGGTGTTTGTATTCCATTGATTGACATGCACTTTTTCAGGTTTCGTAGGCAAATTCTCGTGCTATATGTTTCGAAAGAGTGTGGTCTAATAAATACGTCAATAATTGGTGACGTTTCATCTCTATATTTTCAAGTAGGTGTAAATTGTGAATTTATTGTCAATATTTTAGTAAAAACTAAATAAAATTAAGAAACAATGTCTCAATTAAAAAAACAAAATTTTAACATTGGATTTTTAATATTAATTTTCCAGCTAAACGTCAAAAAATGACATACCATGTGTCATTCAATGTCATGTTTTAAAACGAAGTAAAAGCTCGTTTTGAAACTATTGCTAAAATGACAAATGTTATGTCATTTTTTGACGTTTAGCTGAAAAATCAATATTAAAAAATCAATGTTTAAATTTTGTTTTTTTAATTGAGACATTGTTTCTTAATTTTATTTAGTTTTTACCAAAATATTGACAATAAATTCACAATTTACACCTCTGTGAACGGTATTTCATCGTATAACGCCCATAAATTCGAAAATATAGATATGAAACGTCACCAATTGATGACGTATTTATTGCACCACACTGTTTCGAAACATACAGCAAGAGAATTCGCCTCGTATTTATTGAACCACACAAGCTGCGTTCGGTATTTGCATCTCAGACGTGACGGATTTTTGGTCACGTGATTACAGATTAGTCTGAGCAAATTGGAATTAACGAACGATCCAGATCAAATCGATCAAATTTTTATAAATTGTTATAACCTTATATGTTAGGTTGGCAACCTTGCGCTACACAGCACCCCCCTAAAGTAACCATTTAACTGAGGTGCCTTCCCCCTACTCCGGCAGTCTACGTCTGAGTCTCGTCTTGTAAATATGTAGCTAGTTTAATATCTAAGTTTTATAACCAAAGTGAATAATGTAATAATCAATTAATACTTCCAATATATAATAATTAATGTCTCTACAAGTGCGTTATCTTTAATTACTTAAATACATAACAGTGACGACGAGGAAATTTATGGATCTTTAGCGGGTCGGCGTGTTTCCTGGGCGGCGGTTTTCAACGTGTGCAACAACATGGCGGCTGGATCAGTACAGAAATATTACGAATTTTGTAGCGACATCGAAGATTGGCAAATTTACTATGAGAGAGTTGATCAACACTTTTCTGCAAACTTAATTACTGATGAAAAGGTAAAAGTAGCTGTTTTATTAAGTTCTAAAGGCCAGGCAACTTACAAATTACTTAGAGATATTTTCAGGGAGACGAGTCAATCACGCAAAAATACACAGTTTCGCAGTAAAGTGCAGCTTTGGAGAAAGATTAAAATTTATTTTAAGAGAAAAATTCATAACAGGCTTAAAAGAAGGAAGAATTTTCGAAAGACTTTGTGAAGAAGACGAAAACAAAGAATTGGAAGAACTTTTAGCCATTGCATAAAAATATGAAAGCACCGTTCATCATCATATCCGTTCAAGTTTCCCGCCGAAAAATAACTGCCTAGGGAACAAATGTGGCCTATTAAAATGCATTGGGTGACATTTGTGGCAGCTTAAAGACGTTGCCGCCATTTTGTGACCCTGTAATTAGAATAATGACAATTTGCCAACTTGTGACACAACAAAACCACTGAATAATTAAACAAATATCTGGAAGCAGAACTGTATTTTCCAGCTAGGTAAAACATTGATATGCCCGGTAACTTTTATAGAGTGGAGGAGGGGGGGGGGGTTCAGAAATAAGAAAATTTTACGTGCGCCACAGTGTTTAATACCAATGTTTTACAAAGAAGATCTTAAATAAAATACAGTTCAACCCAAACGCTGTAGCCAAACAATGAAATTCTACCTACTTCCGAGGCTTCCAGAGTATTTGTGTAATTAAAAAACCAAAAAAATTGACTAATAAACGAGATAAAATTCTAAAAGATCTTTAACTGAATCAAAATGACACAAATAGGAAGTTCTTTATAGGTGGATGCACATTTCCAGCAGGTCACAGTGTACCCACCTTTGAGTCAGTAGCGTAGGGCTCAATTATATGAATGATTGTTAAAAAAATATATATATATATATACTTCCAAAATTATTCCGTCATAGGGGAGATCTGGACCAAATATCTGCTGTCATCATTCTACGTTAGGTAGAATGAGACAGACAGCAACCCAGTCCGAGATCTACCCCAGGAGGTAGTGATGTAAGGAAACCGCTAAAAAAGATAACCTCATCTCTCTTTTTGTCTCTGCAAAGTCAGTCATTGGGTTGTACAAATAACGCAAAGATTTAGTTCATCTTGTTTATTCTAAAGGTTGAAGTTGAAGTTAATATTGGAAACATGCTTAAAATAAATGAGTGTAACAAGGAAACCAAGTCAGAGCCAGAATGGCACGCATTAGCAATTTAAACTTAGCTTAATTATGCCGCAAAACTGGGGTTATGACGTCATACCTTATCTTGCGTTTACAAAAATGTTGAAATTATATGGTGAAAATTATATATATATAAAAACAAATATTATATCTAAGGGTGTACTTGCTCCTACCTTGGTCCTGGTTTATGGAATGAGTAAATAAAAGACTTATTTTATTTTGTAAACCTGGAGTCCTGTTGTCCAGACATCTCCTCACCACTGCACCGGGTCCTGTCCTGTTCACGCACACCCTGAGGATCTCCTAGCACATGATGCTAGGGCAGCACATAGTCAAAAATGGTTACTGGATTCTTGCCCGAGCGTAAAAACCCTGTGGAAAATGAAATGTTTCAGTTTCCTGGAATTCGTCAATTTTGCACGAAGTTCCCCTACATCGAGTAACTTAAATCGAGAACCCCATGTTGACTCAATAAAATAAAGTAGATTTAAACAGATGAACTAAAATAACCCTAACGTACCTTTCCCAGGGTTACAACTGGCTCGTCGATGGAACAGAACCTCGTTCCACCAGCACAACTGTCCCGTCGATGGAATGGACGGTGCTGTAACCAAAGGAGAAAACAATATATAGTTTTTATCCAGCACGTGGTTAAAAGAAAAATATAAAAACGCCAAGAATTCCCCACGTCTTTTGTCAAAAAAAGTACATTTCACACGAAAAATAATTACAATTTGGGAGGCAAATATTATCTTGAAGAGTCCTCAAATAATAAAAAAAATGAAAAAAATAAAATCGAACTTACCACTGCCCTTTCCGTAGAAACGGCGTAGGCCGACTTAAATCCCCTTCAAAAGGGTATGAGCGTCACTTTAGATTACGCCTAACACGACGGACTCACTCTTCGCAGTCTCTGGGACAGAACCTGCAGCCACTGCAGTGCCACCAACCAAAAACAATGGCGATCCCAGAGACTTGATGCCGACCCAGCCAAAATTCGTTAGGAAAAGAGACCAGGCACTTTTGTCGAGAACACAAAAAATGAAGTGGCCGGAAACCGTTTTGTAAATGTGGTGGGGACAGTAAAACGCAATACCAACCTAATTTTCCCGGTTAGATTCAAATAAGGATGCAAACCTATTTATAAAAAAAACGCTCTCACAGAAAAGTCACCAAATGCGGTTTGCAACACTGGAGGAAAAAACCCGCGGTTTTCAAACTAACCAATGAGGAAATACATCAATATTTCCATACCGGTATATAGGGGGCAGCACCGACCAAGGGGATAGAAAATACGTAAAACGCGCATTGAGGTGTTGTCGGATCTATTTCCACGGTTGGAATTTTTATAACAAGGACGTCGAGACACCCTCCATACATAGACCGAACATTTGCCTACCGGACCCTTGCCAACATAGCAAGTAGGAGGAAAATAACCAGCCGGACTATAAGAAGCTCAGCATTGAAACCATCAATTGTAAATTCAATTACTGGAGATTCGAGCATGTATCAAACCCAGGAATATTCGAACACTCAACCAATTCCCATATGAGTAAAGCTATACTAACTGTAGAATTTAGTTGTATTTTAGTTACAGTTTTAGTCAAAAGTTTCCTTTGCTCTTTATATATGTTTTCTTCAAGATTCATATGGTTTGACGCGATTCTTGTAAAACATTTCTACATTAATAAAGTTGTTTCTGAACTTGAACCTAAAAATACCCATTGAACTACTGCTCAAACTCGGCACAAGAGTGTTCAGATGTTAAGTTTGCTCACCACTAGCCAGCCCTACAAACCCTTCAATCCGACTAACTGAGCTAGTTATTAACTTTACATAACTATGATTATATATAAATTTATATAATATAAAAATACGATTTTGTTTACTCTTTTAGTCCTGATTTTTATTCCTCGTTTATCTTCCATTTACGAAAGTGCATCACTCGTATTTATTTTATCTTCTCTTTATCAAATTAATAAAGATATCAAAGTGGGCGGAGCCTCGGTTGTTACTGGTCAAACCGTGGACCTAAATATGTTTTCGTGCTATCACAACTAGCTATGAGGTTCGGATTGTCCCAATATCCTCGAGAATAAATGTAAGGGAATGAAATGTTCATCTAAATGTTTCCTTCCTGTTACCGAAACCATTTGTGATGCGCCAACGCCGCCATTCCCCAGCAGTACAGCTGTTTAATTTCGTGAACGTCAAAGAAAATCACAAAATTCCACAGATAAACAAAACAATCAAAAGTTTTTATGTGATTTTCCCGAAACCTGTGATCTTAAATTCCAATTACGATGTCCAGATGATGCGATGTGCGTAGTGTCCACAGTAATTCGATGGAATGCCTCCTTTTAAGGTAATTTCCTAGACACTATATAACCTCCAAACCTAGCTCTATAAAATACCCTTAATTTGTGTACAGAAAGACGAGTCGAAGAGCCTTGATTATTTTCCTGAATAAACAAATATGTAACGTTGCCTTAAACGTAAAAATGACACGTTACATAATCCCCCCCAACTTCAAGACGATTAACCTAAAAAGGTTAATCGGAGAGGTCCGCTGCCGACTTAAGGTCTTTGGCATGCCAACTCCCTGGCAGTACTTTACCCGATGGTTCCTGAAGCTCAAATATCCATGGAGAAATTTTATTCCTAATCACATAAGGACCAACGAATTTCGGTGCTAACTTCTTCGAGAAAAATTTCGGTTAAAATTTTTGATCTTACTTCTTTTGGAATAACGAGTTTCCACAAATCTGGGGTATAACCCAGGTCTGGTATTTGACATTTGACAAATTTGTAAAGCTTATTACCTTCTACTCGCCAACTAGGAAATTTGCTTGGAAAGTTTTCTACATTTAGTTACATTTTTAAATACCATCTATCTCTTATATTTACGAATGGAAAATCATTCTCTTTACAATCAGAGTTTTCAATTTCAACAGAATCTAATGTTTCTGGAACTGCTCTACTAAGAAAATCGGGAACAACGTGATCTTTTCCCTTTCTGTGTATGATTTCAAAATCATATGGAAGCAATCTTAAACTCCACCTTGCAAGTCTGCCTTGAGGATCTTTTAAACGAAAGAGCCATAGAAGGCTATGACAATCTGTGATAACTTTAAAATGTTGTCCTTCAAGATAATGTCTTAAATGTTCAATAAAGAAGATGACTGCGAGACACTCTCGCTCAGTAGCACTAAATTTTCTTTCTTGGCGTGTTAAGGATCTTGACAAATAACATATCACTTTCTCGCCGTCTTCAAAATTTTGGGTTAATACAGCACCGATACCATAGGCTGATGCGTCGGTCTGCAAAATAAAAGTTCTTTCGAAATCGGGACAAGCTAAAATAGGTGCTGATATTAACAGTTCTTTTATGGTTTTAAAAGCTGTATCACATTCAAATGACCAATTCCATTTTACTTTCTTTTTCGTGAGGTTTGTCAATGGAGCTACAATAGATGAAAAGTTTTTGATAAATTTCCTGTACCAACTACAAGTGCCTATAAAACGTCTAATTTCAGTCACGTTTTTAGGGGGTTGCAAATTGACAATACTCTCAATTTTTGAAGGGTCTGGTCTTAAGCCAAATTGGTCAACAACGTAACCTAAATAATGGAGTTCTGGAAGGCAAAATTGGCATTTATCTTCTGAAATTACAAGTCCAGCCTCTCGAAGTCGATCAAACACTATGCCCAAGATTCTTAAATGTTCCGAAAACGAACTACTGACGACTATAACGTCGTCAACGTATACCATGACGTAGGGAATTAGGTCAGTTCCAAGAACTTCGTCTACAATACGCTGCCATTTAGCTGGAGCATTAGTTAGACCAAAAGGCATTCTCAAAAATCTATAAAGGCCTCGTCCTGGGACTGTGAATGCTGTAAAATCCTTAGATTCATCACTAAGTTTCACCTGCCAAAATGCTGACTTTATATCGATTGAGCTTAGATATTTTGCATCTCTCAGTTTGTCTAAAATCGAGCTGATGTAAGGAAGAGGATATGCGTCTTTCTTAGTTAAAAAGTTCAATTTCCTGTAATCAACACAGAATCTGTAGTCCCCACTCTTCTTTTTAACGAGACAAACAGGGCTTGACCAAGGGCTTTTGCAAGGCTCTATAACTTTCAATTTCAACATTTCATCTAGTTGTTCGTCGATAATTTTCTGTTTAAAAGGCGAAACTGGGTAATATCTTTGCTTTAAGGGGGTGGTACCAGGTACTACTTCAATCGTGTGCTCTGTAACATTGCAACAGCCTAGTTCTTTTGGCATCTGAGACATTTTTTGAGACACAAATTGATCTAATTGTGTTCTTTGTTCATGAGTCAAAGAATCTTTATCTTAAATGGAATTTAACATTGGCAAAAGTGGATATTCTTCTTCGGTAAAGTGCCAAACATCTTCATGAAGATTTGGAACTATTTTCATACTGGCCCAAAAATCTATGCCAAGTATTATTGTATGAGAGAGTTCTGGCAATACTAGGATATCTATTAATTTAGTTTTTCCCATCAAACTAACAGGAGCTTGGATGTATCCAGTACTTATGCAACTTTGGCCGTTAGCAACTGTAAAATTTGTTTTATTTTTCTGTAATTGTAAACCCAATCTTTGAAGAATATCATAACCCGGAAGTCCAACAATTGTTCGTGAAGCACCACTGTCTAATAGTCCAAGTAAAGGATAACCGAGTATTTCAATCTGAAGGTAGGGACGTTTGTCACCATTAGCGTGTGAAATGACGTAATCTAGCAATGCTTTGTTAGAATAATCAATATTGGTCGTCTGTTTTAAATAATTATTAGGAGGGATCATGCGACCTAACGAGCCTCCTGGGATCCGTTTCCCGGATTACATTTTTGACAATTACGACTGGTAACTCCTTGATTTCCACACCGATAACAGTGAAGATTTTTAGGCTCTGGACAATCTCTATTAAAGTGTCCTACTAACAGATCTTTGAGGTCTTTGCGGAACACTAGCATTAACAGTATTTAAAGTTTGCTGTACTTCTGGTATATTTGATGGAGATGTTTGGAATTGATAACAAAAATTTTGTTGGGAAGTGCTTGGTGTATCGTCCGTAGCAATAAAAGCGAAATCTGGCTCTACAAAGGTATTTCGTTTTCTAGATGGTGGTACAAAATGATCCACGCGATATTTCTTTTGTTCTAATTTTAAGCATTCCTCCTCAAGTTCTACAAGAGAAGTAACAATGGGCAATTGGGTGGTGTAAAATGGAGCTAAATTACTTGTACAAATGTCTAATTGTACGTCAGATGGAATTTCGCCATATCTTCTGAATAAAGCTTTCATGCAGCATAAATATTCCACAATGCTTTCAGACGGATCTTGAGTCCGTGCAAGAATTTCTTTAAAAAGTCTTGATCTATAGTCTGGAGGTTCAAAATGTTTAAGTAGTAGATTGGATAATCCGGTCCAATTATTAAATCTGGAACGATTGGCTCTAAACCAATTTAATGCTTTGCCATCAAAAAGATCAATAGCTTGATCGAAAAGTTCTTGATCAGATACGTTTCTTGCAATTTTTAATTCATCGACTCGTTCTAAAAAGGTATGAATCGTCATTTGTTTCGGTTCAGCTGTAAATTTAATGTCCCACTTTTTAACGGGAACCATTCTCGAATTTTTGCTTTGGCTAATAGATTTATTTACATTGATTAGAGATGTAACATGTTCATCTTCAAGGGAAGTTTCTGAGTCAGAAATGTGTAACTCATCCATAAGCACACTTAAATTTGGATCTTGCTTCATTAAGCTCTCTAGTTCTGATAGAGTACTCAATATACTGACAATAACCTCGGATCGATCCTTCTTTTGTTCTTCAGATAATCCATCTAAAGGCAGTCTGTCTATTCTTTGTAACAGCTGCACTAATCTTGATTTTACTCGAGCAAATTTACTACGAGCATTTTCACCAAGAACGTTTTTGGTTGAATTTTTTAACTCAGTAAGTTTTCTTTTAATCAATGGTACTTCGTCGTCATACGTAAATGGATATTTTGGATAAGTCAAAGGTTTTCCTTCTTTTTCCAACTTAAGAATAGGCCTTAAGCAGCTTCTCAGGTCATCCACAGTTCGTTCATCAGCAACCGGGAGTCCTCTAAAGGTAAATTCGTACACAAGGTCTTCCTTCTTTAAATAGTTTATTTCTAATTTGTAATCCATGATGACTCAGTTCAAGCAAATTATCAAAATAATGTATTGAGAAAGCAAAAATAAAATAATAATTTCAATTTTAAATAAAAAAAAGTCAAAATCGGTAGTCTTTATCGGGAAAAAAAAAGTTTTTGAAAACTTTTGATGAACAAAGAAAAATGTTTTATCAAATATAAAAACAAATAAAACAAAAAAAATATGTTTGTGTTTTAAATTTATAATAAAGTTTTTGTCAAAATAAGAAAAAAAAATCTATTTTGATTTTTAAGTTTTTTACCGTCAGCTTAAACTGTATATTAAATTTTATTAAAATCTGACAACAAAAAAAACTGTCAAAATGACATGTGGCCAAAATCGAGCAACAACTGTAGTATTTCACTTCACTAAATCCACGGACACTATGGTAACCAAAAAGAATATTGCGAAAGACAAATCAATTGGTTATCTTTATAATAAAATGTTTTATTAAAAATAAAACAAAGACCTTAAAAATGTTTCCATAGGCGCAGGCGCGATAAATCTATAATAAAGGTCAAGGAGAAGGGTATTTAAATCGAAATCAATAATAAGCGATTTTTTTTTAAAGTATTTAAAAGAAAATACAAAAAAAATATTGCGCATGCGGGAAAAATCAAACAAGCGTTACTGCGCATGTGCCAACGTTTGTTTACTCGCCCCACGTTGGGCGCCAAAATTTGCGACGCACTTTAATGTGTTTAAAAGAAAAATTATTTTAATTTAACATAATTAAAACATAGTCCAATCTGAATACCCTAGAGCCGCTAGTGCGTGCAAAAAGGTTTGCCCGGTGCGTACAGAGTTCGAGAGCGGTGGGGTGGTTCTTTATAAAGAATAAATTGAGTGAGATAAACAGCACCGAAAATATAAGGGCGCCAGGAAGTGAGCAGACCTTCCAATCTCTCGGTCTTTTTGAGGACTCTATTTTATCAGATTAGAGGAGTGTAGATAAATAATAAAAGAATTAATTCTCCTGTAATCCTGTACTATATTTCATTGAAGAATTCAAAAGAATTAACATTGTTAATAAAGTGGATAATAATTCAATGAAAAGGAAGTTTGAAGTTAAGCAAATAAATAACTTAAAATAAAATAATTACATCTCGGGTAATAATCCAAAATAACGTTGGACGTGCGCGCGCAACATGATCATGTACCGCTTACATAAACGCCGCCGCAGCCGTACTTTATCCACAACGGATATAAAAAAGTAAATTCCTAATTAAATAAATAATTAAGTAAAAATTCATGACAAATAAATTTAACAATTAATAAGAAAATCCAGAAATTGCATCTCTAGATAAAAATTAATCACCAATAATTGATAATTGAAATTGGAATAAAAATAAAAATAATAATGATAAAAGGTTCGATCATACCAATCTCCTTTCTATCGTCTCAATCGGGAAATGTCACAAGTCAGGAAACTACTCTACATCTCTGAATCACTTGCGGGTGAAAGAATTTGAAATGAACTCATGAAGTCCAAGGTAATAGCGAGTATTCATGAAGTCCCAGAAAAGGAACCAGTATAAGCCCAGGGAAAAGGACTAGTGCTTGTAGACCGTGGAATGGACTAATTCTTGTAGCCCGTGGAAAGCACCCTACAATATTTCCACTAATGTAGTAAGCAGTAAAACAACTGAGCAATCTTTGTGTGCATTTATTTATTTATTTAAAGAATAATATTTTTATTTAATGGCTTTAGTTTATTTGTAAATAATAATTTTAATTTGATTTTATTTCTCCAAACAATAATATTTTTATTTATTTAATTCAAAAGAAAAAGAACCACAATAATTTAGTTTATTTAAATAATATTTTTGTTTTAATTTAAATTGTTTAATTTATCAAAAAGAAATCCAATTATGTATCTCTTTTTTATTTAAAGGATAATGTTTTAGTTATTATAATTTAGGTTCATAAAAAAAAAATAACATTAATTTAATTTTAATCAGTTAATTTCATTTCGAATTTATTATTTTATTTATTCTATTAAAAAAAAGTAAAGCATAATTTATTTTAATTTATTTTATAATATTTTGTTTTATTTGGAAATAATAAATTAATTTTATTTAGCATGATTCAATTTTATTTAAAATAATTTTCTTCAATAGGTCATAAATATCCATGAGTTTTATTTTATTTTAATTTATTTTCTTTCATTATTTTATAATATTATTTAGTATAATTTATTAAAAAAAAAAAAAATAGGGACTTTAGTTTAATTTTGTTTCTTTTATTTTATTAAAAGAAAATGTAATTTATTTGGAATTACTTGATAAAATGTATTTATTCTATTATTTTTGTATTTTTTTTTCAAATAAAATATTCTGCCATTTAAAAATGTACGTGATTTACACTAGTACTGTGATTAAAATGTACGTGGTTTGACAACTATAATTGATACAACAGTACTACAATTTTATTTAAAGTGTACGTGGTTTTTAGAATTTTGGCACTTCAGTTTTTCGCTCCTTAAAATGTACGTGATCTCAATGTGACAATTAAAAACCCACGTGGGTCATAAGCAAAAATTGTAAAACCATTTATTGTAATAACATAAAAATAACATTTTTAAAAGCAAAAATATTTAATCCGCGACACTACAAAGATGCTCAGTAAATATAAAACTAAGATGGATAGAAAATACTGTGAAAATAAAATACTAATAATTAATTACCTTGTGATGTTAAAGGGTTTGACAACCATGCCCATACACTGTATCGCATTAAAATCCACCTTTCGGCGATATGTCAGTCAGTGTGACTCCACAATCAAAAATATCAACACAAACCATCAAATAATAAAACACTGGGCAACATTGTTTGAAGAAATTTAGGAAATCCAAATTGATTGGCGGAAAAAATCGCGAAATAAAATTTCTTCTGTAACTGCAGCGAGTGATGGACAAGGAGTAACGTATTTTCAGCAAAATTCGTAGCAAATCGGAAAATCAGCGCCATAGGTGGTCAAAATATGAACTAATAAATTAGAATCAATTCATCAAAATTTTGTATATTAATATATCAAAGGACCACCAAATGACCAACAAGTGACCAGACAGAGAAAGAGTATAAAATAACTTAATTGAAATAATACACTAAAAATAAACGAATTAAATCTAACATCTTTTTCTTACTTACTAGCTTGAATAAGAAAGAGCTATACTAACAATATACATTAAGAAAAGATATGCGTTTAGCAAAAATAAAAGATAGAAGCAACAAGAAAGAAAAAGACAGGCAAATAGAAAAGTCACCAAGTTGCCGCACAGGGCTTAACACACTGTGAACAGAAGATTTAAAGAAATCTCGAAGGCGGGCAAGTAGGCCGCTATTATGGGCTTACTCTATCATCCTAAGAATATAAGCTATAGAGAGAAAGTAGTTATTGATAATAATTGGAATAACTATTTATAAGAATATAAACAATGAAAACATAACTAAAAACAACAAGTTGTACCAAGAAAAATATTAAATCTGCCACATTCTTACAATGTGCAAAAATCCAAGAAATCTCAGGAAAAGTTTCAATGTCAACGTGGCAACATAGCATTTCTTCTCCAAAAATAGAATGTGTTTCTTTGCAGGTGACAATTTGCATTGAAAATCGCGATCAGTTATTGTGTTTATATTGTGATAATATAATAAAATTTTAATTATTAAATAAAATTGCACTTGTGTAGATCTAAAAATTGTGCAGAATAGTCCGTAAAGGATTGCTGAATACTATGCTACATTGCTAGAAATCCTAAAGCTGATACATTGGGGGGGAATAAGTCACTAAAATACAAGGTAAGATAATAATAGGAAAATAGACAAATAGAGGTGTTAAAATAATCTATTTACATGTCTTAGTCTATGAGCTAGGCGGATCATGATGCAACAATAATAGGCAAACTAGATAGAGGCTAGAAAAAGTCACAGATAAGCTATAAACTAGGAGGATGGATAATAGACAAAAAGCTAGAAAATAGACAAAAATCAGCATCAAACAAATATAGTGGATACTAGAAAAGCTGAAATGGGCCCCAAGGATGATGCGCGGAAAGAAAGAATAATGTAGGTTGAAAATTATAGAAAATAAATAGACAAATAGGTAAACTAACTATTTTTACTATTTTTAGGTAAACTACAGCCCAAATAGAATTACTGGAAGCTAGATAAAAACAGAGGAGTATCTCCGATGCAAAAGAAGTATGAAAAATATTCACCAAAACACTAGAGAATAAAATAGACCTAGATAGTAGGTAAATTTGTCTAGGATCAACCAATGTGGAATAAAGTGGACTACAATTGTTGCTTTTTATTTGCAATACTATTATTAGCTTTTAGGAGTTGTTTTTGTAAATATTTAAGAATATTTTAATAATAAAATGCAGATAAAATAGTTATAAAAATTTGATTATTGCAAATAATGTTATTGTAGTTAATTTTTTTTTTATTTCTTACGCAACATTTATTTTAGAATTTTAAAAGAGAAATCTAATCCTTTTAAAGCCAACAAAAATAAAAATAAATTTAGTTAAAAATAAAACCTACCATTTTCGTTTGTTCTTAATTTAAAAAATTGGCGAATGCGATAGATCTATTGTGCTTTTGTGAATCAGATAAAGAATAGAAATTTAAGTTATTAATAAATTATGAAAAATAATAGTAATTTAACTAAAAATATTTACTAAACTCTAGTGACGAAATCAACACGTCACAAACCACATTTTCAATAAAGTTTTTGATTGTTGGGGTTTCCATTCTTATTATTTGCATTGCACAAAACTGTTCCTCTTCATCTTCGTCGATGCTACTACTTAGCAGCGAGGAAAATAATAAAAAATCGCTACCTACTTTATCTACCCTTATTTTTACGTCCCACGACAATAATAAGCGTTTAAAATTAATGGCGGGAAAAAGTTTTCGGTGCGGCACGAGCCCTCAGAGCCGGTGTCGAAAAAGCCGCACTCAGTGCAAAACTGAATTCAAAAGTTCCTCAATGGAATACGAAAACTGAAAAAGTGCATCATAACAAAAACATTTCATGTAAAAAAAGTCAAGTACGCGAAAACGGCATTCCGAAAAAAGAATTGAGATAAAAGTAAAACCAATTTTTCCAATACAAATTTCAAAATGAAAGGTTCTTACTAGTTTGGAAATGTTTTTTTTAACTTTGCTATTACAGCCAAACTTCTTTATGTTCAATTTAGCACTGTGCCTAAGAGTCATTTACAGCCGTAATAGCCAAGTTTAGAAAAATATTTCCAAACCAGTAAGAACCTTTTGAAATTTGTATTGGAAAACTTGGCTTTACTTTTATCTCAATTCTTTTTACGGAATGCCATATTCGCGTACTTGGCTTTTTTACATGAAATGTTTTTGTTATGATTTCACTTCTTTTTTTAAAGGAATTGGATAATACTTAATTTTTAAAGTAGTAAAATATGCGGAATATTGTTCAAAACTTTTGCAATGCCTTACTTAAATTTTTGAAATTTTTAAATTTTTTTCCATGGTTTTATCGTAGTTCCTATCAGCCTTCCAAAGCTCAGCTCTCTAGCGTTTCTGAAAGTGCACAATGTTACTTTTACATAACTTTACATATATAGGGGAAGGAAATAAATTAAAATTGTCGTGTTTTTAAATTTTGTCCTATAGTTTTATCATAGTTCCTATCAGTCTTCAAATGCTCAGCTCTCTAGCGTTTCTGGAAGTGGGTAATGTTACTTTTACATAACTTTACATTTATAGGGGAGGAGAGTAAATGAAAATATTGGACTTTTTAAATTTTTTCCCATGGTTTTATCATAATTTCTATCAGCATTCCAATGCTCAGCTCTCTAGCATTTCTGGAAGTGGGCAATGTTAGTTTTATATAAATTTACATTTATAGTAGAGGGAAGTAAATTAAAATGTTGGTGTTTTTAAATTTTTTCATATAGTTTTATCATACTGTCTTTCAGTCTTAAAAAGTTCAGCTCTCTAGCGTTTCTGGAAGTGGGCAGTGTTACTTTTACATAACTTTACATTAATAGGGGAAGGAAGTAAATTGGAATTTTGGGGAGTTTCAATTTTTTTCTATAACTTTATCATAGTTACTATCGGTCTTCCAAAGCTCAGCTCTTTACTATGTCTGGAAGTAGGCAATGTTACTTTTACTTAACTTTACATTTATAGGGGAGGGAAGTAAATTAGAATTTTGGGGTGTTTTAATTTTTTCCTATAGTTTTATCATAGTTTCTATCAGTCTGCCAAAGCTCAACTCTCTAGCATTTCTGGAAGTGGGCAATGCTACTTTTACATAACTTTAAATGTATAGGGGAGGGGAGTAAATAAAAATTTTGGGGTTTTTTGATTTTTTCCTATAGTTTTATCATAGTTCCTATCAGTCTGTCAAAGCTCAACTTTCTAGCATTTCTGGAAGTGGGCGATGCTAATTTTACATAACTTTAAATGTATAGGGGAGGGGAGTAAATTAAAATTTTGGGGTTTTTTGATTTTTTCCAGGGGTTTGGTCATAATTTCTATCAGTCTGCCAAATTTCAGCTTTGTAGCATGTCTGGAAGTACAGTAGAATATTGATGATCTATACATGAGTGAGTCAGTGAGTGAGTGGCAATTTCGAAGTTTTTTGAAATTTCGTAACTACTTTACTACTTTATGGAATTCCATGAAACTTGGATGGGGTTATTAACTCCATGGAGATATACGACTGTGCAAAGTTTGAGATTCGTAGCTCATTCCGAAGTAGAGTTTTAGGTAGGTCAAATATCGGCTGAAATGTTTCCAGAAAAGATGGTTACGGCGCGCGAACTTGGCGAGGCACTGCCGTGCCCTCAGATATCAATGAAATACAAACACCGAGCCAGTTGTGCACTAGTGCTGCACTCATTTTCCCAATGGAATATGATATTACAGATTCCATTGGAAAAATGAGTGCAGCACTGGTGCACAACTGGCTCGGTGTTTGTATTCCATTGATTGACATGCACTTTTTCAGGTTTCGTAGGCAAATTCTCGTGCTATATGTTTCGAAAGAGTGTGGTCTAATAAATACGTCAATAATTGGTGACGTTTCATCTCTATATTTTCAAGTAGGTGTAAATTGTGAATTTATTGTCAATATTTTAGTAAAAACTAAATAAAATTAAGAAACAATGTCTCAATTAAAAAAACAAAATTTTAACATTGGATTTTTAATATTAATTTTCCAGCTAAACGTCAAAAAATGACATACCATGTGTCATTCAATGTCATGTTTTAAAACGAAGTAAAAGCTCGTTTTGAAACTATTGCTAAAATGACAAATGTTATGTCATTTTTTGACGTTTAGCTGAAAAATCAATATTAAAAAATCAATGTTTAAATTTTGTTTTTTTAATTGAGACATTGTTTCTTAATTTTATTTAGTTTTTACCAAAATATTGACAATAAATTCACAATTTACACCTCTGTGAACGGTATTTCATCGTATAACGCCCATAAATTCGAAAATATAGATATGAAACGTCACCAATTGATGACGTATTTATTGCACCACACTGTTTCGAAACATACAGCAAGAGAATTCGCCTCGTATTTATTGAACCACACAAGCTGCGTTCGGTATTTGCATCTCAGACGTGACGGATTTTTGGTCACGTGATTACAGATTAGTCTGAGCAAATTGGAATTAACGAACGATCCAGATCAAATCGATCAAATTTTTATAAATTGTTATAACCTTATATGTTAGGTTGGCAACCTTGCGCTACACAGCACCCCCCTAAAGTAACCATTTAACTGAGGTGCCTTCCCCCTACTCCGGCAGTCTACGTCTGAGTCTCGTCTTGTAAATATGTAGCTAGTTTAATATCTAAGTTTTATAACCAAAGTGAATAATGTAATAATCAATTAATACTTCCAATATATAATAATTAATGTCTCTACAAGTGCGTTATCTTTAATTACTTAAATACATAACAGTGACGACGAGGAAATTTATGGATCTTTAGCGGGTCGGCGTGTTTCCTGGGCGGCGGTTTTCAACGTGTGCAACAACATGGCGGCTGGATCAGTACAGAAATATTACGAATTTTGTAGCGACATCGAAGATTGGCAAATTTACTATGAGAGAGTTGATCAACACTTTTCTGCAAACTTAATTACTGATGAAAAGGTAAAAGTAGCTGTTTTATTAAGTTCTAAAGGCCAGGCAACTTACAAATTACTTAGAGATATTTTCAGGGAGACGAGTCAATCACGCAAAAATACACAGTTTCGCAGTAAAGTGCAGCTTTGGAGAAAGATTAAAATTTATTTTAAGAGAAAAATTCATAACAGGCTTAAAAGAAGGAAGAATTTTCGAAAGACTTTGTGAAGAAGACGAAAACAAAGAATTGGAAGAACTTTTAGCCATTGCATAAAAATATGAAAGCACCGTTCATCATCATATCCGTTCAAGTTTCCCGCCGAAAAATAACTGCCTAGGGAACAAATGTGGCCTATTAAAATGCATTGGGTGACATTTGTGGCAGCTTAAAGACGTTGCCGCCATTTTGTGACCCTGTAATTAGAATAATGACAATTTGCCAACTTGTGACACAACAAAACCACTGAATAATTAAACAAATATCTGGAAGCAGAACTGTATTTTCCAGCTAGGTAAAACATTGATATGCCCGGTAACTTTTATAGAGTGGAGGAGGGGGGGGGGGTTCAGAAATAAGAAAATTTTACGTGCGCCACAGTGTTTAATACCAATGTTTTACAAAGAAGATCTTAAATAAAATACAGTTCAACCCAAACGCTGTAGCCAAACAATGAAATTCTACCTACTTCCGAGGCTTCCAGAGTATTTGTGTAATTAAAAAACCAAAAAAATTGACTAATAAACGAGATAAAATTCTAAAAGATCTTTAACTGAATCAAAATGACACAAATAGGAAGTTCTTTATAGGTGGATGCACATTTCCAGCAGGTCACAGTGTACCCACCTTTGAGTCAGTAGCGTAGGGCTCAATTATATGAATGATTGTTAAAAAAATATATATATATATATACTTCCAAAATTATTCCGTCATAGGGGAGATCTGGACCAAATATCTGCTGTCATCATTCTACGTTAGGTAGAATGAGACAGACAGCAACCCAGTCCGAGATCTACCCCAGGAGGTAGTGATGTAAGGAAACCGCTAAAAAAGATAACCTCATCTCTCTTTTTGTCTCTGCAAAGTCAGTCATTGGGTTGTACAAATAACGCAAAGATTTAGTTCATCTTGTTTATTCTAAAGGTTGAAGTTGAAGTTAATATTGGAAACATGCTTAAAATAAATGAGTGTAACAAGGAAACCAAGTCAGAGCCAGAATGGCACGCATTAGCAATTTAAACTTAGCTTAATTATGCCGCAAAACTGGGGTTATGACGTCATACCTTATCTTGCGTTTACAAAAATGTTGAAATTATATGGTGAAAATTATATATATATAAAAACAAATATTATATCTAAGGGTGTACTTGCTCCTACCTTGGTCCTGGTTTATGGAATGAGTAAATAAAAGACTTATTTTATTTTGTAAACCTGGAGTCCTGTTGTCCAGACATCTCCTCACCACTGCACCGGGTCCTGTCCTGTTCACGCCCACCCTGAGGATCTCCTAGCACATGATGCTAGGGCAGCACATAGTCAAAAATGGTTACTGGATTCTTGCCCGAGCGTAAAAACCCTGTGGAAAATGAAATGTTTCAGTTTCCTGGAATTCGTCAATTTTGCACGAAGTTCCCCTACATCGAGTAACTTAAATCGAGAACCCCATGTTGACTCAATAAAATAAAGTAGATTTAAACAGATGAACTAAAATAACCCTAACGTACCTTTCCCAGGGTTACAACTGGCTCGTCGATGGAACAGAACCTCGTTCCACCAGCACAACTGTCCCGTCGATGGAATGGACGGTGCTGTAACCAAAGGAGAAAACAATATATAGTTTTTATCCAGCACGTGGTTAAAAGAAAAATATAAAAACGCCAAGAATTCCCCACGTCTTTTGTCAAAAAAAGTACATTTCACACGAAAAATAATTACAATTTGGGAGGCAAATATTATCTTGAAGAGTCCTCAAATAATAAAAAAAATGAAAAAAATAAAATCGAACTTACCACTGCCCTTTCCGTAGAAACGGCGTAGGCCGACTTAAATCCCCTTCAAAAGGGTATGAGCGTCACTTTAGATTACGCCTAACACGACGGACTCACTCTTCGCAATCTCTGGGACAGAACCTGCAGCCACTGCAGTGCCACCAACCAAAAACAATGGCGATCCCAGAGACTTGATGCCGACCCAGCCAAAATTCGTTAGGAAAAGAGACCAGGCACTTTTGTCGAGAACACAAAAAATGAAGTGGCCGGAAACCGTTTTGTAAATGTGGTGGGGACAGTAAAACGCAATACCAACCTAATTTTCCCGGTTAGATTCAAATAAGGATGCAAACCTATTTATAAAAAAAACGCTCTCACAGAAAAGTCACCAAATGCGGTTTGCAACACTGGAGGAAAAAACCCGCGGTTTTCAAACTAACCAATGAGGAAATACATCAATATTTCCATACCGGTATATAGGGGGCAGCACCGACCAAGGGGATAGAAAATACGTAAAACGCGCATTGAGGTGTTGTCGGATCTATTTCCACGGTTGGAATTTTTATAACAAGGACGTCGAGACACCCTCCATACATAGACCGAACATTTGCCTACCGGACCCTTGCCAACATAGCAAGTAGGAGGAAAATAACCAGCCGGACTATAAGAAGCTCAGCATTGAAACCATCAATTGTAAATTCAATTACTGGAGATTCGAGCATGTATCAAACCCAGGAATATTCGAACACTCAACCAATTCCCATATGAGTAAAGCTATACTAACTGTAGAATTTAGTTGTATTTTAGTTACAGTTTTAGTCAAAAGTTTCCTTTGCTCTTTATATATGTTTTCTTCAAGATTCATATGGTTTGACGCGATTCTTGTAAAACATTTCTACATTAATAAAGTTGTTTCTGAACTTGAACCTAAAAATACCCATTGAACTACTGCTCAAACTCGGCACAAGAGTGTTCAGATGTTAAGTTTGCTCACCACTAGCCAGCCCTACAAACCCTTCAATCCGACTAACTGAGCTAGTTATTAACTTTACATAACTATGATTATATATAAATTTATATAATATAAAAATACGATTTTGTTTACTCTTTTAGTCCTGATTTTTATTCCTCGTTTATCTTCCATTTACGAAAGTGCATCACTCGTATTTATTTTATCTTCTCTTTATCAAATTAATAAAGATATCAAAGTGGGCGGAGCCTCGGTTGTTACTGGTCAAACCGTGGACCTAAATATGTTTTCGTGCTATCACAACTAGCTATGAGGTTCGGATTGTCCCAATATCCTCGAGAATAAATGTAAGGGAATGAAATGTTCATCTAAATGTTTCCTTCCTGTTACCGAAACCATTTGTGATGCGCCAACGCCGCCATTCCCCAGCAGTACAGCTGTTTAATTTCGTGAACGTCAAAGAAAATCACAAAATTCCACAGATAAACAAAACAATCAAAAGTTTTTATGTGATTTTCCCGAAACCTGTGATCTTAAATTCCAATTACGATGTCCAGATGATGCGATGTGCGTAGTGTCCACAGTAATTCGATGGAATGCCTCCTTTTAAGGTAATTTCCTAGACACTATATAACCTCCAAACCTAGCTCTATAAAATACCCTTAATTTGTGTACAGAAAGACGAGTCGAAGAGCCTTGATTATTTTCCTGAATAAACAAATATGTAACGTTGCCTTAAACGTAAAAATGACACGTTACATAATCCCCCCCAACTTCAAGACGATTAACCTAAAAAGGTTAATCGGAGAGGTCCGCTGCCGACTTAAGGTCTTTGGCATGCCAACTCCCTGGCAGTACTTTACCCGATGGTTCCTGAAGCTCAAATATCCATGGAGAAATTTTATTCCTAATCACATAAGGACCAACGAATTTCGGTGCTAACTTCTTCGAGAAAAATTTCGCAGCGTCTGACAACACATAATTCTTCTTCCAAACACGCTGACCCACAACAAAGTTGGGTACCCTTGTACGCAAATTATACTGAACTACGTTTTTCTCTCCTGCCACCTCTAACCTTCTCTTAACATCCGCATAGAGCTTCCGGAAACCTTCGTTCTTACTTTCAGCTGCAGATTGTACACCATTCTCTTCAGATAACAAAACTGGGTTGGAGTAATCTTTTCCTGATAAACACATATTCCTACCAAAATTAACAAAGAAAGGAGACATCCTGGTTGTCTCATGGGTTGCAGTACGAATCGCGCAGGCAAGTTTATGTATTTGTTCGTCCCACTTCCTGTGGTTGTCTTTCACATAACAACATAACATGGTTTTTAACGTACGATTCGTCCTTTCTGTTGGATTCGCTCTGGGGTGATAATACGGATTATACTGAATTTTAACCTGATAACTCTCAGCAAAACGCTTAAACTCGTTACTTTTGTACTGAGGGCCATTATCACAAAGTATCAAACGGGGTACTCCGAAGACCATAAATACCTGCTCCTCAAGATGCTTGATAACTGCTTGAGTAGGGGCTGTTCGCATTGGAAAAACTAAGGAAAACTTACTCAAATAGTCCGTAACGACGAGAATCCAGCAATTACCCTTTGTCGAACGAGGTAGAGGTCCACATAAATCCGTCGAAATGATTTCCCAAGGACGAGTTGGTTTTGGTTGAGATATCATCTGATCAGATACACCTTGTGTATCACCTTTATGAGCTGCACAGACAAAGCATTTCTTTACAAAAGTTGCCACGTCCTGGCGCATTTTTGGCCAATAATATTTTTCTGCCAGTCTGTGGAAGGTTTTATACACCCCCATCTGTCCTGCGGTAGGAGGATCGTGAGCTTCTCCAATAATTCTACGCCTATGATCTTTGGGAACTACCTCTTTCCAATATTCGTTAGAAGATGAAAGTTGAGGGTATTCTTGTTTGACATATTTATACAACTTATTATCAGTGTATCTCCAATTCATAAATTTTAACGGTGATTCTACGACCCTCTTTACCATCTTTTGGTACCATCGATCTTTAATTAATGTTGAAACGTCTCTGGGCTGCGAAATTGTATCAATCATAGGTACTGCGCGAGACAACATGTCCGGGACAAATAAATCTTTCCCTTTCCGATGGATTACTTCAAAGTCATATTGCTGCAGTTTTACAGACCAACGAGCAAGTCTTCCACTGGGCTCTTTCAAGCTATGAAGCCATTTTAAGCTAAAATGATCTGTTATGACCTTAAATGAGATCCCCTCAATATATGGCCGGAGCTTCTCTATCGCCCAAACCAATGCCAAACATTCTCGCTCGGTGGTCGTGTAAACACGTTTTTGCTTAGTCAAAGATCGACTCAAATAGCATATGACTTTGTCTCCTTCAGGATAAGGCTGCGTTAAACATGCTCCTATTCCATATCCTGACGCGTCTGTTTGAATGACAAATTCTTTGGTATAATCTGGACATGTAAGAATCGGTGCAGTCACTAAAAGTTCCTTAATCTTAATAAATGCCTTTTCGCAGTCTGGAGTCCAATCAAACTTTTGATTTTTCTTAGTTAGAGCTGTAATTGGAGCTATTATCGCTGAAAAATTCTCTATGAAACGTCTATACCAGGAATTTGTACCTACAACTCTACGAACTTCTCTGACAGTTCTTGGCCTCTGGAGCTCTAACATGGCTCTAATTTTATTAGGGTCAACTCGGATGCCTCGACGGTCCACTACGAAACCTAAATAAGTCATTTCTGGCCTACACAGTTTGCATTTCTCCCAACTTACCGTTATCTTTGCATTCTGTAATCTTCGTAGGACTTTCTCAAGAATTCTAAGATGTTCAGAAAAGCTCTGTGTGACAATTACGAGGTCATCGAGATATACGTACACGTAGGGGTCTAAATCGTTTCCTATGATGCTATCTATGAGTTTCTGCCAAGTTGCAGGTGCATTATGAAGACCAAAAGGTAAACGCTTAAATTGGAAGAGACCTCGTCGACAGATGAATGCTGTTAGTGGCTTCGATGATTCTTCCATTGGTACCTGCCAATAAGCGCTTTTGATATCTAAAGTTGACAAGTATTTAGCATCTTTCAACTTGTCAAGAGTCTCGGATACGAGTGGTAAAGGATAACTATCACGCGCCGTCACTGAGTTCAATTTGCGGTAGTCTACACAGAAACGATATTTCTTTGTGTTTTTCTTTTGTACCATTACCACTGGTGAAGCCCATGAACTATTACTACGTTCTATTACATCCATTTTCAGCATTTCGTCGATCTCGTCATCAATAAGTTTTTGAATGACCGGTGAGACCTTATATGAACGTTGTCTTATCGGTGTTGCATCTGTTGTAATCTTGTGTTCTGCCCTGTCTGTACATCCTAGTGAGTCACCCATAATAGTCTTATATTTAACGACCAATTCCTCTAGTTGTTCTGATTCATAAGGTGTAAGAGTTGTTTGTTGGTCTGATCTTTCTAAAGAACAAATCACAGCTTTATTATCGGCAAAGTGCCACTCATTAGTACTTAAGTTCGGTACTATACCCATCGAAATCCAAAAATCTAATCCCAAAATCAAAGTGTGTGGCAACTCAGGAACGACGACGACCTCTATTAAGCTAAATTTATCCTGAACTCGCATAGGAAGCTGCACTGTCCGAATACTACTCGTGCTTTGACCATTTGCCACAATACAACTCGTCTTCTTCGTCGTATCAAGTAAAAAACCAAACCTCTCGATGATTGACCAACCATGATTCCCTAAAAAGGTACGTGAAGCCCCGGAATCCAACAAACCTAATAACTTATTTCCGAGCACATCCACTTCTAAATAAGGCCTTTCATCTTTACGAGCATGACTTATCACATAATCTAAAACGTACGTTAGCCTATCGGTCGATGCTTGTTCAGGCTGACTCGAAGGTCGACCGCCTACGAGCGCCTGGGTCCGTTTCCCTGACGATTACAATTACGACATTCTCTGACTGTTACCCCTGCCTGACCACACGAATAACATTGCTTACCTCTAGGTAATGCGCACCCGATTGCCATGTGCCCTGTTTGGTTGCATCTATAACAAACAACGTCCCTATTCGCCCTACTAGGTCTAGCACCTTGTGGTGGTTGTCCATCTCTGTCATTTACACTAGACTGACCACTAGCTGGTTGTTGTCTCTCTCTATCAGCTCTAGCAGAGGAACTGCTTGTTGGCTGTCGTCTATTTCTGTTAAATCTATTATCAGGAATATTCAAATTCTGTTGATTTGATGTCCCGGCACCTGATATCTGAACTGTATCGATCCCTGTTGGAAAATCGTCATTATCGCTCTCTACGTCAACGTAGGCTAAGTCAGGTTCAATAGATTGGTTTTTCCTAGGTGTAAAATTCTCCTCTTCTAAACCATATCTCTGGTCTATTCTACGACACAGATCCTTTAAATGTGATAGGCTATTGACCTCAGTAGCAATTAACCCATTGTTATAGATGTCCGCGATATTTCTGAAGACGATAGCTAATTTTGCCTCTTCAGAAACAGGACAGCCAAGTCTTTGGAAGTATGTGTTCATGACAGCAATGTAGGTCCCTATAGACTCTCCAGGGCCTTGTTTACGTTTTTGGATCTCCTTCAATAGCTTCTCGCCATATGAAGAAGGAAGATACTCTGCCATGAACCTCTGTTCCAGCTGTTCCCAAGTATGAACTTTTCTACGAACATCTTTATAAAAAGTATAGGCTGACTTTTCAAAAAGATCAATGCCTGAGTTCAGTAGAACCTTTTTACTAACTCCTCTAGCCTGACTCAACTCGTCCACTCTCTCAAAAAATGCGGTGACGGAGATTGTACCCCTCTCGCCTGTAAACTTTAAGTTCCACTTATGCGGAGGTACAGGTGCAACATGATATGAAGTACCAGGATCATTTGACATTGGTACTGGCGACGAACAAGAAAATGGTCGTGACTGAGCAATTAGTGCAATGCTACTTTGGAGGGCAGCTAGACTCAAAGGAACGGTAGACGGTTGTTGATAATGAAAAGCTGATGCACCGTCATTCTAGATCGGCATAGGGAGTGGTGCTTGTATTGGTGCTTGAGTTGGGTTCGCTAGCACTTGCATTTGCACTGGAGCAATGACCGACGGTTGGTTCGTAGGCTGTTGAGCTGTTCTTTGTGTGCTCGAGTGCTGTGGTTGCGGGAAATGAGACTGGTTTGGTGTGTTGCCAGCATTTGTTGAGTGGTCTGAGCTTCTACTCGTTGATTGGGTTTCAGATGCTTCATCATCATCTGAGGTCACGCCAACTCTTAATAAATATGTTGCTTGGCTCTGCAATCTCCCAATCAAACTCAAGGTTTCCGCAACCAGTATGCCTTTGGTTTGACTTTCTTCAAAGTTAGACGGATTCATGTTATTTATCCTGGCTAACACATGTTCCAACCTTACAGCGATTTTTCTAAACTCTCCCCCTTTGCTCGTACCAGAGAACTTCTCTACCAGCGGTACTAGACTATCTAGCTTCTTCATGCAGCTAAAAGCATCCTGGCCAAATTTAAAGGGATACGGAGGGTATCTCATACTTCCATCGGTCCTTTCTCTCTGTCTAATCAGTATGAGCTGTTGCTTCATCTCTGCCACCGATCCAATGGCTATGCCTCTCCATGTTAATTCGTAGATTAACTCGTCCTTGACTAAGTACCTTATGTCAGACAACCGACTCAAAGAAATAGCCATGGTGCCTTTTATATTAAAACTTTAAACTTTAAAACTCTTAATTATACCTCCCAATTATAAAACTAAACCACGCAATAACAAACACAAAGTTCACTTTAAATTCACCAGTGAAAATCACTATAAATTTTCTTACAAATGTAGAAAATATAAAACTTAAATACGGGCAGACGCGAACAAAATCGAAGAACACCGGAGCAGTAAGAAAATAAAATTTATTTGCATTTAAAAATGTAATCATAGTTTATATTAAGTATTTGTACAACCAACTATGACGTCCAACCTTGCAGAGAGAAATAACTACTTAAATCCTAAATTAGAATTAACAAGTAGCCATAAAAAAGTTTTAAAAAAAATAAAAGAGAGACAAGAGTTTTGGCAGGTATTCAGGTCTTATGTTCCACTCCTGCGTGAGTAAAACCAAAAAATAAATAATTGCGCTTATCCTAGTTGAACTGGATTAAAATTAAAGTTAAGTGATGTTTGTTTACCTCAGCAACCGAATAGGTAAATTTATCCCTAAATGGAACGTACAACAGACTACCTATAACAAAAATCCCAAAGCTGTTGTACACAGTTAACGCTAGGGTATACTCCTGCTATTGCAGAACGGCTCCACAACTAAACTCCTAAAAAAAAACCCAAATCGCCGTATACAATGATTTTTCTAAAAAGAATAAATCAAAACCCACTTTAACCTGCTTACCTATTCTAAGTCTACACGAAACTTACATTGCTTAAGGCAAAATCATCCCTTAATATATAAGAGAACGCAATAAACATCGGAACAGATGTTCATGTTATAGAAATCGTAAAATATGCTCAATTAAAAAAAAATCCGCTCGCTGAAATTGCGTCGAATTAGACTAGTAAGGATGTTGTGTGTAATAAAAAAAAAATTTGAAAAAATTACCGATGGTAATAAAAAAATTTATACAAATAACGTCTTGGTAGGACTGCAACTCTCTAATAATCATTAAAATGAAATTCCCAAAATTTTAACTAAATTGATGCAAACGATGGTCAAGAAGACCCTAGGATCGTACCGAAAGGTGTCCAAAAAAATTTTTTAAAAAAATTAAAAAAAAAATTTTTTTGGTGTCGACCACAGTAGCCCAATAATAAAAAATTAATTAGTGGCTCACTAAAATTTTCAAAATATTACTCTACCCTAATAGGTGGTTTGGAGTAGGGAGAAAAGAATTAAAACAAATGATGATAGGTTGTTAAAACGCGAGGGTTCGAAATGAAATTATATTTTAATTCAGAAAAAAAAATATTTAAATAAACTGGTAAAACCATTGTAGGGCAAGGTACTACTATGCACCAAAAAGAAAATTTTCCAACAAGAAAATCAAGTTTCCTTCCTTAAAAAAAATATAAAAAAAAAATATTTTCAAAAAAAAATTAAAAATGTTTAAGTGGGGTTGCAGCTCCTATTAACGATTTTAAAAGAATTAAAATAAAATTAGCACTAGAAAAATCTTAATAGAGTTATGTCATGCAACAGTTTTTGTTATTTTCCTTTAAAAACAGTTGTAGATTTCTTTTCCTCTCCCAAAACTGTGTGAATGTAAAAAGTGAATGAGCTAGAAAAATTAATTTATTATCCGGAAGAAAAAATTTGTTGGAAATTAAATTTACTTAAAAATCATAAGGTATAAAAAATCGTAATTGCAAAAAACAATCAGTTTAGGAAAAGAAAAAAAATATATTTATGTTCAAAAAAAAAACAACCGATGTTAGTGTATTTGTTTAAAATTATTACTTAAGGAAATAAGCAACGTTAGTACTTATTTACTGTACCACTATAATGTGAAGAACCTTTGCACTCAACTCCGTAAAGAATTATCTTTTGTGCACTTTCAAAAAAAAACAAATATGAAAACAATTTCAAGGTTCACCTATAAGAACGTTGTAAAACAAAATCTGCCTACTCAAGTTGCCACGCCCATTTTTGGTTTTAAAATTTGTTTACAAAAATTAAAGTTAAAATAAGTCAAATTCGAAAAGAGCATCCGTTTTATCCAAATAGAGCTGCGAGCGTGCAATTGTGTTTGCCCGTAGTGCTCAGAGTTCGAGAGCGGTGGGGGGTTCGAGAGAGAGGTAAATAAATAAGAGGAGCACACTTAAAATATGGCGCCAGGAAGTTGCAAGACCTTCTCCAATCTCCTCAGATTCTAAGAGGAACTCTATTATAAATAAGACGATGCGGTAATAAATAATCAGACTAAATAAAGAAATCATGGACTTACCTTTTCTTTATACCTATGATCAAAATTATCAGTCATCATAATTGAATAATATAATATCTAACTCTTTTTAATAATGAATTAGGGGTAATGGGGCAGTAATAAGATTAGGCAGAGTTAAAGTAAAATTTCCTTTTTTTAATTAATCAACCGCTGCATAGTACAAAATAAAAGATGATGTAATGATTGCAAAATAATCATTTAAATCTAATTTGTTAGGTAATAATGATTATCCTTGAACCTAGGATTTGTTTTTACCTAATAGTGATCACCATTGGTTTACATTTACCGTAAAATTGTTAAGGACCTAGTTACACAAATGGCTCCCGAAAATAGCCATTATAATTAGCAAATTACCTAAACTTAAGCGCATTACTATAAGTTCAAAACTGATAAATTAGTTTAAATTAAAACGGAAAGGCGGTTCGTAACTTATTACTAAAGTTAACTGATAATAATTTAATTATAAATTAATTAAAATTGTAATTAACGGAAGCTAGAAAAATTAAAAGGTTAGATCATACCAAAAGCCAAAATGTCGCATGGGCATCTTTTTCGCTAGTCTGACTGAATAATCATAGGAATATCTTAGTTAAAAATCAGGTGTGGTAAGACCATTGAAGATTCTGACAGGTAGTTACAGGAAACTGTGTACAAAATCACTCGGTTTGAAAATTTGTAGAAGTGCTGGTCAAAGCACCCGTAGCTGGAACTAGTTGGAAGAACCAGTCGAAAGAACCAGTCCAGAGAACCAGTCCAAAGAACCAGTCCAAAGAACCCTACAAAGATCAAGTTATGTAGGCAAAACCATCAGGAGGAAGTTTTATTTTGTTTGTGATGTTTTTGTCTTTTTTCTTTTAATGTTATTATAATAAAATAAATATATATTTTTTTATGAAAGAATTTTTGATTTATTTCCTTTTATTGTAAAAAGATATAAGTGAATATTTAGTTTAATTTTAAATTGAAGGACATTTTTTTATTTAATTTTATTTAGCTGCATTTTCCTAATAAAAATGATTATTTGTAATCTTTAATAAAATTTATATGCACACAGAAAAATAATTTTTTGTGAAAAAGGGGTAGAAAAGAATAATTAATCTTACAACGTGTGTTCTGTATCAAGACTTAATTTAAAAAAAAAGCCTTTTTATTTATTATTTCAATTTTGATAAAAAAACTTAATTAAATCGAAATTTTTTTTATAATGAAAGTCAACTTTAAAATAGATAATTATGACCAATAACACAAAATAAAATATCGACCGAAAAATTAAACCTGATAAAATTAATAGAAATTCATTTACCTCAAGTGCTGTTAAGAGGGTCAGAAGCTGCGTTTCTTACAGCTAACATGCAGTCCGTTGTCCAAAGAAAAATCCTTCTTACGAAGCAATGCAACGCGCAATCACCAAAATAAATACCACCAAGTGAATATCACGAGAAGCTTGTTGCAATTTGGAATAAAATCTTAATGAATCCGATATGATGACCCAGATAATGGTCGAATATAAAATTCTACTCCTCACAGGACGACTGCAGATGGTAAAAAGATACGTCCTTTTTCCTAAGGAAAAATGACAAGAGCGAAAATTAGTGGCGACACCCATGGCGCCTTTGGATACTAACATCAAAATCAATTAAATCTTAAACTAACCTAAAGAAGGACTTAAAAATATTACTTTCACTTTCTGACACATTAAACAAAACAAGAAATCAAGAAATCAGGAGAAAAGTAAAGTAAACCAATAAATCAAAAGAAAATATCTAGCCATCCTTTTCTGTTCCATACGAATGGGACAGGACAAGAAATAACTAGTTTCCACTTCCAAAAGTGGCGAAAATTATGGAGCTCTCTGCGCCTCAAAATGAGAGAGAGATAGATTTATGGGGAAAATCAGGAGAAGAGAAAGATAGGAAATGCCATTAAAGAGATGCTGCCAAGTTATATTAATACTATCAATTCTACTGCAAAGGGCTGACTAGATAATTTATGTGAAAAACCCGTGAGAGACGACTTATTTTTATAAAAATAGAACTCAAATCCTAGCTACAGAGCAACTAATTAAAATAATGAAAATATATTATATAAATTCCCATCTCAGGAATTTCATCTGAAGTGATTAGGCAACGCCGCATTTTGATCCAAGATTTTCCAAAAATAGAATTTATTTGTGTGTCCCAATACACAGGTGTCGTAAATTAAGGTTAAAATAATTGTTTTCAAAGTGTTTATTTACATATCAATAAATCGCTTGTAGAAAATTCGATTATTAATTAATGGAAAAAATCACTAAGGCTTGGAAAAATTAACCAGTGGCAGTGTCGGTACTCATCTTCAAATAGGATAAATAAAATAGTCTAAGGTAAGTCTAGGATAGGAAAATAGATTAATCTAAGGATAACTAGCAATCAATCAATTAATTTTAAAATCAATAAAAATACTTTTGTTTTAGGAAATGAAAGCAAAGCATACACAGGGTAGCTAGACTAATCCTAGACAATACAATAGATAAAAGAAGACCTAGAAGAATAGAAAACAATTCATAGAAAATAGGATAGACAATTGGCAAGCAAAGGGTTAAATGAGTAGAAATGGATTGTAAACTG
Organism: Aspidapion aeneum; assembly: GCA_963576565.1. Classification (NCBI taxonomy): domain Eukaryota; kingdom Metazoa; phylum Arthropoda; class Insecta; order Coleoptera; family Brentidae; genus Aspidapion; species Aspidapion aeneum. Next base: position 100,862,338 of record OY755038.1, read on the forward strand.
GATCACCCTGGAACAATTAATTAGGTAGGTACCATATTAACATAAATAAAATAGACAAATAGGTAAATTAATTATCTGTTTTGTTTTAGACGATGTTTTTAAGCTAGAATAAATTTTATAAAAAGCTAAATAAGGCAGAAAAGGGATTACATAATAAATGGACTAACTTAATAGCTAAAACTATGTAGAAGAACCAAAGATCATAGAAAATTGACTATTCCTAGCCAGATAAGGAGAGAGAAAGATTTCAAAGATAACTAGATAAAATGGTGAGTACTAGAATAGTAAAGAGCACAAATAGATAATTTTGTGTATAGATAGGTTTTACTAATTATTTCCAGGTAATTTAAGTAATAATAGATTATTATTAGCTTTTAGGTGAAGAAGGGGACAAATAACTAAAGAGAAAATTATTTAATGGAGAACAAAAACTAAAATCAGACAGAAAAGAGTGGACTAGAAGGTGGACGTTTAAAGTGAGGAAATTTATAAATGTAGTCAGTTAGAGAAGTTGTAACAATAATTATTTTAAATCAATAAAGGTAACTTTTTTTATGGTGAAATATTTTTGTTTTATTTATATTACGCAATATTATGTGGAGCGAAGTGCCCTCATGTTTTAATTATTTTCATAATAAATTATCGACAAATATAAGATATTTTAATGGCAAAATTAAAATGTTACAACTCCCCCCTTCCAAGGAAAGGACGAAAATTATCTAAAATAATTTTCGGACGATATAGACTGGACTAAAGACAAAGAGAGTATGTGAAATAAACAAAAGTAAGAGAATTTATAAGATAGTAAAAGGTAATTATCTAAACTAAACTAATCTAAACAGATTGCCACATGAAGTAACATAATTACTAGATAAATTTAATGTAACAAAGTTCGTGAACTAAATAGATAAGAAGTCTCGTTATCAAAAATTAAAGCAAAAATCGGCTTAAATGTTATAGTTTAATCGGAATCGGAGCCTATGCCAGGATCAGGTGGTTCTGGCGAATGGACAGGTTTAAGATCTTGCACATGCCAATCCCCTTTATAGTTACCTTGCTCGTCAGTAAGTTGATAAGTCCAACTTCCAGTTTTTCGTTTTATAATGAAAGGACCAAGGTACTCTGGTGCTAATTTAGCACTGTAAAATTTGGTGGCATCCGAGAGACTTTTATTTTTACGCCAAACCTTCTGACCAACCGTATACTGTACAGGGCGCCTCCTTAAGTTATAACGATGTTTGTTACGCTCTCTTGAGGTTTGTATACGTTTCGCAATTTCGGAATGTAATTTAAGGAATGCTTCGTGCCTTTTCTGTATTAAGTTATTTGGATCAAAATTTGATTTCTTATCAGTTTTAATATTCTCTTCGTAATCAGTACCAAATAGTTTGTGGTCACGACCAAAATTGATGAAATAAGGGGTATAATTGGTGGTCTCTGATTTTGAAGTTCTCACAGCACAGGCAATAGCTGCTAGGTTCTCATCCCATGTTTTGTGGTTGCCTTTTGAAATATACGATCTCATCATCCTTTTAAGAACACGATTAACACGTTCGGTAGGATTGGCTCTTGGGTAATAACTGGGAGTATAGAAAATCCTGGTTTTGTAAGAAAGACACAGATCCTGAAACTCTTTTGACTTCATTTGAGGGCCGTTGTCACAGGTAAGATATTGGGGCGTTCCATAGGTTAAGAATATCCCTTCTTCGACAAATTTGCATAATGACTTAGACTTGGCCGAACGACAAGGAAATAAAACGTAAGTATTCTGAGATTTTGATCTCGGTAATGGGCCAATGTAGTCAAGACTGATAGCTTGCCATGGTTCGATAATTTCTGGGCGATCACCCATAAGTCCGGGTGGAGCTTGTTGTTCTACCTTATTCTGAGCACAAATGTGACAAGATTTAATATATTTGGTAATGTCGGATCTCATTTTTGGCCAGAAATAACGCTCACACACTTTCCAATATGTCTTAAAAACACCCATATGACCGGCAGCGGGAATATCATGACATCTTACTAAAATGTCTTTTCGTTTATCCTTTGGAACAACTATTTTCCAAGAACTATAGGGATCTCTGAGTTCTGCATATGATGATTTTACGTGTTTATATAATAGGTTGTTTTCTACTCGCCATGAAGGATATTTATCAGGTTGTTTCTCTAGTCTTGAGAACATGTTTTGGTACCATTTATCTTTACTGTTGGAGAAAGTGGAAGATGAGGTTTCAAGTTCTTCAATTTTTACAGAATTTACATCGACAGCAGGAACAGATCTAGAGAGAAAATCGGGAACTATATGGTCTTTTCCTTTTCTATGGATGAGTTCAAAGTCGTAAGGTTGTAAACGTAGGCACCAGCGAGCAAGACGACCTTGGGGGTCTTTCAAATTTGCTAAATACAACAAAGAATGATGGTCGGTGATGACTTTAAATTTTTGACCTTCCAGATAGTGTCTCAATTTTTCGACGCTCCAGATAACCGCCAGACACTCTTTCTCAGTGACTGTAAATTTCATTTCCTGACGTGTTAAAGAGCGTGATAGGTAGGCTATTACCTTCTCACCTTCGTCAAATTCTTGAGTTAGAACAGCGCCTAATCCAAAATTAGATGCGTCTGTCTGTAAGATGAAGGTTCTACTAAAATCTGGACAAGTTAAGACAGGTGCAGTGACAAGTGATTCTTTGATCAGGTTAAATGATTTTTGACATTCGTCAGACCAATGCCATTTAACGTTCTTTTTAGTTAGCTGATTTATAGGTGTCATAACAGTAGAGAAATTCGGTATAAATCGCCTATACCATGAAGCTGTTCCGCAAAATCTTCGTATTTCGTGGATGTTTTTAGGAGGTGGTATATTTACAATAGCTTCGACCTTATCAGGATTTGGGCGTAAGCCCTGGATGTCGACTAAGTAACCAAGGTATTCTAACTGAGGTTTACAAAATTTACATTTTTCTTTGGAAACCATTAGCCCAGCATCTCGTAATCGGTCAAACACAATATTTAAAATTCTTAGATGGTCAGAAAATGCACCTTTTCTGCTAATTATGATAATATCGTCAAGATAAACCATCACGTGCTCCTCTAAATCGTACCCTAGAATTCTATCTACTATTCTTTGCCACGTGGCTGGTGAGTTACTAAGGCCGAAAGGCATGCGAGTAAACTGATACAGCGGACGTCCTGGCACAGTAAATGCAGTGTATTCCCTTGATTCTTTACTAAGGGGTACTTGCCAAAATGCAGATTTAATATCAATTGAACTGATGTAACACGCGTCCCTAAGGCGATCCACAATTGAAGATATGTATGGCAGTGGATAAGCGTCTTTTTTGGTTACCATATTAAGCTTTCTGAAATCTATGCAGAAACGATAGGAATCGTCCTTCTTTTTAGCCAAACACACTGGGCTCGACCATGGACTTTTCGATGGTTCGATTACTCCTAAACGTAACATCTCTTGAAGTTCATCGTCAATAATTTTTTGTTTAATTGGAGAAACAGGGTAATAGCGTTGCTTAATTGGCTTGGTTCCAGGTAAAAGTTCTATTTCGTGTTCTGCAACTCTGCAACGTCCAAGTTCCTCAGGTATTTCGGAAAACTTCTGTTTCACTAAATGATCTAAAGCTTTTCGCTGTTCTGGGGTGAGCATATTTTCATCATGAAGACTGCAAATTTGAAAATCTGATTCAGCAGAAAAATGCCATATATCTTGCTTTAAATCTGGAACTAACTCCATTGCTTTCCAAAAGTCGATTCCCAAAATTAGCGTATGGGATAATTCAGGCAAAACAAGGATATCTATGATTTTTGTCTTGTGCATTAAGGTCATAGGCACTTGAAAATAGCCAGTACTGATACAACTCTGACCATTAGCTACAGTACAGTTTAAGTTATTTTTAAACATTTTGAAACCCAAGTTTTTTAAAGTTTCAGAGCCTGGTAGACCGACAATCGTCCTAGAGGCCCCAGAGTCTAATAAGCCTCGCATGCGGTATCCCATTATTGAGATTTCCAAATATGGTCTTTGATCACCATTCGCATGTCCAATTATAAAGTCCAATAAGATTTTTTGTGGAAAATCTGTAGAAATAGCCGATAAATCGATAACGGAAGAAGTCTCACGGCTTATTGATTCCCCCTTGAGCCGTTTCCCGAAGGAGAACACTTTTCACAAGTAAGGGTGGTTTTATCTGGATTTCCACAACGATAGCAGTGTCTTGTTCTTGGTTTTGTACATTGCCTATTAAAATGTCCAAACTCTTGACAATTAAAGCACTTTATTGATGATGTGCGGTGGTTAGGTGTTGTTCTTTGAGAGCTATATTGATTCACAGCATCCACATCTACACCCATGTCAGGAAAACTATCAACAGATCCGGAAGGTGCAGAAACAAATGCAAAATCAGGCTCAACCATGGAAGTTCTTTTTCTTGAGGGAGGGACATAATGATCCGCTCTATACTTCTTTGTTTCCAGCTTCAAACATTCCTCTTCTAACTCTTCGATAGAATGTACAACATCAAGTTGCGTTCCATAAAATGGTGCCAAATTTCTAATGATGATGTCGAGCTGCACGACAGCGGGAATATTTCCGTAGCGTCGGAATAAACCATTCATGTCAGTAAGATAACTTACAATTGACTCTGATGGATCCTGTGTGCGATCCAAAATTTGCTTAAAGAGCCGTGGTTTATAGTCTGGGTCTTCATAATGTTTTCTAAGCAAATTACATAATTCTTTCCAAGTCTTGCAACGACTTTTGTTCGATCTATACCACTCAGTGCCTTTAGATTCAAATAAATCAGTAGCAGATTCAAAAAGTTGTGCTTCGGTAACATGACGAGCTATCCTAAGTTCTTCTACTCGCTCCAAAAAACTGTGTACAGACATAACTTTTGTGTTGCCATTAAACTTAATTCCCCATTTATCAATTTGCTGTGATTTGTTTATGAAGGATGGGTTAGTATTGGAGGTAGACGGTACCGCAGCAGGTGGAGTATTTCTAGCAAAGTTTTGATTACGAGAACTGGTAGAAGCTCGGTCCTCTTCAGATTCAGAGCCGAGATGTGCATTATCCATTAGGACACTTAAATCAGGATCTTGCTTAGTGCATTTTTCCAAAGCGTCCATGGCTGCTAGGATTTCTAATAATAAATTTGATTTTATTTTAATCTGGTCCTCTGATAATTTTTCATTCGCCATTTTATTTATTCTGTTAAGAAAGTGTACCAATCTAGACTGCAAGCGCTCAAATTTCACTCTAGCTTGATCACCGGCAAATGATTTCATTAGTGTGGTAATCTCCTTTACGCTGTCACTAATATACTTTTCCTCATCTTCGAAATCAAAAATATATACAGGAGAAGTCATAAATTTAGATTTCTTTTCCAATTTTAGAAGTGGCCGAAGCGCCGTCTTCATTTGTTCTACAGTAGCTGTGTCTTCAGTAGGTAAGCCACGTGACTTCAGCTCCCAATGGAGTTCAGGCTTCCTTAAATGATCAATCTTCATTTTATAATCCATGTTTTTTTTTAGTCCACTGGCACAAACACCAAAAAAACTAATTCCGTATTTAAACTATTTAAAATTAGCCTTTAAAGACCAAAAAGAATCGTGCCGAAACAAAAAAAAATTGAATTATACGCGTTATGTAATAATAAGCACAAAATTTAATTGCGCATGCGTGTTCGCTTAATATTAAACTACTGCGCACGCACGCAAAATAACTTAAAAATAAAATTTTATTTACAAAGGTTTACAAAAAGAAGCAATGCTACCTTGCTTTTAATTAATTTTTAAATTAAATTAGCTAAAATGCAAAATTTGTTATTGCGCATGCGTCAAAACTGACGGAATATTTTAGCGTAGGGTTGAAGCAATGTTGAATTATTTTTTAAAAGTGAACCGCGAAAGCTGCACTTAAAATTCTCTTGTAATAAACGAGTTAGCTTCTGCGCACGCGCGAGACTTCAAATCTAATTTAACTAAATTTCAATGAAAAGTAGTCAAAAACATTTTGATTAATTAAAATTATAATTAGCAAGAAACACGCAAATTAAATCAAGGGAAAGGGGAAAATAATACAGCGCATGCGTGTAAATACAGGGTTGCGCCACCTAAGGTATAGGTACAATATTGGGCAAACAGTAATCAATAATCAATATATTTATATTACTAAAACTGTTAGATGCATAAAAGGGCAAAATTAAAAAAAACTTTACTGCGCATGTGCAAACTTAAGTTACTTACTCAAGCAGTGAGTCATACCACAGCACATAATAATATCAAATAAGTACATAAGTACCAAGTTTGAAATCAAAAAAATTATAAAATAAATTTTCAAATAAATCTACTGCGCAAGCAAAAAAAATTGCTGAGCATGCGCGGGGATCCTGAAAAGTAAGCTTTGATTTTGGCTAATAAAATAATCAAGTCAAGTTATGATCTCATTCAATTATTTTTTTTTATAAAAAAAAATATTTAAGGTTTTTTTCTGTGTAAAAACGTATTATTGTTTAAAAAAACTTACTGCGCAGGCCCCACGTTGGGCGCCAAAAATTGCCACGCCCATTTTTGGTTTTAAAATTTGTTTACAAAAATTAAAGTTAAAATAAGTCAAATTCGAAAAGAGCATCCGTTTTATCCAAATAGAGCTGCGAGCGTGCAATTGTGTTTGCCCGTAGTGCTCAGAGTTCGAGAGCGGTGGGGGGTTCGAGAGAGAGGTAAATAAATAAGAGGAGCACACTTAAAATATGGCGCCAGGAAGTTGCAAGACCTTCTCCAATCTCCTCAGATTCTAAGAGGAACTCTATTATAAATAAGACGATGCGGTAATAAATAATCAGACTAAATAAAGAAATCATGGACTTACCTTTTCTTTATACCTATGATCAAAATTATCAGTCATCATAATTGAATAATATAATATCTAACTCTTTTTAATAATGAATTAGGGGTAATGGGGCAGTAATAAGATTAGGCAGAGTTAAAGTAAAATTTCCTTTTTTTAATTAATCAACCGCTGCATAGTACAAAATAAAAGATGATGTAATGATTGCAAAATAATCATTTAAATCTAATTTGTTAGGTAATAATGATTATCCTTGAACCTAGGATTTGTTTTTACCTAATAGTGATCACCATTGGTTTACATTTACCGTAAAATTGTTAAGGACCTAGTTACACAAATGGCTCCCGAAAATAGCCATTATAATTAGCAAATTACCTAAACTTAAGCGCATTACTATAAGTTCAAAACTGATAAATTAGTTTAAATTAAAACGGAAAGGCGGTTCGTAACTTATTACTAAAGTTAACTGATAATAATTTAATTATAAATTAATTAAAATTGTAATTAACGGAAGCTAGAAAAATTAAAAGGTTAGATCATACCAAAAGCCAAAATGTCGCATGGGCATCTTTTTCGCTAGTCTGACTGAATAATCATAGGAATATCTTAGTTAAAAATCAGGTGTGGTAAGACCATTGAAGATTCTGACAGGTAGTTACAGGAAACTGTGTACAAAATCACTCGGTTTGAAAATTTGTAGAAGTGCTGGTCAAAGCACCCGTAGCTGGAACTAGTTGGAAGAACCAGTCGAAAGAACCAGTCCAGAGAACCAGTCCAAAGAACCAGTCCAAAGAACCCTACAAAGATCAAGTTATGTAGGCAAAACCATCAGGAGGAAGTTTTATTTTGTTTGTGATGTTTTTGTCTTTTTTCTTTTAATGTTATTATAATAAAATAAATATATATTTTTTTAAGAAAGGACATTTTTTTATTTAATTTTATTTAGCTGCATTTTCCTAATAAAAATGATTATTTGTAATATTTAATAAAATTTATATGCACACAGAAAAATAATTTTTTGTGAAAAAGGGGTAGAAAAGAATAATTAATCTTACAACGTGTGTTCTGTATCAAGACTTAATTTTAAAAAAAAAGGAACACTACCTTTTTATTTATTATTTCAATTCTGATAAAAAAACTTAATTAAATCGGAATTTTTTTATAATGAAAGTCAACTTTAAAATAGATAATTATGACCAAAAACACAAAATAAAATATCGACCGAAAAATTAAACCTGATAAAATTAATAGAAATTCATTTACCTCAAGTGCTGTTAAGAGGGTCAGAAGCTGCGTTTCTTACAGCTAACATGCAGTCCGTTGTCCAAAGAAAAATCCTTCTTACGAAGCAATGCAACGCGCAATCACCAAAATAAATACCACCAAGTGAATATCACGAGAAGCTTGTTGCAATTTGGAATAAAATCTTAATGAATCCGATATGATGACCCAGATAATGGTCGAATATAAAATTCTACTCCTCACAGGACGACTGCAGATGGTAAAAAGATACGTCCTTTTTCCTAAGGAAAAATGACAAGAGCGAAAATTAGTGGCGACACCCATGGCGCCTTTGGATACTAACATCAAAATCAATTAAATCTTAAACTAACCTAAAGAAGGACTTAAAAATATTACTTTCACTTTCTGACACATTAAACAAAACAAGAAATCAAGAAATCAGGAGAAAAGTAAAGTAAACCAATAAATCAAAAGAAAATATCTAGCCATCCTTTTCTGTTCCATACGAATGGGACAGGACAAGAAATAACTAGTTTCCACTTCCAAAAGTGGCGAAAATTATGGAGCTCTCTGCGCCTCAAAATGAGAGAGAGATAGATTTATGGGGAAAATCAGGAGAAGAGAAAGATAGGAAATGCCATTAAAGAGATGCTGCCAAGTTATATTAATACTATCAATTCTACTGCAAAGGGCTGACTAGATAATTTATGTGAAAAACTTGTGAGAGACGACTTATTTTTATAAAAATAGAACTCAAATCCTAGCTACAGAGCAACTAATTATATATATATATTTATCGGTTTCACAACGTTCTACGTCTTCCGATACCCAATCTCCACTCGTTTCTGTTTGCCCATAATTCATCATCTAGGCCTCTTATTCTTATTTCACTGTCTATTCCTTCTCTCCAGCTTCTCCTTGGCCGTCCTCGTTTTCTTCGGCCAGTTGGTTTCCATTGTAGTATTTGTTTAGGTAGTCTTTCGTCATTCATTCTTTGTACATGTCCGTACCACACCAGTTGTTTTGTTCTTATATCATCCACTAAAGTACGTTCACCTACTGTCATAATTTCTCTTATTCTTTGATTTGTAACTCTTTCTCTTTTTGATTTCCCTGCTGCTCTTCTCCAATAGTCCATCTCCGTAGCGGAAAGCATTTTTTCTGTTCTATCCTTGATTGGCCATACTTCTGAGCCGTATGTAATAATACTTTTTATAATGGTGTTATATATAAGCTTTTTGTTATGTTTTGATATACTTTGGTCCCAAATTATTCCATTTAATAAAGTTATTGCTTTTCTTCCTTGTACGTTTCGATCTTTTATAGCTTTGTCTAGTGTTCCGTCAGCTGTAATTTTTAGACCTAAGTATTTATACTCATCACAGGAGTGAATTCGCTGCCCGGTATTTAAGATTAGATCCTGTTTCATTCCACCGATACACATATACTCTCTCTTATTGAGATTAACCTCTAGTCCCCACTTATTGTACTCTTCTATTAGTTTTCGTGTCATATATTCGAGGTCGTCATAATCCTGAGCCACTACTATCTGATCATCGGCGAAACATAAAGTATACAAGGTGGTTTCGTCCAACGGGATTCCCATGTTTTGGCATTTTCTCTTCCATACTTTAAGGACTTGTTCCAAGTATATCTTGAAATGCGTAGGCGAGATACAGCAACCTTGTTTAAGACATTTATTTACTTGAAAGCCTTTGGTTAGTTTTGCTTTTATTTTAACTTTTGCCTTATTATTGCGGTATAACTCTTGGATGGCCTTAATTAGTTGTACGCTTATGTTTGTGTTTTCCAACGCTTTCCAAAGTAGATTTAGTGGTATACTATCATATGCCTTCTGCAAATCCACGTAAAGCAGATGCAGCTCTTGACCGTATGCCATTTTCTTTTCAATAACTTGGGTTATACAGAAGAGATGATCTGAAGTCGATCTACCCGCCCTGAAACCAGCTTGTTCTTCTGCCTCCATGTCTTTATATTCGCTCTCTACTTTATTTCTTATTATTTTACCGTATATTCTGCTTAGCGTACTAGTCACAGATATACCTCTATAATTGTCACATATATCTTTCCTTCCTTTTTTGTGTATTGTGGATATATATGACGTTTTCCACTCAGTTGGGACTACAGTTCCATTTAAATATTTTTGGAAAAGATTCCGTAATCTCCAAAACAGTTCTTCAGTGCCATATTTAATAAGTTCGGCTGGGATATTTCCGGGTCCGGCAGATTTACCGCTTTTTAAGGTTGTGCACACGTTTTTGACCTCAGAGATTGTGAGGGGTACTGGAGATCCCATCGTTCTAATTATATTGTCTCTTGCGTCTTCCTTGAATTCTGCTCTATCTTCAGTTAAAAGTTTTTTAAAATGCTCATCCCATTCTTTGTCTGGTATTGGTGAAATGATATCTCTGCATGTTTCTTTTTTAATCGATCTTATAGTTTTCCAGCTTTCGGTACTTCTCCTACCTCCTAAGTAAGAATCTATTTTCTGACACTTTTGCGTCCACGAATGATTTTTCTTATCACTGATCATTCTTCTCACCTTTGATTGCGCGATTTTGTATTCTTGTCTGCTTCTATCTGTCTTTTGGGATAAGTAGGTGTGATATAATTTCCTTTTTTCCTCTATTTCTCTCTCAATCTCAGCATCCCACCAGTATGGTTTTCTTCTTTTAGAAGTTTCTTCCACTAATCCTAGTGCTTCTTTTGCAGCTTGGTGGATGCTTAATGTAATACATTCGTATTCCTCATCTGGGGTTTCACCTGAACTTGTATTAAGTTTTTCGTTCAGTCTCTTTTTGTATAAGTTTTTTACGCTGTCATGTTCTAGGCTTAGTAGATTATATTTACAGTGATCAATTTCTTCAATCACTGTATCATCAAGATGTTGTTGATGCAGGCTTCGGCCTTGATAAGGAAAGAGAATTTTGGACTCCAGAAAATAGTGATCACTTCCGCATGTTGATCCACGCTTTGTTCTGACATCTTGAATTTTTAGTTTTGTCTTTTGTTTAGTGATAAGATAATCAATGATGGATTTCAGGTTTTGTGAGGGTTTGGTCCAGGTATATTTGTGTATTTCCTTATGTTGAAAAAAACCGTTTTGGATTTTTAGGTTTAATTGCTCACATACTGTAATTAGCCGGTTTCCATTGTCATTAACAAGATTTTCTCCATATTGGCCAACTGTCAGATCATTAACTCTGTTACCGGTTCTACTATTTAAATCTCCCAATATGACAATTTCTCTAGATGCACTTACTGCTGATATTTCATTGTGTATTTCTTCAAAAAAATTGTATTTCACGGCTACATTTGCATCGTCGTTATACGCATAGATTCCAAAAATCGTAAGTCTCATTCCTTTTATTGTTATATTCATTTTAATTAGCCTTTCATTGACTGCTTCCCAGTTGGTGATAAATTTTCTAAATCTTTTGTTGACCAAAATAGATACTCCTTGTTGGGCATGTTTTTCTTTTGCCACTCCGCTATAGAAATGGTCATATTGTCCTAGGTTTTCAGATCCTTTTCCTTTCTTTTTCGTTTCTGTTAGTACAGCAAGGTCTACCTTCATTCTGCTGCACTCATGTACTATTTCATTCATTTTTCGATTCATTCCTTGTACGTTCCATGTACCAAAAATCATATTCCTGTTTCTTTGCTTGGTTCGTCTTAGGTTTTTCATTTCTTTCCGAGGCGTTTGATTGGGTTTTTTAACAGTGTACGTTTTTTCCGGGTATCAGAAAGTTAGTCTGATGCCCCAACCCCCAACCTGGAGGACCAGGTGATTTTTGCTCGAGGTTTTCTTCCCCTAGCCTTTGACGATTCCAACGCCGGTACTACAAGGCAGTAGCCTTTTATACTATCCCTAAAAGAAAGGGTTGCCACCTACGCTATGATCACCGTACCGAGGTCCATTCTCTCCGCCTTTCATATCGATGTGGTCTTCTCCCGTAACCCTGGGAAAGGGACCCCATACAGGTGCTAACTCTCCGGGTCGAAGAGTACCTGGAATCTACGGAGGGCAGGGGTCGATTCATTTCCCCTGATAGACATCTGACGAGGTCTACCCGTACCCTAAGCAACTAATTAAAATAATGAAAATATATTATATAAATTCCCATCTCAGGAATTTCATCTGAAGTGATTAGGCAACGCCGCATTTTGATCCAAGATTTTCCAAAAATAGAATTTATTTGTGTGTCCCAATACACAGGTGTCGTAAATTAAGGTTAAAATAATTGTTTTCAAAGTGTTTATTTACATATCAATAAATCGCTTGTAGAAAATTCGATTATTAATTAATGGAAAAAATCACTAAGGCTTGGAAAAATTAACCAGTGGCAGTGTCGGTACTCATCTTCAAATAGGATAAATAAAATAGTCTAAGGTAAGTCTTACTAATTTTTTACCTAAATATATCTAGTTCCCTTATGTGCATGTTACTATTTTAATTCCTATCATAATTAAATACATCACAAAATTTGTCTTTCTCCGCGAATCTGCAAGGTCCTGGAAGATGTAAGATTTAGCCTGTAGGCCAAATTTGGATGTATTTTAATTTAGCGAAAACCGAAGTTGCGAAATCTAAAAAGATTAGCAGGAAGTCCTCGTTCCTCGATTTCTACACTCCGAACCAAACATTTCTTCCATTTCCACCCAGCTCGCGGGAGGAAAACCCCTAATTATTGCAATACAAAAGGTACTACTATCATATTATGCATAACAAAAACAAGTATATGCCCTCATCATTGTTTAGTCGCATCAAAGAAAACCTATTGTTTTTAAATTTATTCTTAGGTTGAAATCTTTTTTTTTAGAAATCAATGATCTTAAATTTATTGTTTAACCTGAAAACTTTCCCATTTATTCCACAAAAGTGCATTGTAATTTAAAAATTTGCTTCATTATTTGGGGTCACCAGTATGAAATTATTTTAAAATTAAAAAAAATGAAATAAAAAAAAATTACTTCCCAATTGTTCACAACTTCCAAGTTTTCATCTCTAAATACCTAGGTACTTTCTCAGTCTTACACCATCCATCGTTATCCAACATAACGCTTTAATTTCAGAAGCAACAAAACGAAGATTAAGTGAAAAAGCTAAGCAAGTAAGTTGGAAGTTGCTTTACAATGAGCGCAGATGTAAGGCCCCTTTAAGTACACGCCACTGTCCTGAACTGCAAACTAACTAAAAAACTGAAGACTAGCATATCTGCCGTCAAACAACATTTGGCATGAAATTAAAATAATTTCATATCATACCAGTACCCTCCAAAAACAAAACGTTTTTCATTATATAAGACCCAAACACTTAACCAATAAATCTTGTTATTTAAAATTATGATTCGGAAGTAAAAAGATTTATTTATTCCTGCCTGATCAACTAAGACAAAAAAAAGTTCCCCTTTTGTAACTCAAGAAGTTCCCGTTTGGTCCCCTAAAAAAAATATAACCTGTCTGGTCACCCTTTAAAACTACGACCACTATACAAACCGTTTTGACCAAAACAAGAATTCGAGAAGTTATGTTTACAGAAAAAAAATTAATCTTTTTAAGAAAGATTAAATTATTTAAAAAGAAAGGTAAAATTTTGAAATATTTTTACCAATTACCACCGCCTAGCATTTATATTTAGTTGAATGTCTCTCTTAAATTCACTGACCAATTTCACGGCCTCACAATGACATTACTTAAAAAATTACTGAACTTTACAAATGAACAAAAAAAATATAAAAAAAACTTATATCTATATCTGTCTCAGTTAAACATTTCTTTTGTGGTATTATATCTAGTTGGGCTTCAAATTCATTTTCTCTGTATTCAATCCGGAGCAGGCAAAACTTCTCAAGGCTCAAACATAAATGTTTGCCCTCCATTGGCCATGACCAAGCTATGACCTGAACGCAGAAAAAAAATACAGAAAAAAGTAATTGTGAACCAGAAAAACTTTAATTGATAGAAATACCCGTAGGTCATTTTTAAAAAAAAATGCACTCCAAAGCCCAACGCTGTATTTTCTAGCAAAAAAAAATTTTACCAGTCACGAAACACAACTAGACAACTAAACCAAAGACCTAAAAACTGTCTTTCAAAAAAAATACCCAAAAAAAAAATGTTAACTGGACCTCTGGCGTTGATCTTCAGCCAATATGTTGCTCTAGGAATTTTAGCCTTGTGTTCCCTAAACTTCCGAGCTAACTATAAGTAGTAGTAGTAGTAGTAGTAGTACATTCCTCTGACCCGATGTAACTGAGTGACGTAAGATGTTAAATGCCATCAACAGTTACCACCAAAAAACAAGAAAAGAAAATGACAAAGCAAAATAAACTCATTTTCCTTTTCTTTCATTACTAATTAATACTTTCAACTAAACAAAGCTACCAGCTGTTAAGCTATATTCACTTTAAAACAACTCAGCCAAGAAAAATTTGTGTGAAACCCTGTAAAAATATTCCAATTTCCAGTGGTGATATCCCACAAAAAATTAAAATCACCAAAAAAAATAACTTGTTGACCTAAATAAACTGACTGCACTAAAAAATGATCGGTGAAACAATTTCTATCTTATTACAAGCAGGAAATAATAACATATAAATAAATCAACCTGCAAAAAAAAATTGTTAGAAAAACACACTACCTATGTCATATATTTAAAACATTAAAAAGACCATGTCTGGAGGTCCATCCACCTATAAATCAACAAATAAAAATTGAAGTAAATTTACATTGCTGTATTTATTTTTCATGTTTTTCCTACAAAAAAACCTTAAAGAATTAAGACATGAGTTGGACTCCGTTCAATAAAAACTCCCATGTTTTTTATCCACTTATTCTTCCTTAATAAATAAAAATGAATTTTATTTTCCAAGAAAAAACTTGTGAAGATAAGTTAATAAAAAACTATGAGAACTACTAAAATAACAAAACGAATTCCAAATCAACACTTAAATATTACCAAAAAATATTTAAAAAGTGTTAAAAAACACCGACAGCCACTGAAAGCTTTTAACCTGGCTATGGTTGTAGCACAAAAAATTTTATGTTTTAAAAAATTTTCAAAAAATTCAAAAAAAATTTTTTTTTTCCAAATTAAAAAAACAAAAAAAAATTACATCAGATGTTAAAAAACTAGCCAAAAACTCACGTAGGGCGCCAATTTGTGGCCTATTAAAATGCATTGGGTGACATTTGTGGCAGCTTAAAGACGTTGCCGCCATTTTGTGACCCTGTAATTAGAATAATGACAATTTGCCAACTTGTGACACAACAAAACCACTGAATAATTAAACAAATATCTGGAAGTAGAATTGTATTTTCCAGCTAGGTAAAACATTGATATGCCCGGTAACTTTTATACAGTGGAGGAGGGGGGGGGGTTCAGAAATAAGAAAATTTTACGTGCGCCACAGTGTTTAATACCAATGTTTTACAAAGAAGATCTTAAATAAAATACAGTTCAACCCAAACGCTGTAGCCAAACAATGAAATTCTACCTACTTCCGAGGCTTCCAGAGTATTTGTGTAATTAAAAAACCAAAAAAATTGACTAATAAACGAGATAAAATTCTAAAAGATCTTTAACTGAATCAAAATGACACAAATAGGAAGTTCTTTATAGGTAGATGCACATTTCCAGCAGGTCACAGTGTACCCACCTTTGAATCAGTAGCGTAGGGCTCAATTATATGAATGATTGTTAAAAAAATATATATATATACTTCCAAAATTATTCCGTCATAGGGGAGATCTGGACCAAATATCTGCTGTCATCATTCTACGTTAGGTAGAATGAGACAGACAGCAACCCAGTCCGAGATCTACCCCAGGAGGTAGTGATGTAAGGAAACCGCTAAAAAAGATAACCTCATCTCTCTTTTTGTCTCTGCAAAGTCAGTCATTGGGTTGTACAAATAACGCAAAGATTTAGTTCATCTTGTTTATTATAAAGGTTGAAGTTGAAGTTAATATTGGAAACATGCTTAAAATAAATGAGTGTAACAAGGAAACCAAGTCAGAGCCAGAATGGCACGCATTAGCAATTTAAACTTAGCTTAATTATGCCGCAAAACTGGGGTTATGACGTCATACCTTATCTTGCGTTTACAAAAATGTTGAAATTATATGGTGAAAATTATATCTAAATAAAAACAAATATTATATCTAAGGGTGTACTTGCTCCTACCTTGGTCCTGGTTTATGGAATGAGTAAATAAAAAAAAAGACTTATTTTATTTTGTAAACCTGGAGTCCTGTTGTCCAGACATCTCCTCACCACTGCACCGGGTCTTGTCCTGTTCACGCCCACCCTGAGGATCTCCTAGCACATGATGCTAGGGCAGCATATAGTCAAAAATGGTTACTGGATTCTTGCCCGAGCATAAAAACCCTGTGAAAAATGAAATGTTTCAGTTTCCTGGAATTCGTCAATTTTGCACGAAGTTCCCCTACACCGAGTAACTTAAATCGAGAACCCCATGTCGACTCAATAAAATAAAGTAGATTTAAACAGATGAACTAAAATAACCCTAACGTACCTTTCCCAGGGTTACAACTGGCTCGTCGATGGAACAGAACCTTGTTCCACCAGCACAACTGTCCCGTCGATGGAATGGACGGTGCTGTAACCAAAGGTGAAAACAATAAATAGTTTTTATCCAACACGTGGTTAAAAGAAAAATATAAAAACGCCAAGAATTCCCCACGTCTTTTGTCAAAAAAAGTACATTTCACACGAAAAATAATTACAATTTGGGAGGCAAATATTATCTTGAAGAGTCCTCAAATAATAAAAAAAATTAAAAAAATAAAATCGAACTTACTACTGCTCTTTCCGTAGAAACGGCGTAGGCCGACTTAAATCCCCTTCAAAAGGGTATGAGCGTCACTTTAGATTACGCCTAACACGACGGACTCACTATTCGCAGTCACTGGGACAGAACCTGCAGCCACTGCAGTGCCACCAACCAAAAACAATGGCGATCCCAGAGACTTGATGCCGACCCAGCCAAAATTCGTTAGGAAAAGAGACCAGGCACTTTTGTCGAGAACACAAAAAATGAAGTGGCCGGAAACCGTTTTGTAAATGTGGTGGGGACAGTAAAACGCAATACCAACCTAATTTTCCCGGTTAGATTCAAATAAGGATGCAAACCTATTTATAAAAAAAAACGCTCTCACAGAAAAGTCACCAAATGCGGTTTGCAACACTGGAGGAAAAAACCCGCGGTTTTCAAACTAACCAATGAGGAAATACATCAATATTTCCATACCGGTATATAGGGGGCAGCACCGACCAAGGGGATAGAAAATACGTAAAACGCGCATTGAGGTGTTGTCGGATCTATTTCCACGGTTGGAATTTTTATAACAAGGACGTCGAGACACCCTCCATACATAGGCCGAACATTTGCCTACCGGACCCCTGCCAACATAGCAAGTAGGAGGAAAATAACCAGCCGGACTATAAGAAGCTCAGCATTGAAACCATCAATTGTAAATTCAATTACTGGAGATTCGAGCATGTATCAAACCCAGGAATATTCGAACACTCAACCAATTCCCATATGAGTAAAGCTATACTAAGTGTAGAATTTAGTTGTATTTTAGTTACAGTTTTAGTCAAAAGTTTCCTTTGCTCTTTATATATGTTTTCTCTAAGATTCATATGGTTTGACGCCATTCTTGTAAAACATTTCTACATTAATAAAGTTGTTTCTGAACTTGAACCTAAAAATACCCATTGAACTACTGCTCAAACTCGGCACAAGAGTGTTCAGATGTTAAGTTTGCTCACCACTAGCCTGCCCTACAAACCCTTCAATCCGACTAACTGAGCTAGTTATTAACTTTACATAACTATGATTATATATAAATTTATATAATATAAAAATACGATTTTGTTTACTCTTTTAGTCCTGGTTTTTATTCCTCGTTTATCTTCCATTTACGAAAGTGCATAACTCGTATTTATTTTATCTTCTCTTTATCAAATTAATAAAGATATCAAAGTGGGCGGAGCCTCGGTTGTTACTGGTCAAACCGTGGACCTAAATATGTTTTCGTGCTATCACAACTAGCTATGAGGTTCGGATTGTCCCAATATCCTCGAGAATAAACGTAAGGGAATGAAATGTTCATCTAAATGTTTCCTTCCTGTTACCGAAACCATTTGTGATGCGGCAACGCCGCCATTCCCCAGCAGTACAGCTGTTTAATTTCGTGAACGTCAAAGAAAATCACAAAATTCCACAGATAAACAAAACAATCAAAAGTTTTTATGTGATTTTCCCGAAACCTGTGATCTTAAATTCCAATTACGATGTCCAGATGATGCGATGTGCGTAGTGTCCACAGTAATTCGATGGAATGCCTCCTTTTAAGGTAATTTCCTAGACACTATATAACCTCCAAAGCTAGCTCTATAAAATACCCTTAATTTGTGTACAAAAAGACGAGTCGAAGAGCCTTGAATATTTTCCTGAATAAACAAATATGTAACGTTGCCTTAAACGTAAAAATGACACGTTACACAAACACAGCCAATCACAGCGTTTCCCTCACCAACAGCAACAACATGGCCGACGTTCAGACCAACCACAGAGCTCATATCAATCGCGTGAGCAATACGACCAATCAAGAAGCAGAACGACGACGCCAAGCCAAGCAAGGGGTCCACTTTCACTTGGTAACAACAACGGCACGAAGCATGGTCATGGTCAAGGTCGAACAACAACACAACAAGGGAATCGATATTTCCAAAACAGATGTTCAGTGTGTGGGGGGTCACATAACCCGAATTTTTGTAGATTTAAGAACGCATTTTGTCATTTTTGTAAAAAAAGGTCATATTTCGAAAGTATGTCGATTAAATAGAAATAAAGTAAATTTTTTGGACCAAATAATAGTGACGATTGCATAGAAAACTTGGAAGAAAACCCTGAAATTAACAATGAAAGTTATGAAATTTTTGGTAGATTTAAAAATAAAGAGGCAAAATCACAAATTTTTCTTTGATTCGGGAGCTTCAGTAAATTGTATTGATAATGATTACTTTCTAAAGTATTTTTCAAGTGATTTTAGGTTAAATAACAGTAGCATGTTATTGACAACATATAATGGAGAAAGCTTTGCATCATTGGGATGTTTTGATGTGGAGGTTGAATTTAATGGTAAAAGGAAGCCATTGAGGATCTTTGTTGTTGAGAGTGGAGGGCCGAGCTTGTTGGGCAGGAGTTTTTTGGATGTTTTTGAAATCAAGGTAAGCTTAATTAACACAATTAAACTTGATGATAATCGAAAAAGAAATGATAAAAAATAGTATTAAAAAGCTTAAATCCGGAAAAGCTAGCGGACCTGGAGGAATATATGCTGAAATGCTCAAATATGGATCAGAGAAACGAATCGAAAATCTCACATATATTATCAATCAATGCATAAACGGACTTCCAGTACCTGATGATTGGAAAATTCCATTCATATCCTCAACACATAAAAAAGGAAACAAGCTGGATTGCAACAATTACAGAGGAATTTCAGTAACCAGTACTCTAAGTAGATTGTACGGTAGGATTCTTAGAGATCTAATAGAGAATGATTTTCATGAACAAGAAGAAGAAGAGCAAAGTGGGGTTCGTGCAGGCAGATCTTGTAGTGGTAATGTTTTTTGTCTTAAACAAGTAATTGAGAAAAGGAGCGCCAGAAATATAGAGACTCATGTTACCTTTGTGGACCTACAAAAAGCATATGATACCGTTCCAGTAGAAAAACTATGGACAGTGTTAGAGCAGACTAATATCAATTATACATACATAAAAACGATAAAAGGACTATACAAAGGGTCAAAATCTAAAATTATAATTGGAAATCGACTTTCAAAAGAATTCCTGGTAACAAAAGGCTTAAGACAGGGATGTTGTATCTCTCTAACTCTTTTTAAAATATATATCGCAGTAGCTCTAAAAAACTGGAAACGGAAAGTGCACGGCATGGGAATACAACGTAACGACCGATTTACCAAATACACACTACAGTTTGCTGACGACCAAGTAATTGTAGCTAATGATAAAGAATACATGGAGTATATGATGAGAAAGTTAATGGAAGAATGCCAAAAGTGGGGATTAACAGTGAACGTGGACAAGACACAGTACTTATGTATTGGAAACGAATCCAGTGAGTTAGAACTAGACAATGGACAAGTAATATCTCCATGCAATGAGTATGTATACTTGGGTGTCACATTTGATAAGACAGGAACAGACTGTAAAGAACTGGAAAAAAGAATAGTAAAAGCAAAAAAGTTTATTGGATGTCTTAACATATATGAAACAATGGTGAAAAGCACGCTGTTGTATAGAATAGAGACTTGTCGCGTAACAGAAAAATACAAAACAAAAATGGAAAGTGTCGAAATGGATGCAATAAGAAGATCAATGAGAATATCTAGAACAGATCACATAAGAAATGAGATCATAAAAGAAAGATTGGGAATCGAAGGAAGCATATCGGATGACATCACTAAAAGACAACTGATATGGTACGGCCATGTACAACGGATGAACGACGAAAGATTACCAAAGCAGGTCCGAGAATGGCAACCAAGAGGGCGCAGAAAAAGAGGGCGTCCTAAACTAGAATGGCAACAGTCAATCCAAAGATCAATGAGTCAAAAAAATCTGACAGAAGATGAAGTTGATGATAAACTTGATGAATTAATAAAAAAATATGATAAATTATTTTCTAAAGAAATAGGTAATTATAAATATGGTAAAGTTTCATTGAAGTTAAAAGAGAATGTCACTCCTATTTTTAGAAAAAGTAGAACAGTGCCCTTAGCATATAAAAAAATGATTGAGGAGGAGATTGACCGACTTGAGGCCGCAGGTATTCTTGAGCCAGTTCCAGACTCAAAGTGGGGTACTCCATTGGTACCAGTAATTAAAGCGAACAACAAAGTGAGGTTATGCGGAGATTTTAAGGTGACATTGAACGAATTTTTAGAAGATTTTAAATTTCCACTTCCTCCGTGCTCCGTGAAGTGTATGCAAAGCTAAATAAAGGAAAATATTTTTCAAAAATTGATTTACAGATGGCGTATAACCAGATTCCAGTGTAGGGTCACTGCATCCTGGAAGCCTGGCGTCTCCAGGGGTAGCGACACCAAACATAACCTCATTTACGAAAAACGCAAATCTGACACTGTCAGGAGCGTATCTTTTTTATGTTCAAAAACATTAAATGGTTTATATAAACAAAGCATTTAACTTTCTAGACTTCTCCAGGATGTAAACCAGGAATACCTTTTCGGCGAAATTTTCGAAATGCTGTTTATTGCATCATTTTCGGTACTGAAAGCTGCTTTCTTCGGTGGCCTTTTCCATGCCCATCTCAAAGTAAGAATATGCTTTATTCTTTGGTCCCTTGTTTTTTCCATCTTCGAGAAATGTATTCGAACTTTTTCTCGACTAAACTTATATAGTTTGTTATGAAATAAATATTATTTTTTCCACATTGTTTGTTAGCATCTAACTGACTTTTGTTTAATGTACAAATGTTAATATACGGGGGGTTGACATGGTAATACTACAGTACGGTAAGTGGTTTAATACCTATTTATTTAGTTTATGATTATTATTATTTTTAGTAAATAAAAATCTTTCATTAAAGTCCCTTTTAGCTAATTATAACCGTCCTTCCGGTCGGGCATTAAAATTCCCGCCGTGGGATTAAAAGTAAACAATATACGCCCCAGGTTTATAATATACCTACTATTATTTTTATTAGTGTTCAACAAAAAGCGGGCGGCGAAGAAAAGTTCGAAAGTACAAAATGTCGAAAATACAAAAGTTCGAAAGTACAAAAGGTCGAAAATACAAGAGATTGAAAAACAAAACGTCCAAACAAAGATCGAAAGTAGCTACACTGTTATGATTGCAAAACAAAGTAAGAGACACACAGGTACACACGCACTCATAGAAAAGTTTGAAAAAATCAACATCCAATAAGGTAGGTATTTTTTTAGGTAGCAACACGACAGGTCGCAGAACTTTGTTCGAAAACATTTTCTTCGAACGGAAATTTCTTCAAAAACCATTTCTTCAAACGGAAAATTGTTCGAAAAAATTTTCTTCTTTCGGAAATTTGTTCGAAAACATTTTTTTCAAACGAAAATTTATTCGAAAACATTTTTTTCAAACGGAAATTAGTTCGAACACTATTTCTTTGAACGGAAATTTGTTTTCGAACTGAAATTTGTTCGTAAGCAATAGTTGTTCAAAAACATTTTCTTCGAATAGAAAACATTTTCTTCTAAAGCAAGCTTTTCGAAAAAAGACGCTCTAGACCTGAATTTCCAAACCTAACACAATTCATATAGTTTGACTAAGGCAAGGTCTTTCTAACATATTTTTTCAAAAAAACCCTGACTTCTTTCCCGGGGTCGTACACTGTCTGAAAATTTGTCTCCTTTCCTCCTTTGGGAAGGTCGAAATTGGTATTTTCCTAAACTTTGTCAATTGATCGCAAACGTATCCGAACCGGTCCAGATACCCTCTGTTGTGCTCAATTGAGAAAGGTTAGAGTAACACCGATTTCAACCTTCCAAAATGAGGACCGGAAAGCTAATTTAGGGAAATCATTTTACGAAAATAGGTTTCGGTTGGTTCGGTTTGGTTTCACACCCTCTAGGATCCCGGGAAAGAAGTCAGGGATGTTTTTGTTTATAAAAATTGTTAGAAAAAGGCCCAATTAGTCGAACTATATGACTTGTGTTAAGTTTCGCAAGCCAGGTCTTAAATTCTTTTTTTTGGAAAAATTTGTTTTCAAAGAAATGTTTTTATACAAATTTCCATTAAAAAAAATATTTTCGAACAAATTTCCGTTCAAAAAAAATGTTTTCAAAGAAATTTCCGTTTGAAGAAAAATGATTTGGAATAATTTTCCTTTCGAGGAAAGCGTTTTCGAATAATCTTTTGTTCGAAGAAAATGTTTTCGAACAATTTTCAGTTTGAAGAAAATGATTTTCGAAGTTTATGCTTTCGAACAATAATATTATATATTTATATGAAATGTACTATAAAATTATAAGTAATTAAAGCCGAACCTTACGAAAACTATAAAAAGGTACTAAAAAAAACCACAAAACCTAAAAACACCCAAAAAATGGGAAAAAACTTGGAAAATAAACTAAACAGTGCGAAAAATAGCGTATAAACTTCGTGATCAAAGCTTCATTTTTATCCCTTGATATATTATAATACTATTAATAAACATTTAACATTCAAATGTATTTCTGTCCTGTTTGTTTATTTATTACGTATTATTTTTATACAAAAAACACAAATAATATTTAAAAGAAAATGATTTTTAACAATAAATATACCTACAATAAATATTCATAACCCAAAAACTTCAGGAACATATCTTTTATTTCTTAAGCTGTATAAAAACGAGTTCTTTTTAAGTTTTATTAAAACATTTTTTTTTCTCAGACTATATAAAAATGAGTATTTTTCACGAACGTCTAAGGAATTTTGAGTACGGTTTTGACACTCGTGTCGCTACCCCTGGGAGACGCCAGGCTTCCAGGATGCAGTGACCCTATTCCAGTGGACGAGCAGACAGCAGATTTATTGACAGTAAATACGATAAAGGGACTTTATCGAATGAGGAGATTAGTATTAGTAGTCCTATACTTGAATACAGCGGCCCCTCTCCTACCACCGTAAGCCACGCCCCCTATAATTAAACCCCGCCCATCTGTCACTAAGTCCCGCCCACCTGTCACTAAGCCCCACCCACCTGTCACTAAGCCCCGCCCACCTGTCACTAAGCCCCGCCCACATGTCACCTGTCACTTGTCACCTGTCACCTGTCACTTGTCACCTGTCACTTGTCACTTGTCACTTGTCAACTGTCAGATGTCAACTGTCACTTGTCAACTGTCACTTGTCAACTGTCAAATGTCACCTGTCAACTGTCATTGACAGCATATCTGGTTTTAAAATCTTTTAAAAATTTATCTCTTGAGCGAGAGTTGGCAACTCCGCAATGAATAATATTACCATTGGAAAAAAAAATATTTCAAGTTAGGACGGGTCCAGACTTGTCTAGCCTTTATTTTTTAGACAAGTCGTTTACTAAAGTATTCTTATTTCTTTCTAACACACTTGCCTTAAGGGTGTGCGAGTTTTTTAATCTTTCTAGCTTTAAAATTTTTGAGATGTTGAAATATATAGGTTTTTAGGTAAGGTCTTTATGAACTATTTTTTATTTTTCTAGCTTTCATTTTTATGCTGTAAAAATTTTATCTTTTTGAGATATATTTATTTTTTATTATTTGGGGCTTAGTAAAAGAACAGCTATGCTGTACTTTAACACATTTTAATGTCTGATCTCTAATCTCACGCGTTAAGCGGCTATAGAAAGTATTGAATAGCTGTGCTTTTACGGTGGCCCTGTACTGAGCTATAGGTGGGAATAATTGTGTTATAAATAAAATGCACATTGTAAGGGTTATAATATATAATGGAAAATAAAAATTAATAAAAAAGTCTTAGCCTATCTTAAAAATTAAAAATATACTAATTAAAACTAATCTAAATTAAAAAATAAAAAAAAAACTTAAGGATTCTTGCCGCGCGCGGCGGGGTGGCTGGATATCATTAAGCTCGTCTCAGTCCCCTCAAGCGATTGCGACACAACCGACCGCAGGGGCATACAGAATTGTCCTGCTGGAGTAAGAAAGAAAAAAACTAGATTAGTATGGAAAGCTATTTGTTTAAATGGTTGTTTGATTGAATAAAAACAGTCCTCAACACATTAAAGATAGTTGACCTTGTTTGAGGTGAGCTAAGATTCAATCAGTGTTGATAAATTTATAAAGTAATAAAAATAAAACTCACCGGCTCATCATCATCGGGGACCCCCAAGGGGGCGATCACGGTATCATCACTATCCGTGATGATCCCCCCATCTTCAATATCGCTGCCTGATACTTCTTCTTGTTCTTGATCCTCGGCCTGAAATAAAACGAAAACAAAATTAATAAACTGAAAAGCTACTAAAAAAATAATAAACTGAAAAGCTACTAAAAATAAAATAAAAAAAATAAATAGCTTACATTTGGTTGCGGTGCTCCTAACACAATGCGTCCGTCGAGCTGCACCATGTATTCAGGCATTGTTGACCGCAATTCCCTAAAGAAGATAAAAAAATAATTAGGAAAAAGCGAAAAAGAAAAAAGCGAAAAAAAATAAAAGGATTCCAAAATGAGAGACTGATTGATAAGGTGACTTACTCTTCAGCAATGGTCAGGGCATTCCCTATGATGCGCGCCGTCATACAGCGCTCCATTGGTGTCCTGCACAGGACGCAGCGCATCGCCTCGTCCAGGTGCGCCCTACATATGACGTGTCCTTGCTCGCATCTGTAGACGCGTCCGCGGGGCGGGACGTCGCGGCAGAGAATACATGTCATTACCGTATTGAATAAAATCCCGCTAAAACAAAAAGAGTCTTTTTATTTTTATACTATCATGTCTAATAGGGTTTACACCATTATAAAAAAATAAATACAGTGCTCAGAATATTCATAAAAAAATTACTTGTGTATACAATATCCTATATTTCTTCTTATAGTAAACCTCAGTATATATCTAACCAGATTCCATTCAATCTGCGAGTTCACTATATCCGGAGTTGACTGTATACCGAATTATAAAAAATAAATTGTTACTGCCGTAAATTTAATTAGTTTTAAGAATATTTTAATCATAATTGTCTAAGTGAGACTAGACTCCTCACAAACATGCATCAAAAACCCTAGGGTGTTAAAGAATCGATCTCGAAAAATAAATGGATCACTGGCCGCTCTGATGCCCAACTATCTACGCTATTAACACCTAAGTAATCTCCTAATGTATCAGTAATGAAAAACGTTTTTTTTTTGGTAAATATCTCAGAAACGAAACCTCCTACAAAGTAATTCAAAGCAATTGATTAAAACACGAATAATTAAGAAAAATGTTATATACTATATTCCAGAAATAGCATATTGATACTATGAGTGTAAAAGTCAGAATTTTTTAATTGTCAAATTTTTTTTTTAAATATGGTCGTCACCTTAAAAAAAATAATTTTCCTCAAAAATAATATATTTTCTAGCCAATGTTGAGCGAGCTAGGAAGGTACCAAGACTAAAATCTATAACCCCTCGTTTAGCACAAGAATATAAAAAGTAATTTGTGACGGATGTAAATTTGAATAATTTTTATAATATTTTAATAATAATTGTCTAAGCGAGCCTAAGAAAAATGATTATTAGAGATAGGTTTAATACTTACAACACACGTGCATAAAAATTTTCAGCAGTGCTGAAAACTGTATTTCTCATTACAAAGTTTTCCATCTCAAAATTGAACGCAAAAAAACTAATCACAAATCACAAAAACTTCACGAAAAACGACTGGCGAGAACCAAATGGGTATGAGCTTAAGGAGGGCCATATATGCTCTTATATAAGCTAGGATATTTTTGCCTTTGTGCACAAGTGAGTGTTCTGAATGTGTTTTTTTAAGCACAGCAGGGTTCTGAGGCATTTTAATCTCCAAATCTTTTTACAAAATTTTAAGTGCTTCTAGAGACCCCCTGTGGTTAATAGGGTAGATATAGGTCTTTTAGATTTTCCACATATATAACATACATACAGGGTGTTTCAATTCATTATTTGAAAAATAATGAGTGTGTGAGGCAACATATACACGGGTATATGATATAG
Source organism: Aspidapion aeneum (assembly GCA_963576565.1). Taxonomy (NCBI): domain Eukaryota; kingdom Metazoa; phylum Arthropoda; class Insecta; order Coleoptera; family Brentidae; genus Aspidapion; species Aspidapion aeneum. Next base: position 100,889,240 of record OY755038.1, read on the forward strand.
GTGTACAAGTCTGAGAAAGTGATTGACGAGGATCCAATGAAAGCGCATGCAACAGCTTCGTTGCTGTGTGGGGAGTATCCTTTTCATGTACTTTTCAATTTTATACCTTATCACGCGCACTCACGGTCTCTGGATGAAAGAATTGCAATGAAACCGGTAGTATAACATACCTAATAAGCCTCATATTCGCCGAAGGCATAATATGTCTTAAAGAGGTCTTCCCTGGTACATGTTCCCATTACAAAAATCGATATGAAAAAGTTCGATTATATTGTAGCTTTTTACGCTGTGTTTTGCAGTGTGTGCCCTAAGTTTCTAGAATATGCGTATTGTTTGGAGGTGTTTTATTGTTTGTTAAAGCTAATTTTTACAAGTATCATATTTTCGAGGGGGCGGCCTACGGACCCGTTGCTTGGTGTACAAGTCCTACAGAGTAGAAAACTGTTTTTATGTACATCGATACATAGGTAGGCTTTTTAATTTAAAAATATTTAATTTAAGAAAAATTTTTAAATGTGAAGAGCAAGAAATGCTTCACCGGGGGTGGTCCTTTCAAAGAAAAATAAGGCTATTGTAGAGATAAAGCTTTGTCCAAAAATCCTGACAAAGGACCTGGTTAAAAGATACATTTTGTAACAATGAAAGGCCTTTTACCAGTTGTCCTAATAAAAGATTTGACCATTTTCTAGTAAATGGGAATTTGACCGGAAATGTTTGAATACCTAAAATAGCACTTTCTTTTTCCAGAGGCGTACGGTGCGCTAGCACAAAGTGAAAACCTATATCGGATTGTAAGTTTTTCCTTGAAAATATGTTTAAATTCACCACTAATGTCACGCCCAAGCTTTAAACTTCTTAAGCTGTCAAAAAAATTAATAGTAAATGTCTTTAAAATTTTAATAACATATCCATATTTAAGTCCTAGGTTGTAAAACTATGAATTTTAAAATTGCATCCTACATACCCCCACGTTGGCAATACTAATGTGTAAAGTTTTCCAGCTGTAGGCTGATAAGAATCTATAGGTTCAATTTAGTAAAAGCCCTATAAGTCGTTCCTGAGTTGTTGTGTACACAAAAGACCCCTAATCCTTCCTGTAGAATGCTAGAATTAAGAACATACAGGCATAACCGTTACAGGCGTAAAACGCACTTTTCAAATACCATTTGTACGCGATCCCCATATAAGCTAGATTTATTTTTGAGGAATTAAAAATGAATGGTTATTATTACGGATCAGATAAGATTTAGCTACTTAAAAGTTAAGTGAGATTTTGTTTCTCCCATATTTTAGAGGCTAGATCAAACGCTTATTCTCGTAGGTAGGCCCTGGCTCTAGCAAATGTTAGCTTACTGATTCTCCCTTACAGCCTTTATAATTCACTGATGGGAATGTTTACGTTTATAATTAGGCTGGCTTGATCATAAGTTGTGTGAATGTGAAGGGGTGTAGGGGGTGGTCGCCCCCATTGTCGACACAGATTTACGCCACTGCCTTTCAGATAAAGGCAAAAAGCTTTTCAGTTTTACAACATTCTTTTAAATAGTTTTAATGCGAACCTTTCTAGGTAATTTCTGCTTCGACTTAAATTTCCAAAGGTCCAGGAATCTTTGTGTAGGCGTATACTTTTATAGATATTATCTTTTCTATACAAAATAGGGGACAAAGCTGGCTTAGAGCCATAAATAATTTACCCTAAACGGCTTTGTCTAAAAATGATTCTCAAAAATTTTAACCGTAAATAATTTACCCTAAACGTCTTTGTCTAAAAGTGTTTCTCAAAAATTTTAACCGTAAATGCCCTTAAGCTAGCTGTCCATTAAATAGAGGTTTGATAACGTAATCTTAGCTAAGGTTTAAGAATCGATTTTAACTTGATTGCTTAAAATTAGTCTTTTTAGGGAGGCTTTGCAAAATAAGGGATTTTTCAAATAAATTTATTGAAATCCAATCAATATTTTTACATCGTTTTACCGCAGTCCTGTGTAGTTACCAGCCGCTTATAGTCTAATGGAATAAGTACACTCTATCAAAATTATCTAATTTTATTTTTATTATTCAACTTTCACAATACATTACTTATTTAGACTCGTTTTACAATACTATAACATGTGTGGACTATAAGCGGAAACTCCTCCAAAGCACTGAGACGCTGTTCCTTTGCCTCTCATGAATATAGCTTTAATGTAAAGTTTGGGAAATTTCTTAAAGAAGTGAATATTTAACAATATGAATCACTCTTTGTTCTTCGGATCGTCAAGCCACATTTTTTTCTGAGGTGCCGCGCTAAAAAAAAACACATTTTTTTTTCAGCAATGTTAATAAATCATTATGTGAACATACTAAAATTTTAAGCAATCCAGTTACCGTCGTTTTAGAAAAATGAATCTTAAGGCTTAAAATTCTAAGATTGCTTTATCAAACACTCTAGTTAATGGACGGCTAGCTTAAGGCCGATCCATTACTGTAATGACCCAAGCAGTGAGTTATGGGCTGCCTGGGGCGGTACCAGGGGCCCTTAGTTCTTTGAGATTTGTCGCCGCGTTAACTATAACAAAACTCTGTCAAAATTTTTAAAGCATGGTAACTCTTGATAGTAACTTTTCAGTCGCCGGCTATTTTATTAAAATTTTGTGTGGTCCTATACTATAAAAGCGTGTAAAATTTTTGTAAACATTTTTGCTAGTATTTCAAAAAGCGTTTTGAAATAATTTAATTATAATTAGCAGCAATGAAGTCTGTTTCATATGCGAGTTTGCTGCAGAGTATCTAAAAAGAGCTTTACTATGTTTTAGGGTTTTTAGTCACAAACGAAAACATAGTGCGGTATATTTTAACGAGTGATATGTGAAGTTTTTGTGATACAAAATGTGTTGTGACATAATAGGATTAATCGATTTCGACTCTCAACAAGTCTGCCTGGAAAAGTTATAAAAGGAAGCAACCGAACTAAGGTAAGCCAGTATTTTACTTTTAACCCCGTTGTAAATTGTGCATTTGTATTTTCAACAGGCAAAAAGTGATTTTTAAGTGCGAAATTTGGTAAGGGATTTTTTATACTCACATTTTAGCTGCAATAGGTCAAAGCGCTTATTAAGGTTCTTTATTTCTGTATAAGAATTTAGGTCTTTTTCTAGTGCTTGTAATTTTTTTATATGCGCGTCAAGCATCGTTGAAAGCGTGTGTGGCATCTTTCTAGACAACCGAAAACCAACTAAGCTTTTTAGATTTCGGGCTTGTTTAAAACATCATTTTATTTTAGTCGGTTCTTTATAGCTAAGAGTTTTTTTTTTTGATTGTGAGGGGTATAAGAATTTGTAGAATGGACAGGTTCGAACTTTTTAAAGAATTTGAAAGTGAAGTTCGACCCTTTAAAACTGTTGGGAAATATTACACTTTTCGATTTAAACAACCCAGACAACATGAGGACCCTCTAAGTTTCGTCGAGGAGGGTCTCCGTGAAATAGTACGACGCGCCCTGGGTAATTCTCCCCCTAATGATTTTGTTGGTTTTACTTTTTCTAGCGAGAGATTTAATGCGGGTGATGGGTATGTACCGTTTACGCCGATTGGGGAGTTTAGGGCCAATATGTTAATGGAAAAAATTGCTTTAGTTTACCAATCGAACAATTCGGCTTTACCACGGGGTCGCGGTCGCACAACATTTTTTAACTCGTACGAGGAGTTATGCATGTCTAAACGAGGTATTATAGTAATTGGTAATAAGGATAATCTATGCTTACCACGGGCTCTCATTGTTGCGGTAGCACGGCTCGAAAAAGACCCGCTTTACGACAAAATTAGAAGGGTTGGAACAGTTCAGGATGAAAGGGTTGCTATTTTACTTCAAGAATCAGGAATAACAATACCACCGAACGGAAGCGGGATCCACGAACTACGATTGTTTCAAGAATATTTTAAAGATCTTTACAAAATTGTTGTTTTCGCTTTCAATAATCAGATCGATAAGCACAGCCTTTTCTTTGATGAAGATCTATCTGATGGGGCTAATATTAAAATAATAAATTTGCTTTTTAATTCCTATCATTATAACGTAATAACAAGTTTGAAAGCTACATTTGCATCAAATTACTTCTGTCAACTATGTCAAACACCCCACGGAAATAAAATGCACCGCTGCGCCAAAAAATGTCGCTCCTGTTGGGAAAGCGGCGTATGTGAGCGCACCGCGGAAAAAATATGCGCTGAGTGTCATCGAACATTTGCTAATGATAATTGTTTTTTAAACCATAAAAAGACAACGGTAAAGGTAAAAAGCTCTGTTGTGATATTTTAAGAATATGCCCCGTGTGTTTTCAACTTATTAAAAACCAAAACCATTTATGCGGTATAAATTATTGCCAAATTTGTCGAAAAATGCAACCTCTAGACCATGAATGTTTTATGCCCGTTAACAAAAAACATGCTCTTATACAGAAAAAGAACTCAAACGTTTATATCTTTTACGATTTAGAGACAACCCAGAATACATTTTTTGATGAAAAATCTACTTTACATACACCAAACCTCTGCATATTTTCCTCATACTGTGCAGACTGTTTTCAGTACGAATCAGAGTCTCACATATGTGGTAAATGTGGTGTTAAATTGAGTGTATTAAGTAAAAATTGTATTGCAGGATTTATTGGTCATTTATTAACTATAAGTACCCGATTTGACAATGTGATAGTGATCGCATGTAATAACTCGGGGTTTGATGGTCAGTTTTGCTTACGTTATTTGGTGTGTAATAAAATGAATCCGCGACTTATAATGCGCGGGTCAAAGATATTAGAAATGCGATTTGGAAAAATAAGATTTTTAGATTCGTTTTTGTTTTTTCCCTTGAAATTAGCAGATCTTCCAAAAACATTCGGTCAGTATTCAAAAGGTTATTTTCCTTATTTATTCAATACCGAAGAAAATCAAAATTATATAGGTAAAATTCCTGAAATACGCTATTATGCTCCGGATTCTATGAAACCTCGTGAAAGGGAAATTTTTTTAAATTGGTATGAAGCAAACAAGGGTATTCGATTTAATATGCGTGAAGAGCTTGTAAAATACTGTAAATCAGATGTACAAATTTTAGCAAAAGCATGCCTTAACTTTAAGGAAATTATTAACAAAGTGGGGAACGTTGATCCTTTTGTAGAGTGCATTACAATTGCCTCCGTTTGCTCCAAAATTTTTAGGAGTAATTTTTTAAAAGAAAACACCATAGGAATTCTTCCTTTAAAAGGCTATCGGGGTACGAATTTAAAAAGCAGTCAAATAGCTATCAAATGGATGGTGTTAGAGGCTAGGGATCGGAATGTTAAAATTATTCACGCGGGAAATTCTTTTGAACACAAAATAAGAAATTTTCAAAGTATTGATTGTGACGGTTATTGTAAAGAAGAACGTACTGTATACACCTTCTATGGTTGTTTTTGGAATGGTTGCAGATGTCTTAAAATTGATAGGAATAAAATATTGCATAAAAAAGGTAACGACACTTTAAATTCGCGACTCGAAAAAACTAACGCCATACGACAAAAACTTGAAAAATTAAATTATACCGTAATCGCAAAATGGGAGTGTGGTTTTATAAAGCATCTAAAGGATAACCCCGCGGATCGCGTTTACTGCGAAAACCATCCTTTTGTAGCTGGAACCCCCTTAACCCCTAGGTCCGCGCTTTTCGGGGGACGTACGGGTAACTGTGTGACACACTATAAAGTAAAAAATGGGGAGAAAATAAAGTATTACGACATTACAAGTTTATACCCATATATTTGCAAAAAAATGAATTGTCCACTAGGACACCCTGAAATTTATATCGGCGACGAAGAATGCGCCCCACTAGACCTGAAAAACATATACGGTTTGATTAAATGTAAAATTTTACCCCCTCAAAATCTATACCACCCAGTTTTGCCTGTAAAAATGCATAATAAGTTAATGTTTGTTCTTTGCAACCAGTGCGCCCGCGACCTGTCAAAAACCATTTGTAAACATACTAGCGCCGAAAGAACGCTAGAAGCTACCTGGACTACTTTTGAAGTCGCTAAGGCCGTAGAGTAGGGTATAAAATTGTAAAATTTTTTGAAATATGGTCATTTAAAGTCACACAATACAATTCTGACACGGGTGAGGGGGGTTTTTTTGCTGAAATGATTAACACGTTTGTTAAAATCAAACAAGAATCCAGCGGCTGGCCCTGTCAGTCCGACGCTGAAAAAACGCAGTATCTTGAACATTTTTTAAAAAGTGAGGGCGTGTCCTTAGACCCTGATAAAATCGAAAAAAATCCAGGATTGAGGACAGTGTCGAAGCTTCTGCTTAATACGCTCTGGGGGAAGATGGGGCAGCGGGAAAACCAGGGAAAAACCGTTATAATAAATAATCCTGCAGAATATTTTAAGCTTTTTTCTGACCCTCGGAATAAAGTACACGGTGTCAAACTATTCGACGATTCGACTGTAATCGTCAATTATGAGCTGCAGGAAGAAGCCTCTCAGCCTTTAAATTATGTCAACGTAGTAGTCGCGTGTTTCGTGACGTCATACGCGCGCTTGTGTTTATACTCTGAACTAGAGCAGCTGGGCGAGCGTTACTATGATACTGACAGCGTTATATATATTACGCGGGACGAAAATCACGAATATGAACCGCGTCTAGGGACCATTTTAGGATCATTTACAAATGAATTAGCGGAATTTTCACCAAATGCCTATATAACCGAGTTTACTTCCACAGGCCCCAAATCATATTCTTATAAAGTATACTCCCCTGAGACCAATACAATTAGCGTGGTTACGAAGGCTAAGGGCTTTACCTTAAATTATAAAGCCAGTGCCGTAATTAATTTTGATTCCTTAACAAACCTTGTTTTAAACAATCCGCAGGGTGTTTTAGACGTTAATTCGAGAAATATAAGACGTACTAAAACTCATGAGGTGATAACACGCGAAGAGTCAAAAAAATATCGTGTTGTTAGTTTAAAACGCCGCTTCATAGGCTCTTCTTCAGAACCCTACGGTTACATAAATAAAATCGGGAAACTTGCAAGAACTGATAAAACTGATATTAGCGACTCGGATTTTGAATAAGAAAATTACGTTTTATTTTACACTCCTATACGGTGATAAAAAAATATACTTAGTTTTAATTCCTTTTAAGTTTATCTGTTTTAGATCCCGTTACATATCTATAGGGAAACATACCACATAACGCAGAGCAGGTACGAGAAAAAAATGTATGAACCATGCGTATTTTAAACGGTCTGGTCATTTATTTTAACTCGGCGTGTATTTGCTCCTCTGCGCAGCCTCAGGCGACGCGAAAACAGGTAAGAGATTAAAAAATGTGTCCCTAAGTTGCAATTTATAGTCCTAGGGAGCATTTTTTTAATCTCATCGCTTGAATTTGCATCATCACATCCAGAAACATCCTAACGGATTTGGTTTCACTTATTTTTAAAAGACTACAAGGTAATTATATTTTCATGCTTTTAGACGTACGCTGTAAACGCATGAAGATTTTTATATCGCGAAATTTTAACAATTAAAAAAACTGATAACCAGCAGTTTTACAAGCATATAGTCGTCTTAAGCAAGGGATATGATATTATTGCGCCATTAGTTGATCGAACATTTTTTAGCCGAGGGTGTCGGACATGTCACCACTTGTAAATGTCTAGTTTTGCGCGTTTTGACAAGTCCTAAAAGGCTGCATAAACCACACATGTTGCAGGGTATATAAGCGAGTTCGCTCTTTATTAAACTTTAGTATTTAAAAAAATCTTTCATAATCTCTGACGTGTTTTCCGATTACGAATGTTGGGACAGTTCTAGTGCAAGTATGTCCGGTTATGAAGATCAATATGTTGTAACAAACGATCAATTTTTTAAAAATCAAAAATTAAGTGAAAAGTTCTTAGTGCTGATGGAGATGCCAATTGGTCAAAACTATGTGTTAAAGTATGGTGAGAGTCAAAACATCAAGATGTTTGTACTAGAAGAGCTTGTTTTCGACCTTCAGAAAAAAATATTATTATCTGCTCAGGATTTATTAAAGATTTTATCAATAATTAAAGATCTAGAAGAGAAAGAGATAAAAGATGATATTTTCTTTAGAACCGAAATAAAAAATAATTTATTTGGTAATCTTACTATAGAGTGTATACCTCGTGACACAGGTATATATTCATTAGATTTTAATCAAGAATCTTTAAATATGTACCTTTTCGATGAGGATCTTAAGGTGATCTACGATTTAAAAGATCACATCGAGGCTTTTGCTATTGTGGACAATATTTCTTTAAGTGAAAACTCTATTTAAGGACGCATGCGGGTTTTATTTTTTACAAGTCGGAACGAGTCTGAATTTATTTTTGTTAAAAAGGGGAAATCTTTGAAGCCTCTGATCAGTTCAAAAATAACCGCGCTCGCTAAACATTGTCTAAAATGATTTCTCATAACTTTCCTCTATACGATAGTTTTTGGAATAAAGTGCGCAGTGAAAACAAGTTCATATATGAAGTAAGAAAAGAGTTATCACATTTAAATTTTCAAATAATAACCGGAATAAGTCCTGCTAGGGGGTTTGAACCGGCAGTGAAACTGTGTTTTACCGATGGTTACTTTTCAACTTTTTCGAGCATTTCATTTGACGAGGACACCTGGTTGGAGCTCATTGAAAACTTAGAATGTTTCGACTTACAAGCTGATCGGACAATATATTCAAGAGATTTTATTTTGTCACCTGAAAAAATTGATGGCGAAATGTTGATAAAAGTGCAGACTCCTGAAGCAATACTTTTCCTGTGTGAAGACTGGGTGAACATGATTCAGGAATACAACGGTGCAATTTCAACCCGCTTACGAATATTAAGAAACCTGCGTTTTGGTACTTTCTATTTTAATATAGTCGCGCTATGTAGCGAACATATACAAAAGTGTAATAATTTTTCTCATAGTGAAGTGCTTAAATATATTAAGGCTATCTGCGCGTTGTGTAGCAGTGACAATACCTTTTGTATGCTGGATTTTTTAAATTTTTCAGCTGTACAGATCTTGGACGATGTTAAGGTCCAACTTGATCTAAATACAGACCTATATTAAATTCAATAGTGCTTTAAATTAATTAGAAATTAAAACTACCTTAAGAAATAACTTAACCTATTTTATTTTTAGATATTTTTAGAAAATTAATGTGTTTAAGTTTGTTTGGGTTAAAAATAAAAACGCCTTTTATAGAAATAAACATGTTTTTAATTTTTAATATTCCTAATCCAATACATTTTCTATATCTACCCAGCTGTTTTGTTTTTCCGAAAAACCTAACCATTTCACATATATCTGATTTTTCTTTTTAAATGTGCGAGTTTTAATAACTTTTTCAATAAGGTAAAGGTTTTTCAAAGAAACTTTTTGTAACTCATAGTCGTAAAAGGAGCCTTTGATATTCGTTTTTTCATGATCCTGTAGTAGATAAGTTATCGGGTTTGTTTCGTTAACTTTAATAATTTTAAATATTTCAGTTGACCAATTGACTAAAAAACTCTTATCAAAGACCCCTTTATAAAGACTTATTCTTACAAAATCACCTACTTTAAATCTAGGATTTTTAACTTTAACTTTTGGGAATAAAAGCATAGACAGTTTAGTTTTTCGCCTTACATCCACAGGGCGCATCTTAATAGTAGAATGTTTGGTGTTGTTATACGCCTGCGTAATGGTGTCTAATATTTCTAGCCAATTATGTGACCCGTTTAAGGCCATTTGTTTATAAAGTCTGCTTTTGAGTGTCCTTATCACTCTCTCGGCAATCGCCGCTTTCTTAGTTGAGTAGGTCTGGTAAAAGTTAATATGTAATTTTTTCATTTCCTTTTGAAATTTTTTATTGACAAACTCCCCGCCCGCATCCGATTGTAAATTTCTAGGATAATACGACGCGTCTGAAAGTATACTCTTCATAGCATTTAAAACTTCATTAGCTTTTTTAGATCTAATAGCCTTAGTCCACAAAAATTTCGAATAGCAATCTATGCACACTAGGACGAATCGAAAGCCTTTATTGTCATCGGCTAAATTTTGCATGTCCGCCAGATCTATCTGCCAAAGATCGCCCTACCCCAAAATTTTAGTTCTTCTTCTTAAAAAATTCTTTCGTGCTGGTTTGTATAACTCGTTAATAATTTGACTTTTTTCGCTTATTTGTATGGTTAGACTGTTTCACCCTTGACAATTTCATATGTACTGAACTTTTTTTTTAGATGTGTCAAGCTATAAACCCAGTTTTGCTAATTTACACCAAATAGAACATATCTCTTACGCCTAAGTCACGGAAGATTTAAAATAACAATACTTTCTATACGCTCAATTTTATTCGCGAGAATATTAACTTGTGCAATTCTGTTGTTCTGTATTTCAAGCATTTCATCTAATTCCTTGCTAAGCTTAGATTCTAATGTATTTCTTAAGTCATTATTTAACTTTAACATGAGAATTTGTGTTTCTTCCACTAACTTTGACATGAGAATTTGTGTTTCTTCCACTAACTTTCCAAGGCGTCTTTCTAGGAAATCATAATTTACAGAATCTTTGTATCCAATAGGATCTGCTAAGTTGCAAATTCTACGCCCCGTGATATCATAATTTCCCTCAGAAGTTAGTTTGAACCCTTCACCCTGAGGGCCTCTTTTTCCTTCGTCTTTAAGACCCCCACCTTTTCTTCCAAATTTGTCTATAGAATGTTGCATGTCAAAGATATAAAATCAACTGGCGTTTATTTAAAAAAACCATCAATATTATATTATAATTTTCTGCTCGCGAAATTTTTCTAAAATATTGTTTATCTCATTCTGATTTGTTTTACTTGTATTCCCCGACTGCTGGGCGGCCACTAAAAGTCTTAAGCGGTCAACTAATTCTTTTGGTTTGTTCCAGTAAACATATTCAATTTTAGTATCTTTATTCCATATCTTGTAGCTTGGGTCGATTTTTACCCCTGAGCCTCGGTGAAATGTACTCTGTAACTCGCCTTTAACTAAGGGTAATACAATTTCTTTAAATTTACTGTACCTGCCTCTATAAAAACCTTTATTTTTATCATAATTCTTATACGCAGCCTTCGTTTCTTTCAATATAGTTCTATAGACTTTATTAATTTTATCGTCTATCAGTAGCGTACTCTTAATTTAATGAGGAATATGCTTTAAAAACATTAGGGTGTAAAGGTCTGCATCACCGGTAAATTCCATCACCTTTGTGTTACTGCGGTAAAATGCAATATTATTACTCGTGAAATGTACGTTACAATCTCCAAACATGAGCTGGTTCTTTGCTGTCTCCAATCTTACACCTGAAATTGTGTCATATCGAGAAGTTCTACCGTTCTTTATATCATTAATAAAAACATGTAATGAATGTTCAACATTCTCTTCAGGATTTGAAACCTCATAAGTACTGTGTAAACGGCCTGGTGTGCTTTTGGCTAGCGGTAACGCTATAAAAGGGTCAGAATTATCTGATCGCGTGACGTTTTCATAGCCACTGGTGCCGTCCGGATCTGCTACTATGTCTCCCTCGGAAACTTTCTCAATTTTGGTGTCAACATCATAGGAGATATTACTTGACCCATGCCCCGCGTGATCATGTAAGTTTTTTAACTGTCTCGTAACCGGTTGAAAAATATCTTCAAGCTCGCTTTTGTTTTGAAAATTTCGCGCTTTTAGGTCTTTAAATTTTTTTCTGACTGCGCTGGTCACTTCGACAAGTTTCCTTTTTAGGTTAAGGTCTACGTCTTTTTGCATTTTTTTCCGGATGTGTTCCCTCTTTGACGTATTAATTATAAGTGAGAAATCTACCACCTATTCCACACTTATAATCTGATCGAACCCTTTTCTATACCGACCGATATTTATTTCTCTAGTTTTATCTATTACCAAAAACCCATATTTTTCACTCCAACAAAAGACGGTCAGCTCCAAGAATTTTGGGTAGGTCATATCAGGCGCTACAGCATCAGAAAAAACATGTTTAAGGTTTGTTTCATCTTGTTTAAAAAGGACTATTAAATTTGCATTATCCCTTAAACCCTGTTTTAAGGCCTTGCTATAAGTTTGTATTAATAAAAATGAGTCTATAGATTTGTGGCGACCCATCGAAAAATAATTTCTTATAGGTGTCTGTGATTCGCCAATTATGTCATCAAATATAAAAATAGAGTTGTTTTTTGCCTCAGACGGGTGCATGATTTCGTCAGGGTTTTCATAAGGGTAATAACCTAACCCTTGAATGGGGGACAAAACCTTTTTTAAATAAAGATATTTCGCCTGATACAGTGATTTGGAAAATATGTATATATTCTCAAACCTCAAACCTTCAGGATGTGTGATGAGAGAAAGCAGTACGTTGGTTTTACCTAAAAATAAAAATTAGTTTTTTAGTAAACATTGAAATATTTTATCCTAGAAATCTAGGCTTATTTAGCAAATTAATTTACCACAGCCACTGGACCCACAGAGGATAGCTCTTATATTCGATGGGAATAAATCTCCATGTCTTTTTTGGCTCGTCCTAAACCCTTCCCCAACCCCTACATCAAAATTATCCACAGAAAATCTTGTTTTTGTCTGCAAAACTTTCATTGTTTTATATAATTAATAAAAATTATAAAAATAGATTTAGTTTAATGTCTGCTGTTGTCGGGAGCAGACGTAAGTGTACCAAGCCTAAGGAGATCCGGAGAAAGACTGGGCGAGGTTTTGTCAATTCGCTTATAAATAATCTACCATGTGAACTTCATTTGCCGGGACACAATTTCACAGGCCCCTGTACAAAGCTAAAAAAACGTCTGGCGAGAGGTGACACACCCGTTAATAAATTAGATAGCCACGCTAGAGACCATGACATATCCTATTCTAGCAGTAATGATTTAAAAGAGCGACACAAGGCCGATCAAATATTAGCGGAAAACGCGTGGAATATTGTTAAGTCAAGAGATTCTAGCTTTAAGGAAAAGGCCGAAGCTTTTCTAGTCTCAAATATAATGAAAGTTAAACAAAAATTGGGTTTGGGGTTAAAATCTAAAGCGCGTCTTAACGGTAAGAAAAAAATATTAAAAAATCAAGACTATCTATCAAGCTTAAGCGAGGGGGAGGTTCGCGACGAAAATACAAAGTAAAAAGAAAAGATAAAAAAAGATCGTTTGGGGGAGGTCCTGTAAAAAAAGTTAAATTAAAAATAAAAGATGGGGGTAAAACTAGGGGGCAATCGATTTTAAAACTGGTTCAAATTGCTCTAAAAGCGGCAAAGAAAACGGTAAAGTAGGCCGGTGGCCGAAGAAAATTTCTTAAACCTAGAATTATCCCTATTCCTAAAACGGGCGGCTTTCTACCCCTTCTACCGATCATTGCCAGCCTGGGGGCGCTCGGCAGTTTGGCCGGAGGCGCCAGCACTATTATTCGGACAATTAACGCGGTAAAAAACGCGAAAAATAACTTGGCCGAAACAAAAAGGCATAACGCAACCATCGAGTTAGGTAAAAAAGGAAGCGGCCTTTATCTTAAACCATACAAAACGGGCCTAGCCCTTTCCCTGCATTCAAATTCAAAAAACTGATTGGTAGCATCCCAGTAAAACCACTTTCTAATTTTGAACTGGATAATTATTCAAAGGTTTTAAAAATACCGCACTTTAGAGGTGTATATATGAGGGATGCTCTACCTAAAAAAGGCCCCCGATGCAATGAGAGTATTATCATTAACTTGGATATTTCGACAGGCCCTGGTACACATTGGGTTTGCATTAAAAAAAAATATCGATTACCTTTTATTTTGATTCATTCGGCAATCTTGCACCACCTCAGGATCTTGTTTGCTACCTTAAAACAGGTCCGAACCCGTCTAAAAAAATCATATATAACTACTTCAGGGAGCAAAAATTTAATTCAGTAGTCTGCGGTCATCTGTGCTTAAAGTTTCTATCTACTAGACAAACGATAAATGGATTTGGAAACGATGGATCGTGACCAATTAAAGCAGTGTGTATTAACTTTAAAAGCAGTTTGTTTGGGGAAGAAGCTTAATGAGTTGTCTGACGTAGAGCTATCATACATTCCCAAAGAAGTCCTGCTAGGTCTTTTCAGCTCTGATATACCGACAGTCTACAGCCGTTTACCACAACACCTAAAAGAAGATGCTGATATTCAAGCTCATAAATTATGTTATGAGCACTGGACCAACGACGCTTACGAAAGTCCTGATAGAGATGTTTGCGGGACCTCTAAGCCTCCAAAAAGATTATTTTGCTGCTACTGTGACGTCCAGACGGGAGCAACAGTTTTTAACGGCGACGAACAAGAAAAAAATCCATGTTTATTAATCTAAGTTGTATCTATGTAATTTATTCGAAATAAGCTTTTTATAGTTTTTATGTTTTAATAAATATATTCAAATACACCCGTGTTTTTCTGTCAGTATGTCTTTAACCTTTACACTGACCGGAGAGACTAGCGTACTTTCGGCAAATTTCTTTCCACCAATAGAGCTCGAGCCGCAAGCTTTTTACGGATTAGGGTTATTGGGATTTTATTCATATAATTCTATTCAAAATATAAACAATTTAAATAATGCTATAGGTTTTAAGGAAAAAAACTCCGGTAAGACAAAAATTGTACGTATTACCCCGGGGACCTACGAAATTTCTGAAATCAATCAGGCTATTCTAAAGGGCGTCATTGAGATTTTTTAAAAAAAACCTAATAACCTTCTATTTAATTTATCGGCGAACAATAATACCTTAAAGTGTGAAATAAAAAGTGACCTGGTAGTAGATTTTACAGTACCATATTCGATTAGATCAGTTTTGGGGTTTGACTCAATAGAGCTGAAACCTAATTTTCTTCACTCTTCAACACAACCTGTTAATATATCTACCACCAGATTAATTAAAGTAAATTGTAATTTAGTGGGCGGGTCGTATAATAATCAAAAAGAATCGCATACTTTGTTAGATTTTGATATTGATGTCTTGCCCGGCTATAAGCTCACGAAGGAACCAAGTAACATAATATACTTACCGGTTAAGCCTGCAAATCGAAGAGAAATTGACCAGATATCTGTATCAGTTTTGGATGATAACGATAAAATAGTTAGTTTTTGTGGTGAGAAAATTATAGTAAAATTAGAACTTAAAAAATTGTAAAATGGGTTTCTGATTTACCCCTGCATTTAAAAAAACGGTAAAGTGTAATACAGGATATAATCAAATTAAATCACAGAAATCTTTCAGTAACCGCTCAAACATCGGCGAGACAACACGCGATTTGTCTACAATAGATTTGAATTTTTTACTTTCGCTGGGTTTAAAGCTACGTTCTTAAAAATGTCTTACTCTTCACTAAAACTTGATATTTTTGAAGAACCCTCTATTGATAATGCTCTAGTAAGTTTTTTTTTTTTTTACGGGTATGCGCACTCGCAAGGAGATCCCTATCACGCTCGACAAGCGGCAAGTGCGCGGAAATGTTGGTGTGTGTTGGTTTTGAAACGGTTCAGGTTGTAACCTGCAGGGAAAACTGTCGCAGGGAGTTTATTCCACAGCGATGCTGTTCTCCAGAGATATGAATTCTGATATAATGAGGTTCTTGGTGCCTCTATTTTGACAGTAAATTGATGGTTACCGTCTGTTTGACGTGTTCGCCTAGTAGGTGCTACTCCCGGGGGGATCATACGTGCCAACTCTTTAGAGCATTTTCCGTGATAATACCTGTAGAAGAGAGAGAGATCGCCCACAGTTCTTCGATGTTCGAGACTATCCAAGCTACGGGTAAGTGCGGGGTCATTGATCAGCTTGATAGCTCGCTTTTGCACGGTGTTCAAAAGCATTAAGGTATGTTTGGGTGCCGCACTCCATATATGTGAGCAGTACTCCATAGTTGGTCGAATCTGGGCTTTGTAGAGTGTCAGCAGTTGGCTTGGTGTATACAGATGTCTTGTACGAAATAGCACCCCAAGCTTTTGGGACGCCCTTTTAGCTATATCTGCCACGTGACTGTGCCAAGACATGTTGGTCTCTGCAGTGACTCCTAAGATGTTCAACTGGCTCTGCAATGTGACAGCACTTCCAGATAGCATGATGTTTGGCTCACCGGTGCTGGTCTTTTTTGAAAACAGGGCTGCTTGGGTTTTCTGCGCGTTGAACTGTACAAGGTTTTTGTTGCCCCAGTCCTCTATTATCTCCAGGTCGTTATTTATCTGCGATATTTGAGTTAGTCTAAGATGATGGAATTCACGTGCGGATAGACACTGAGTGGGTGGTATGACTGAGGAGACTACATTGCCATCATCTGCAAAGCAATAAAGTGGATTTACTGTTTTATCTATGAGGTCATTTATGTAAATCAGAAAAAGTGTTGGCGAAAGGATTGCTCCCTGTGGCACACCAGCATTTATTTGGTAAGAGTTGGAGTTCCGGCCATCCAGTGCAACATAAATGGATCTATCCTTAAGGTAGCTTTCAAATCAAGTGCAAAGTCTCGGCGACAATCCCGTTGCCTTGAGCTTGTTGAGCAGATTTTCATGCCAGACTTTATCGAATGCTTTAGATATATCTAAGGCAATTGTTATTGTTTCACCTCGCAACTCAATCGCTTTTTGCCATAAGTGAGTGACGTATGTAAGTAAATCGCCAGTTGACCTATATTTTCGAAATCCGTATTGCTTGTCGTTGATAATTTTGTATTTTTCCAAGTACTTGGTTAGGTGATTGTTCACAACTCTTTCCATTACTTTTGATATCACCGGAAGTAGAGCAATTGGTCTATAGTTTAACGGATCTGTCTTTTTTCCTTTCTTTGGAATGGGTTGTACTGCGGCAGACTTCCATGATGATGGATATACTCCTTGCCTATAAGATAAATTGAACAATTTTGCGAAAGTTGGGGTGAGTTCGCTAGCACAATTTTTGAGTACTATCGCGGGAATGCCATCTGGACCCATTGCTTTGTTTGTATCCAACTTTTTAAGGGATTTTCGTATTTCTCTGTGACAAAAGGGTACCTCTGGCATACTGTGGGAAACCCTTTCAATGAACGGTGGAGTTTTTCCATTTGGCACTGTTAGGTTTGAGTTGGAGGAAAAGATTTTGGCCAGCATATTGGCTTTTTCCTCTGATGTTGTGGCTAAGTGAGTATTTTTATCTGTAAGTGGTGGTATGGATGACTTGGTGAAGTTTGATCCAACGGCTTTTGCAAGAGACCAAAAGGACCTAGAACTACTTGGACAATTCAGCAACCTGTTTTTTATTCTTTGATTGTATGTTTCTTTGGCGGCGTCAATAGTAATTTTGCAACTATTTCTGGCTTCTATAAATTCTGTGTGGTTTTGAGCGGTTTGTTGTCGTTTCCAAAGGTTATATGCTCTGTGTTTTTTCTGTACAGCCGTTTGACACTGGCTGTTGAACCAAGGTTTTGCATTAGCTCTGCATTTTATTGTATGTGGGATATATGCATCCATTCCAGATAAGATTACTTTTGTTATTTCATTACAGCAAATAGTGGGATCAGCTGTTTTAAAGCAAACCTCTTGCCATGGAAAATCCAGGTCCTGTCTGTATGTCTGTCTGTATGTCTGTATGTCTGTCTGTATGTCTGTCTGTATGTCTGTCTGTATGTCTGTCTGTATGTCTGTCTGT
The DNA here is from genome assembly GCA_963576565.1 of Aspidapion aeneum. Classification (NCBI taxonomy): domain Eukaryota; kingdom Metazoa; phylum Arthropoda; class Insecta; order Coleoptera; family Brentidae; genus Aspidapion; species Aspidapion aeneum. The sequence continues at coordinate 100,906,924 of OY755038.1, forward strand.
ATGTCTGTCTGTATGTCTGTCTGTATGTCTGTCTGTATGTCTGTCTGTATGTCTGTCTGTATGTCTGTCTGTATGTCTGTCTGTATGTCTGTCTGTATGTCTGTCTGTATGTCTGTCTGTATGTCTGTCTGTATGTCTGTATGTCTGTCTGTATGTCTGTCTGTATGTCTGTCTGTATGTCTGTCTGTATGTCTGTCTGTATGTCTGTCTGTATGTCTGTCTGTATGTCTGTCTGTATGTCTGTCTGTCTGTCTGTATGTCTGTCTGTATGTCTGTCTGTCTGTCTGTATGTCTGTCTGTATGTCTGTCTGTATGTCTGTCGGTATGTCTGTCTGTATGTCTGTCTGTATGTCTGTCTGTATGTCTGTCTGTATGTCTGTCTGTATGTCTGTCTGTATGTCTGTCTGTATGTCTGTCTGTATGTCTGTCTGTATGTCTGTCTGTATGTCTGTCTGTATGTCTGTCTGTATGTCTGTCTGTATGTCTGTCTGTATGTCTGTCTGTATGTCTGTCTGTATGTCTGTCTGTATGTCTGTATGTCTGTCTGTATGTCTGTATGTCTGTCTGTATGTCTGTCTGTATGTATGTCTGTCTGTATGTCTGTCTGTATGTCTGTCTGTATGTCTGTCTGTATGTCTGTCTGTATGTCTGTCTGTATGTCTGTCTGTGTCTGTCTGTATGTCTGTCTGTATGTCTGTCTGTAGTCTGTATGTCTGTCTGTATGTCTGTCTGTATGTCTGTCTGTATGTCTGTCTGTATGTCTGTCTGTTGTCGTCTGTATGTCTGTCTGTATGTCTGTCTGTATGTCTGTCTGTATGTCTGTCTGTATGTCTGTCTGTATGTCTGTCTGTATGTCTGTCTGTATGTCTGTCTGTATGTCTGTCTGTATGTCTGTCTGTATGTCTGTCTTGTCTGTATGTCTGTCTGTATGTCTGTCTGTATGTCTGTCTGTATGTCTGTCTGTCTGTCTGTCTGTATGTCTGTCTGTATGTCTGTCTGTATGTCTGTCTGTATGTCTGTCTGTATGTCTGTCTGTATGTCTGTCTGTATGTCTGTCTGTATGTCTGTCTGTATGTCTGTCTGTATGTCTGTCTGTATGTCTGTCTGTATGTCTGTCTGTATGTCTTGTCTGTATGTCTGTCTGTATGTCTGTCTGTATGTCTGTCTGTATGTCTGTCTGTATCTGTCTGTCTGTATGTCTGTCTGTATGTCTGTCTGTATGTCTGTCCTGTATGTCTGTCTGTATGTCTGTCTGTATGTCTGTCTGTATGTCTGTCTGTATGTCTGTCTGTATGTCTGTCTGTATGTCTGTCTGTATGTCTGTCTGTATGTCTGTCTGTATGTCTGTCTGTATGTCTGTCTGTATGTCTGTCTGTATGTCTGTCTGTATGTCTGTCTGTATGTCTGTCTGTATGTCTGTCTGTATGTCTGTCTGTAGTCTGTCTTGTCTGTATGTCTGTCTGTATGTCTGTCTGTATGTCTGTCTGTATGTCGTATGTCTGTCTGTATGTCTGTCTGTATGTCTGTCTGTATGTCTGTCTGTATGTCTGTCTGTATGTCTGTCTGTATGTCTGTCTGTATGTCTGTCTGTATGTCTGTCTGTATGTCTGTCTGTATGTCTGTCTGTATGTCTGTCTGTATGTCTGTATGTCTGTCTGTATGTCTGTCTGTATGTCTGTCTGTATGTCTGTCTGTATGTCTGTCTGTATGTCTGTCTGTATGTCTGTCTGTATGTCTGTCTGTATGTCTGTCTGTATGTCTGTCTGTATGTCTGTCTGTATGTCTGTCTGTATGTCTGTCTGTATGTCTGTCTGTATGTCTGTCTGTATGTCTGTCTGTATGTCTGTCTGTATGTCTGTCTGTATGTCTGTCTGTATGTCTGTCTGTATGTCTGTCTGTATGTCTGTCTGTATGTCTGTCTGTATGTCTGTCTGTATGTCTGTCTGTATGTCTGTCTGTATGTCTGTCTGTATGTCTGTCTGTATGTCTGTCTGTATGTCTGTCTGTATGTCTGTCTGTATGTCTGTCTGTATGTCTGTCTGTATGTCTGTCTGTATGTCTGTCTGTATGTCTGTCTGTATGTCTGTCTGTATGTCTGTCTGTATGTCTGTCTGTATGTCTGTCTGTATGTCTGTCTGTATGTCTGTCTGTATGTCTGTCTGTATGTCTGTCTGTATGTCTGCTGTCTGTATGTCTGTCTGTATGTCTGTCTGTATGTCTGTCTGTATGTCTGTCTGTATGTCTGTCTGTATGTCTGTCTGTATGTCTGTCTGTATGTCTGTCTGTATGTCTGTCTGTATGTCTGTCTGTATGTCTGTCTGTATGTCTGTCTGTATGTCTGTCTGTATGTCTGTCTGTATGTCTGTCTGTATGTCTGTCTGTATGTCTGTCTGTATGTCTGTCCTGTATGTCTGTCTGTATGTCTGTCTGTATGTCTGTCTGTATGTCTGTCTGTATGTCTGTCTGTCTGTCTGTCTGTATGTCTGTCTGTATGTCTGTATGTCTGTATGTCTGTCTGTATGTCTGTCTGTATGTCTGTCTTCTGTATGTCTGTCTGTATGTCTGTCTGTATGTCTGTCTGTCTGTCTGTCTGTATGTCTGTCTGTATGTCTGTCTGTATGTCTGTCTGTATGTCTGTCTGTATGTCTGTCTGTATGTCTGTCTGTATTCTGTCTGTATGTCTGTCTGTATGTCTGTCTGTATGTCTGTCTGTCTGTCTGTCTGTCTGTCTGTATGTCTGTCTGTCTGTATGTCTGTCTGTATGTCTGTCTGTATGTCTGTCTGTATGTCTGTCTGTATGTCTGTCTGTATGTCTGTCTGTATGTCTGTCTGTATGTCTGTCTGTATGTCTGTCTGTATGTCTGTCTGTATGTCTGTCTGTATGTCTGTCTGTATGTCTGTCTGTATGTCTGTCTGTATGTCTGTCTGTATGTCTGTCTGTATGTCTGTCTGTATGTCTGTCTGTATGTCTGTCTGTATGTCTGTCTGTATGTCTGTCTGTATGTCTGTCTGTATGTCTGTCTGTATGTCTGTCTGTATGTCTGTCTGTATGTCTGTCTGTATGTCTGTCTGTATGTCTGTCTGTATGTCTGTCTGTATGTCTGTCTGTATGTCTGTCTGTATGTCTGTCTGTATGTCTGTCTGTATGTCTGTCTGTATGTCTGTCTGTATGTCTGTCTGTATGTCTGTCTGTATGTCTGTCTGTATGTCTGTCTGTATGTCTGTCTGTATGTCTGTCTGTATGTCTGTCTGTATGTCTGTCTGTATGTCTGTCTGTATGTCTGTCTGTATGTCTGTCTGTATGTCTGTCTGTATGTCTGTCTGTATGTCTGTCTGTATGTCTGTCTGTATGTCTGTCTGTATGTCTGTCTGTATGTCTGTCTGTATGTCTGTCTGTATGTCTGTCTGTATGTCTGTCTGTATGTCTGTCTGTATGTCTGTCTGTATGTCTGTCTGTATGTCTGTCTGTATGTCTGTCTGTATGTCTGTCTGTATGTCTGTCTGTATGTCTGTCTGTATGTCTGTCTGTATGTCTGTCTGTATGTCTGTCTGTATGTCTGTCTGTATGTCTGTCTGTATGTCTGTCTGTATGTCTGTCTGTATGTCTGTCTGTATGTCTGTCTGTATGTCTGTCTGTATGTCTGTCTGTATGTCTGTCTGTATGTCTGTCTGTATGTCTGTCTGTATGTCTGTCTGTATGTCTGTCTGTCTGTCTGTCTGTATGTCTGTCTGTATGTCTGTCTGTATGTCTGTCTGTATGTCTGTCTGTATGTCTGTCTGTATGTCTGTCTGTCTGTCTGTCTGTTGTATGTCTGTCTGTATGTCTGTCTGTATGTCTGTCTGTATGTCTGTCTGTCTGTATGTCTGTCTGTATGTCTGTCTGTATGTCTGTCTGTATGTCTGTCTGTATGTCTGTCTGTATGTCTGTCTGTATGTCTGTCTGTATGTCTGTCTGTATGTCTGTCTGTATGTCTGTCTGTATGTCTGTCTGTATGTCTGTCTGTATGTCTGTCTGTATGTCTGTCTGTATGTCTGTCTGTATGTCTGTCTGTATGTCTGTCTGTATGTCTGT